>CALYLW010000924.1:19940-386919 GCA_944989445.1 Ampullaceana balthica
ACCTGATAAATACCGTTCAACAGAAATATACATTTCTAATGCTTGTTTATTTAATTATAATCAACTATATTATTTTGATAAAAGTGTTTGTCACATAAAGTATATCGGTTCAATTGATGCATGTATTTTCGTGGGATTTCAAAAAATGTGCACAAAAAAAATTTATACTATGAAACTTTGCACACGTGTTTTTTATTTTGCACAACAACCGGCAAACCTGGCATCCGGGCAGAATAGCGACTGTCAAAACAGCGACCGTCATAATAGCGACTTCAAAATAGCGACTGTATCAAAAAAGCGACTGTCAAAACAGTGACCTTCATAATAGCGACTGCATCATAACAGCGACTGTATCAAAATAGCGACTTTTTTCTTTTGCTTGTGATAATGTTTGAAAAACTTACTGTGCCTAGCCTACAATGGAGTTTATAAAATCAAGAAAAGGATGTCATGATAAGCCATGTAGGTTTTTTGTACAGAAGGGACAATAGAAAATTAAATACAATCAACTGGAGGTGTGTATAAATAAATGTTGGTGTTGTAAAGAGTGTATACACATTTTCGGGACACATTTTTAAAACAAATTCTGTAAAAAATATAATTATAACTGCTGTTACTTCAGTTAAATATATTTTGCCGAAACTCGATAGTGTTTAAAAAACATAGATGCAGACATGCAGTCGATTAATTGAGGGGGATTACGGCGGTAGGGGCAGATGTGGCATGTGGGTGCTTTTTTAAGCTAGACAGCTCGACTACAGGACTTTTTGATCCCCGGATGTTTCGACCCTTTTCGTTTTTATCTCGTAAAATTAATTTTTTACTAATTTAAAAAAATAAATAAGAATAATATAGTTTAATATTATTATCTATTAAAAATAAAAAAACAGCATGAAATAGTTATTTTCAACGTTTAATTTACCATTAAAAAGTATACACACTGAAAACCAATCAACATTAAGTGCGAATTCATGATTGCGTTAAATGCACCGCTCCTCTGAGGTAGCAAGTCCTTCCAAACCTATCCAACTCCACCCCCACCCTAAGGCAATGTGGTCAGATAGTCCTTTATAAAGGTACCTACATTCTCTCAGCCCCAACCCCTTTATTTACCTTCTCCATAACACGGGGTCCGTGGTCGTCACTTAGTTTAGCCTTCGTAACATGTCATTATGTAACCCCCGGACAGTTCGGACACAGGACGTTTTGACAAGGGGTCTGTCAATATTATTAAAAAAAGCTGCCAGGGTAACCATGGTTCAAATTTTATTTTTACTGAGCAGTTGTTTGTATTTGAATGAATGTTTGTATATATAGCATAATTTAATTGTTTTAAATTTTATTTTAAATACAATTTTTACTTTCAATAAATACTTCATCAAAATGTTGCTATTTTTTGGAGTTTTTATTTTTTACTATGCATTTATGTAGTTTTTTCACTTGGGGTCCTTGGGTAAGTTTATACAATGAAAAGGGGTCTATGTGTCAAAAACGTTTGGAACCACTGTGTTAGGTGAACGGTTGGACAAGAATAGCTATGTGGTGAAGTCGCTGTTATGACAGTCGCTCTTTTGATACAGTCGCTATTTTGAAGTCGTTATTATGACGGTCGCTGTTTTGACAGTCGCTATTTTGAACCCGTGCCGGCAAACCTTAAAGGGGACATTGGTCCAATGTTATAGATGATAACATACAGTTAGATCTAATGTTATATATGGTAACATACAGTTAGATCTAATGTTGATTACAGATTGTTACCTTCAACCCCGTGTTCCGTGAAATCCTAAATGTGGTTGTCTCTTCCACTTCCCGGCATCTGGAACAAGAAATAAAATAAAACGTTGAGGGGAAAATAAAACAAAAACATATACTGAAATAACAGATGTTATTTAAAAGCTGGAATAAAGGCAAAAAAGAGCTTCACGGAAACAAAAGGGAAATTTAAAATCTTATCTTATCTTATCTGTTTACAGACGCCCCTTCTATACAGAAGATTATTGCGTCCTACGCTTATCTATGGTTTGTGTTTAGTCCTGTATTTTTATTAGAGATTTAAATCTTGATAAAGTGTTGGTTTTCCTGGATTCTTCAGGCAACCCATTCCACGCCCGAATTCCGGACGGGAAGAAGGAAAACTTGTATGTGTTTGTTCTTGCATACGGAATAAGAAAGGTGTTTTTATCCTTATGACACTTATGTCTATCTGAGGGTTGTATTAAGTTATCTTTGTGTTGTATTTCTAAATTAGAATTAATTGCTTTATGTATGATTACTACTTTGCTTTTGGTTCTTCTATCCTCTAGTGTTTCAAGGTTTAATGATTTAACTAATGGTGTTATTCTTGTCAGTTTCGAATATTCTCCAGTAATGAATCTGGCAGCTCTTTTTTGAATTTGTTCTAGTTTATCAATGTTTTCTTTGGTGGATGGGTCCCATACAGAAGATGCATATTCTAGTACAGGTCTCACCAAAGTGAGGTAGCATTTTAGTTTTATATCTCTATTACATTTTTTAAAGTTTCTTTTTATGAAGCCTAAGGTTTTGTTTGATTTTTTAATAACTTCATTGACATGGGGATTCCATGATAGTTTCTCATTTATTAAGACTCCTAAGTATTTTGCATCTTTAGTTTGGGTCAGTTCTTTTCCATGAATGTAATATTTTGAATTTATTTGTTTCTTTTTCTTTGTTACTCTTAACAGTTGACACTTTTCTGGGTGGAAAGACATACTCCAGTTAGTTTCCCATTTTATCAATTCATCTAAGTCTTTTTGTAAAATTTTGCTGTCTTGTTCTGATTTAATTGTTCTATAGATTATACAATCATCAGCAAATAACCTAACTTTAAAAAAAAAGTGAAATTATTGTTGATAACGACAGGCTGACTTTGAAAATGGATTTAATAAATTACATGTAATAAAAAGCTGTGAACTTTGAACCACCAATAACGTCGTTACAATTGTCTGGATGTTTATCTCAACTTAATCGGCTCATTCTTGACTAGGCTTTACCGGATTTTGGCTCCGGTTCCGGCATATCCGGAGTCCGGCGATTTTTACAAATCCTGCTTCCGCTCCGGCAGGATTTTTTTTCTCATAAATCCGGCCAAATCTGGCTCCGGTCGGATTTCAAAAATTTGAATCCGTTACAGCCCTACGTACTTTTGCTCACCCTAAATAGCCTTCAGTTGACGGAATTACCGTATATACTCGTTCTATAGCCCGTTCGTTCATAAGCCGACCCCCCCCCCTTTTTGGAAGAGAAAAGTATTAAAAGTGTAGGCTATAACCCGCTCGCAAGCCGACCCCCGAAAAAATAATAGGACAGCTTAAACAAAATGGTACAATTTTTTTTTAACTTAAAGCTAAATCGGTCATTACGAATGTTTACTTTGTACTGCCTATCTTTGTCTTTGTGCTCTCTGTTAGGCAAGAGTTACCGGTATTTAAAAAAAAATTCTTTGGTATACAGTGCCGTAAGCAAGTAGATTAAAATCCGTAGTTGAAAACAAAATTTGTTAAACAATTTATTAAAACGTTCACAAAAATAAATCAAATGATTAAATAAGGTAAGTGCAGATGTTTAATAATATTTTATAGCTACTGGTAGAGCAGTCGAATCTTGTAGAATGTAGAAAAGTACCTTGATAATCTACAATAACAACATCGATATTCAATATCCATGCAGAAATACGTTAATGACCCGCTCGTAAGCCGACCCCCCCCCCACACTTTTCCCTCTAGATTTTGTCCAAAAAAGGTCGGCTTGCGAACGAGTATATACGGTAGACTTTTAAAACTTGGGAAATTTATTTTCTTTGTTAGGAATATGTCAAATACAGCAATACCCCGTTTATCGCTGGAGATCGGTTCCAAGTCCGGCCATAATAACTGAATTTCAGAGAAGTAGGAAATTCATAAGATTATTTAACGTGTGTTTGAGCGTTTTGAAACACTAACCATTGTTAACAACCCACACTCTGTTATTAATAACAGAGAAAACTGGTGGTCCGCGGGCTGCACTTTGCCCACCCTGATCTACGTTAAATTCAAATCATTTGGTTGCATGCCGTAATAATCTCGTCTCTTTCATGTATGACCATCTATATTTGTTAACGAGTAGCATTGTCAAACAGTGAACCAATTTTTCACATCATCATCTCACCGTTCGGTTGTTGACAGCTGATCAGAGAGGTTCTGTCTTAATATGACGTCACCTTCCCACACCGGCGCCACCACGTGGGCAATTCAAACAAAAAAATCCAGGCCATTTTAAAGGTCAACAATTCATCATGTTTTGACTGGAAATTAATTTGATTTACGTCCAGAACTTACTTTAGAGACTTTAAATTGAACGATTTCCCCCCTTGTTACAAATTTAAATTCGATTCTTGGTTAATATTACATCTCATTTAATTACCTACATTAGTCAACAGGTCTGGGTGGTTTGATTATTAAAAAAAATAATAATAATTTATGGGGGGGGGGTGCGTGGGGTGGGTGAAGGAGAGGACTGAGAATGGTCATTTAATTAAAACAATCAAATAACCGGTTAGTCCGAGTGATCATTTAAGACAATCTAATAATCCGTTAGTCCGAGTGGTCATTTAACACAATCAAATAACCCGTTAGTCCCAGGGCCGTCTTAACGCATAGGCCCGTTGGGCATTTGCCCGGGGTCCACGAGCATAGGGGCCCCCATGGGAATAGGTTTATTTATATATATTATGTTTATTTATTTTTTATTCCTGCGGGGGAGAAGCACAACACTATTGCTTTGCCCGGGGGTCCAAAGTGGTATAAAGACGGCTCTGGTTAGTCCGAAAGGTCATTTAAGACTATCAAATAACCTGTTAGTCCGAGTGGTCATTTAAGACAATCAAATAATCCGTTAGTCCGGATGTTTGTGTGTGAACGGTTTTTGAGCTATTGCCTTTAAAAAGTTGCGGAAAAAATGTTTTAATGTAACTTATTGCAGCAACTGTTTTGTGGGAGTTAAACTAACCCAACTCCTTGCTTGACCAGACAGCTCAAACTTGGTACTGAGGTGGCAGATATAAACTTGGTACTGAGGTGACAGATATAAACTTGGTACTGAGGTGACAGATATAAACTTTGTACTGAGGTGACAGATATAAACTTGGTACTGAGGTGACAGATATAAACTTGGTACTGAGGTGACAGATATAAACTTGGTACTGAGGTGACAGATATAAACAAGAACAAAAATATATTATAGAATGTCTTATTTAAATAAAATATTCTGACTTATGTGGGACTTTAATCGCTAACCTTTTTAGTGAATTTTTAATCGAAGCTAAACTAAAAGATTTTTTTTTAAAAAGAAAGTTCTCAACTGCTCTCCTTTACGTTCTCTCCATGTGGGAAAGCTAAACCTGAATTGGCCTTAAGTATTCAAAAGCCCCTAACCCAGAAGAGCGCTATAATCCTATTAATTTGAATTCTCTGTTCTACAATCTCGCTACCAGTGTCATGGCCTTGAGATTAAGTGAGCTTAGTAATATTAGATTCACGTATTTAAAAGTTATAGGGCAAATATGGACGCACATTATCATACCTTTATTTCAATATTTTAAAATAATTAAGGATACTGAAGTAGGAAAATATGCACAAGTCTTTATATAAGCATTTTATGCTCCTCTCTTAAACAACCATGGATTTCTACTCTAAGTGTAAGGACCAAGATTATCACCAGCAGTTCGGGGGCTCGCTCTAGACTCGTCACTGATGACATTTTGAGTCTATGACTATGTTCTCGTCCTCGCTTAACCTCGCCTTCCGCGTCCCCTAGATTCCGCCATTGTACTAGAAAATCCCTTGTTCAGCCCGATAGGTCAACCAGAAGTGAACGGGAAAAAGGGGTGCAGTGGGGTGGGACGACCACTTCAGTCTTGTCACATTGTGCCATAATAACTCTTGGCGTCCTTCGTTTCCATGGTAACGTAAGTCTTGACAACTCCAGATATTGAGCCAATAAAAGCTTTCCGTATTTCGTGTGTTTCCTTTTCTGAATTTTGCAGATGTTCTGCATGGATTTATTAATAGAAAACGTTGAGTGAGCGGCGCGTGCTGAGTTCAAGGACACCGCGAGCTGTTGCCTTTCATGTCGTGTAATTTTGCAGACGTGAGGCGCCGCGAGCTGGCACCTATTATATCGGGTAATTTTAAAGAATCAAAGTACCCCAAAGAGTCCCCACTTGTGTCAGGTAATTCTATGAAAGCAAGGTGCCTAAAAGTGTCACCTGTTATGCCAGGTATTTATATAGCAGCACGCCCACCCCCCCTTCCCAGCACACACCGAACTGTCCACTTAAGAAACCAAGTGACGCGCTAAAGTGTATAAATAACGGCCAAAATCAAACTATGAATATTAAAGACGTATACTTATATGAATAGAAAACGTATACATTAAGCGGCAATATATTCGAGTTCTATAGAAGAAATAAGTGAAAATATCAGTGAAAATATCAGTGAAAATATCAGTGAAAATAAGTCTAAGCCTTCCTTGTATATACCGTACAAATAGAAACGACAACTGCGGAGAAATCAAAACTTCGTCCATAATTAACATATTAATAACACTAATGAATAGTAGAATAATTAATAGATTTATTAAAAAATACAACGTCTTTTACAACGTATGTTCAAATTACAAAAAATATATTTACAGAAAATTATTTAATTAACAATTTTTTAAAACAGTTCGTAAATTCCCAGCTTTAAAAGACAACAAGTACATGCTCAGTTTACCCCAAATGACAACAAGTACATGCCCAGTTTACCCCAAATGTCAACAGATAAAAACACAGTTTACCCTCAACAAATACATACGCTGTTTCCCCACAAGGTCAAAAAATACATGCTCAGTTTACCTACAATGTCAAAATATACATGCTCAGTTTACCTACAATGTCAACAAATACATGCTCAGTTTACCTACAATGTCAACAAATACATGCTCAGTTTACCTACAATGTCAACAAATACATGCTCAGTTTACCTACAAAGTCAACAAATACATGCTCAGTTTACCTACAATGTCAACAAATACATGCTCAGTTTACCTACAATGTCAACAAATACATGCTCAGTTTACCTACAATGTCAACAAATACATGCTCAGTTTACCTACAATGTCAACAAATACATGCTCAGTTTACCTACAATGTCAACAAATACATGCTCAGTTTACCTACAATGTCAACAAATACATACTCAGTTTACCTACAATTTCAACAAATACATGCTCAGTTTACCTACAATGTCAACAAATACATGCTCAGTTTACCTACAATGTCAACAAATACATGCTCAGTTTACCTACAATGTCAACAAATACATGCTCAGTTTACCTACAATGTCAACATATACATGCTCAGTTTACACCACCGTTTACACCCCAGTTTAGCCCTCAGTTTACCCCAAAAATTACCCCTCAATTTACCCCCTAGTTAACCCCTCAGTTCCCCCCCCAGTTTACCCCTCAGTTTACCCTCCTCCCCAGTTTACCCCTCAGTTTACCCCTAAGCTTACCCAGGTTGTATTTGGCCAACAGAAGTGACTCCAGTGCGGGGGAGAACCTCTTGCCCCTGCTCGCCTGGAACCCGCTGGGCCGGAACCGCCTCTCCACGTCCCCAGCTGTCCGGAACTCCTCCCCCTGACCATGACCCTTCAGCTCGGACACCTCGGCCCTCAGCCTCCTCAGGAGGTCTTCATAGAAGGCTGCATGCAGGCGAGACGCTTCGCAGCCCGCGGCCTTACCGAACCCGAGGTCCTCGTCCACATCGCGGGGGTGGGACTTTGACGACCAGGTGGGTGAGGCGAAGGCTGACGGTGGCTCAAGTTCTTGCAAGGAGAAGTCGTGAGGCTGGGCGAGGCGGTAGCTGGGGTCAGTGTGTGTTTGGTCAGTCTCGAGGATCTGGAGAGGGCAAACAAAAAATAAAACAAACCCGTAAAAACAAAGTTTATGAGCATAAATCCCTTATATATGAGACATAACTAAAAGTATTGATTATGTTCAAACGCGACAAACATTTACAGACTGAAACCGAAATTATCTTCCCTGGCTTTAAAACTGGGGGAAGGCGGAGGGGTGTGGACATGGACGGGTGGCGTCAATGCGTTAACTCAACTCCAGGTGGTTTACCTGGTTAAAACACGAGATGTGTTCACCTATGGCTGGGGTGAAGTCAAATGACCCGTAAAATGTAAACAATAGCGACCGCTACATATGGTTTATATATAGATAAACTAAAAATGCATTAATTTAATAACTGTACGTTCGATCGATCTGAAATTTTGAGACGATGTATGGCTACACGGGAAGTGGGTCATTTTTTATGCGCATCCTGTTTTGACATATTCATTTGGTACACATGTTAGCTTGACACACATCAGTTGGTACACATGTTAGCTTGACATACATCAATTGGTATACATGTTAGCTTGACACACATCAATTGGTACACATGTTAGCTTGACATACATCAGTTGGTACTCATGTTAGCCTGACATACATCAGTTGGTACACATGTTAGCTTGACACACATCAGTTGGTACACATGTTAGCTTGGCATACATCAGTTGGTACACATGTTAGCTTGACGTACATCAGTTGGTACACATGTTAGCCTGACATACAACAGTTGGTACACATGTTAGCCTGCCTGATATACATCAGTTGTATGGAGTACAAAGCTAATCTCCACAGGCATACTTTAATTGCTACACACATATCGTCTTTACATACATCCTTAATAAGGTAGACAAAGATAAACTCCTTATGATTAGTTTATCCTTATATAATAAAAGGCTATGTTCCGTGCGGGCATCGATAGCGATTGGTCCCTCAAACACATATGACTCCTACAGCCAATCATATTGAACACGTTTACGCGGACGTTCAAAACGAGTTATCTTTGGTGCAGTATTTCTTCCAAGACTTTATTTTGAGTTATGCGCGTTGGGATTTATAGTCAAAAGCTCTGTTTTTACGAGTTATTTATTTTAACTATAATGAATAGTATTTTTGACGTGATGCACATGTATGCCGGTCGAGACGGCTGTTGGAGGGGAGTTACAACATGCCACCGAACTAGGGTTGCCAGATGTCCGGTTTTTAACCGGACTGTCCGGTATTATCGTTATTTGTCCAGTTAAAAAATTGGAGCAATACCGGACATGCATGTGTCCGGTATTTTCAATTTTCTTAGTATTTTCTTTAATTCAATACACTAGTAGTTTTTTTTAAAACAATATTAAAATCTTCTGATAATAGAATTGACTGTTTGACCTAATTACGCATCGAAATTTGCAATTCGGATTGTAATTTAAAAAAACACACCCAATGTCTTTTATTATATAAATGAAGCACGTAAAGAATTAAACGTTAATCCATTCTGGCATTACAAAACAATTTTAAACGCGTCACAGACTGATGAACGTAATCGGATGTGCGTTGAATCTGAGAAGTGAACTCTGTGTGTTTTTTAATATACCGTATACCTGCACAGAATTTAAGGTGACAATTTCTAAGAACAAGAAATTATTGAAAGCAGCTGAGTCTAGTGATAAATATAAAGTCAATTAGCGTTTTATTATTTCAAAATGCTGATGATTATTATGCAGTGTAGTTACAGTATTGTACTTAGTCAAAGTCTTCAAAAAGACATAAATATAAATTTCGAACTTAAATAATAGTTAGGAGATGTTTAAAAGACCCTAGCATGAACCAAAATCTTGCTTTTAGAGTCGCAGATTTGCAAAGCCTAATGGACCGCTTTGCCAAGGCCGCCAGCGACTTCGGCCTAACCATCAGCCTCAAAAAGACTAACGTGTTGGCCCAGGATGCTGATCCACCCAACATCACCATCAATGGTTGCCAACTTGAGGCCGTGGAACACTTTACATACCTTGGCTCCAATATCACCAACAACTTGTCCATTGATTCCGACCTAGACATAAGGATAGGCAAGGCCTCCACAACTCTGGCCAGGCTCTCAAAAAGAGATGGAACAACAAAAAGCTGACAATCAGAAACTACATTGCTGTTTACCATGCATGTGTGCTAAGCACCTTCCTTTATGCCAGTTAATCCTGGACCCTATACTCCAGACAAGAAAGGAGATTGAGTGCTTTCCACATGCGCTGTCTCCGCGCATTCTGGGAATCGCCTGGCAGGACCATGTCACCAACAATGAGGTGCTACAACAGGCAAAAATACAAAGCATGACAACTCTTCTCCGCCAGGGTCGGCTCAGATGGTTGGGACATGTGCCCAGATTGGAGGATGGCAGAATCCCAAAGGACATCCTCTATTCTGAGCTAACCAAAGGAAAGAGGACTACAGGCCGACCTCAACTCCGTTACAAAGATGTCTGCAAGAGAGACCTCAAAGGTATTGGCATTGACATGAATTGTTGGGAGGAATTCGCTAGGGACAGGTACAGATGGAGACAGGCGTTGACTTCCGGGCTCGAAGCAGGAGAAAGAAACCTGCAACAGGTCGCAGACGTAAATCGCCTAAAGAGGAAAAGGAGAGCAAATCAGCCAACCACAAACACTACCTTTCAGTGTCAGAAAAGCAGCAAAGGCTGCCATTCGCGAGTGGACTTGTACAGCCACAGCAGAAGCTGCAAAGCAATGCGCTCAAATTCCACAGGAGCACAGAAAATTCCGTCGTCTTACAAGCCATAAGGAAGCCAACAATCTTGCTATATTTTGATATTTGCAATACTGTAATTTTCTACAGAAAACATGACACAGGCAGACATATTACCAGACAGAAGAAAAAAAATATTATCATTTTATTATATTATTGCATTGATAATCATGAAATATTTTGAAAATATAATAAAGCAAGGATGTTTAATGAGATTCCGATCTT
This sequence comes from Ampullaceana balthica, assembly GCA_944989445.1. NCBI lineage: Eukaryota > Metazoa > Mollusca > Gastropoda > Lymnaeidae > Ampullaceana > Ampullaceana balthica. Next base: position 30,846 of record CALYLW010000924.1, read on the forward strand.
ATTCTATATTTAATATACGAATGTTGCAACGCAACATTTTTATCTTGATTTTATCATATGAATATGAATAACATTTAAAGACTACAGCAATTTTTGAATTCACACAGTTCACTAAACCTATTCAATGATCCACAAAACCGCAAATTATTCATATGGCTATTTTGGCTTTTTGTGCCATCGACAGTCGACACCAGTGTCCGGTATTTTTGAGACAGCCATCTGGCAACCCTACACCGAACGGTGGCGGAAGGTACGGGCTTTGTTGCTCGTATATAGATAAAATACCCCGGTTGCCATTTCAATAATAATTAGAAACGAGATACCCCCAAACACAAAATAACATTATCATTTATGAGCACAGTTGTTATTTCAATGCCTTTAAAATACAAGTGGGCGGGGTAAAAAGTGGAAATATGTCAAGATGACATGAACATCCATCAAGTCTAGACGCTACTAGTAAGTGAGACGCAAGGTGGTAAATTCCTGAATTAAAGTTATCTGAGATATCCACGAACAAAAATAAATCGTGTATCATAAAAACGCCTTTGGCCATTGATGGCAATCTTCCACACGCACACACACAAAAGAAAGAAAGAAAGAAAGAAAGAAAGAAAGAAAGAAAGAAAGAAAGAAAGAAAGAAAACAACGCATCGTTTTCCATAATTTATACTTTTTTTGTTCGTTGAAATAGATGCTGAGAGTAAGAAAACAAAAACACATACCAAAATAAATACTAATAAAAAATAACAAAAACATCAATCAATAAATATAAAAAGAATGAACAATATTAACTAAAGAATCCTTTTCCCCTTTTCGGTTAACGATTGTTTATGAGGAAACTTAATCAGTGTGGATTATTATTATATTTCAAATGTAATGGAATGACGTCACAGTGACAACCATGGGCGTTCCCGGACAGAAAGTTCCTGGATAATACAAGACACACAATACTGAAGAATAAAGAAGTAGATATATTAAAATTGTGGGTGTACGGTGTACCGGATATCGGCTCCGGCTTCGGTAAATCTGGAATCCCGACATTTTTACAAATCCGGCTCCAGCTGGATATCTATTAATAAATCTGGCCAAATCCGGCTGGCTGGTAGAGCCCAAATATATATATATATATATATATATATATATATATATATATATATATATATATATATATATATATAATATATATAGATATATATTAGGGCTGTTATCGATTAATTTAAAATTAATTGTTAACTTTTGAAAAATTTACGATTAATTAATCGATAATTTCGATTAAAGCCAAAAATATAAATTTATGACGTCATTAAACTGAACGTTTCAAGGGAAGTAACAAAAACCAAACTTTTTCACCATCTTCGACTTTGCCATCCGCAGTTAGCTTAAAAACAAAATTTTTGCTCAACTTTCCATTTAAATGTTTAAATTTAACTGCGCTCATACTGTCAGCCATTTTTTAGTCGACGTCTGCCGGTCCACATAGATTTATAAAATAAATTATAATATTACGCGGGAGAAGTTTGCATGTACAAAAATATAAATTAATAAAATTTTAAAAAAATATTATAAATGTTTACTTTAATTTTAATCGAATTTTTATCGATTAAAATAATTTTAATCGATACAATTTTTTAACAACTAAGCGAGAAATTAATCGTTAATTTCCGCAGCCCTAACTAATATATATATATATATATATATATATATATATATATATATATATATATATATATATATATATATATATATATATATATGACCCCCTTCCCAGTCTATGACGGACTATGGGCAAGTGATGTAGCGTTCACAAGTTTATAGCCACCACTAACGAGCAGGGGAATGTGTGGCCAGCACAATGACCCAGGGGCTTTACCAGTACCTGGGCTTGAACATATATATATATATATATATATATATATATATATATATATAATGGCACCGATAACGCCGGAATCCGGCTCCAGTCGGATTTCAAAATTTTGAATTCGGCACATCCCTAAACCAAATGCTAGTTAAAATACATTTTTAAAAATATTGAAATAAACTTGAATTTTCTTTAAAATAGTTGCCTCCGCTTGTTCCCGCCTATTTATTTGAATGACGTTGGAACCAAATTTCTTCTTTCTTTTTGTTCAACACGATTCCGATAAGTTGAGACCTGATAATTAAATGCTAACACAAATATGTCATTTTTAAAAATGGCCACGCTATCTATAAATATCAACCATTTTTATTCCTTTGAGCTCATGGTAATCTCATCCTACCCAGTGTTACCTTGGCAACCCGTATTGACGTCTGCTAGTGTTACCTTGGCCGAGCTACGACAACCCGTATTGACGTCTGATAGTGCTACCTTGGCCGAGCTACGACAACCCGCATTGATGTCTGGTAGTGCATGGCCGTACGCAGGGGGGGGGGTTCGTGCGTTCGAACGAACCCCCTTTTGGGAATGTGTGCCCTTTTTTGTAAAAAAAAATAGATCTTGACATTATTGAGAGATTTGGGGGTAACACTACAGAATATGAGGGATGCTGCAACTATGTCGGGCGCTGTCTCAGGAGTTCAAGCGCGTATTCTGCGAGAGGCCCCTTTGGTGGTATACACACACTGCAGCAATCACGCCTTAAACCTAGTGATCACGCATTCGTGCAGACTTCCCGATGCGAGTAACATGATTGACAAATTTAAAGAACCTGCATGTTTTTAACAACAGCCAGAAGCGTGAAGCCTTGTTGAAAAACGTCATAAAAACAAGTCTTCCATTTGACACTGCTAAACGACAGGCACTTCTAGATTTGTGCAAAACAAGATGGGCTGAGCGCCACGAAGCTTACAAACACTTCTATTAATCTTATGTTTATATTTTTCACACTCTTGAGATAGTTTCACTTCCACGATGAAAACACAACGACCAAGGATTTGATCCAATTTTGACTACAAATGGCGATTGGGACACGGACAGTAAGTCTCGATCAACGTCACTTCTTCATTCCTTAACTTCTCATTTATTGTGACGCTTGTTGTAATGTACCAACTGTTATCTAGGCTGGAAGGAATAACAGTCGAACTTCAGAAAAAAGCGATTGACATAATACATTCTATGTCACTTATCGAAAACGTCAAGCAAGAGTTTAGAGAGATTAGAACAAATGTAGATTCTTATTTTCAAAACACTTATGCTCATATCATTATCATGGTGCAGTCTGTAGAAGCTGAAGCTTCAACGCCAGAATTGCTAAGCAGCAAATCTACCGAAGCAATGTGTGCGTAGAAACGCCAATGCAACATTATCTGCGAAACTTAATTAATCCATTTCTGGAGCACATCATTGCTGAACTAGATATGCGGTTCTCTGGCTTAACCAGGACATCCTCACAACTGTTAGCTCTTGTGCCAAGTGCTGTTAGAAATTGTATGTATGAAGATCTGAAAGGCGATGTGGATTTATATGAGCAAGATCTGCCTTCACCAGAAGTGCTGCCGAAGAGTTTACCGGGTGGAAATTGAGGTTCAGCCAATGGGAAGAGTCAAAGCTACTTAAAAAAAATTGCTCGGAAGCTATGAAACATTGCAATGAATTGATGTATCCAAATATTTATTGCTTACTGAAAATCGCGGGTGTGATTCCTGTGACTTATTTGCGTGTGAGCGAAGGTTCAGAGCACTCCGACATTTGCACAATTTCATGAGATATTCAATGGTGCAGGAAAGACTTACCGAGCTTACATTGATGCATCACTTTCAATATCAACGAAAACTGTGTTTTACAGATATTTGTTAACAAAAACCCAAGAAGGGTTTACATCGAAGATGTTCTAAAATAACCTCATAGCGTCGTGGTCTTCCGCCTTGTCAGTTATGTACCATAATGTATGTAATTCAAATTCTTTAACACGTGCGCCTGCAGATTTCATTATTAATAAGAAAAGAAATGAATGATAGAGTACTTGCATTTTTAAATAAACACTATTTTGGAAGCTTTTATTTACAGTGTTAATTATTTATTGCATGAAAACCTACTTTTTTGGTCACCGTATGAACTGATTTTTTTTAAAAATTTGATTTATTTTTTAAAATTTTATTATAAGTTTTTTTTCTGAAAACAAAAAAGACGAGAAGTTTAATCAACGACCTCAATAATTCATAGGTACAAAATTATTGATTAAACATTCTCATTCAAATTTGAAGTGATAGCATCATATATTGTAGGTACAGTCAAACATCTCATAACGAGATTAATTCGTTCCAGAGTCTTAATCGTTAAGCGAAACACTCGTTATACGAAACAATTATTCCCATTCAAATCAATGTAAAATATGATAATCCGTTCCATGCTGAATAAAATACTCATTTTTCAAAATATTTTATTAACATTTATTCAATATATTATTTAATTTAATAAAACTTACTTATGAATTATTAAAAAGTGAAAAAACTAGGATATAATTTAGATTTGTAACAAAAAAACGTAAACAAAAATATGAATTTATGACAAATAATTATTGCTTTTTAACTAGAAAACTGTTAAAGACATTTGTTTTTGCAGACGCTTCAAAATTTGACGAAAATGTGATGTAACCGTTTCGTAGACATTCTTGACACTCCATTTGAAGCATCCATCTCCTTAATTGTTCTTGAGAACAGTGCAGATCGTTGATGTTGGGCGATTGTAGTTGCGCACTAGATTCGCAACCTTGTTCTCGTTTTTCAATGTTTTTTTTGTTTTATTTCAACAGTTATTCCCCCCCCCCTCTCTTATGATTGTCTTCTTGTGTTTGTTTTTTTCGAAGATAATTTATCAGTTTACTAAACTTTGCACATAAAAAATTACAAATACTGTCTTGATACAAAAATTTTTAAATCGGTTGATCACATACGAAAACAATACGCTAACAGACCACAGAATAATATATCAGGGCGGAAGTGCCGGCTCACTAATGAATTTCCAGGAAAAAGGAAGTTTCTCTTTCTGCGTCACTCGTTATGCGAATCTTCGCTCGTTAAGGAAGCAACTTTTTCCATAAAAATGTTGCTCGTTATGCGAAAATCTCGTTATGAGAGGTGCTCGTTATGAGAGGTTTGCCTTATCTTAACATGAAATTCCCTCGCGACAAGTTTGCGAACCCCCCTTCAAAAAGTCTGGGTACGGCCTTGTAGTGATACCTTGACCGAGACGTGACAACCCGCATTGACGTCTGCTAGTATTACCTTGACCGAGACGTGACAACCCGTATTGATGTCTGCTAGTATTACCTTGGCCGAGCTACGACAACCCTTATTAACGTCTGCTAGTATTACCTTGACCGAGACGTGACGCGACAACCCGTATTGACGTCTGCTAGTATTACCTTGACCGAGACGTGACAACCCGTATTGACGTCTGCTTATTGCTTTATGGCTGTTGAATTGACGTTTACCTTCATAAGCTCGCTTTCATCATCCGGGCTCCCAGGTCGTGCTTGGCAGACGGCGGCTATCACCAAGGTGAAGGTCAGTGTAGACCAGAGGTTTGACATCATCGATCTGGTAAGGACAAAAATAATGATAATAATAATAAAATTATTAAAATAATCACTTGGTCAAATTGGATAACGGGTAATTTTATCAATGTAAATTAAAAATGCGAACATATTCTATGGTTTAAATTTTAATTGTCGGCCGGAAATTAACTTCATTTAAATTTACTCCGCGAAGAATCTTTTTTGTCGGAATGTGACTCCATGGAACGTTTCATTAGCCAGCCATCAGAGATGACACGGGCGAGTCGACTATAGCTAGTATTTTACGATGTTTACTTTTTTTAAAGATAATAATAAAACAATTTATGTGATATAGTTTTAATATATATATATATATCTATCTATATAATTCTCTTCGTGGTCGGACCCTGCGAGACAAGCTGCAAGTATGTTCAACAGATACTAATTTTAGAAAGCAGCGCACCAAATTACTCCACCAAAGCATCAAAAGGTGTTCAAATTAAATATGCGCCGTTAAAAAAAAATTATATGACGTCATTGTTTTCGCTGATATTTTAATTTTGTAAAAAGGGAGCAATGTAAAAAGTTATAAAATACTTTGTGTACATTTCAGAAAGTTTAATATTTCGTATTGATCAAACAAGGACAAGTTAGTTGGGGTTTTGAAAAAGGTGGGCGCCGTAGGCGCCCTAAAAAAGTGCATTTTTTCAAAATAAATAGATTTCAGCTGAACACTTCCGTCATTTTTTACGGGTGATACGCCACGGGTCTCTCCAGAGTTCCTTCTTTTCATTCACTCACAGCCGTTTGCCTAAACCCACCCCATTTTGACAACTGTGTCTTTCAGGAAGTCTTCACCCGTCACTAAATCATTAGCGGCGTATGCTACGCCGCGGGTCAGCTAGTATATATATATTAGGGCTGTTACTGATTATGTTTTTGTTCGATTAATCAGAAAAATATACTCGATTAATCGATTCATTTCGATTAATTATATTTTTGTAATGCATATATATGGATGCCGTTAAGACGCGATTCATTATTTCGCGAAATTGGTTAAGTCGCGGTAATTCAATGGCTCCTAAATTTTGTGGCGTAACACAGCAAATTCGTTCCGCTATGCAAGAAATAATTAAGAAAAATGAAAATCCTTTTTGTTTATGCATGCACGTCTAAATAAAAAATAATATTACATAAAAATTATTAATAAATGGAGGGGTCAAAAAGAAGAAATATTTCCTTAAATTTTAAACGAATTATAATCGATCAAATTAATTGTAATCGATTACATCTTTAACGATTAATCTATTAATTAAGCGTTAATTTTCGCTGCCCTAATATATATAATATATATATATATATATAATAAATAAATTGATTATTTATATAGCGCTGTATCCCAGTAAGGAACTGGGCTCACGGCGCTTTACGTGAAAGAAATAACATACCTATAAATATTACATTAACTTTCATATCATAACAAACACAAAAATTACAGTACATTATACATAAGCTACGTGAATCATTTACAAGAAATGTTGTTTCATTAATTTCATTAATCTAATATATAAAGCTCAGTTGGTGTTTGTATGTTTGTATGTTTGTATGTTTCACTTTTCGACTTTCTGTTAGACAGCCACGGAAAAACCAAATGACGGACGGGGACCAAATTTGGCAGGACGGTTCCTTTAACCTGTAGGTGGTTTTAAGTTAGTTTTTGTAATTGTCCCTTTTGCCCGAATGCCGTAAATTAAATAATCAGAAAATGCAGAGACAAAGAATAAAAAATTTAACCTCATTTCTCTATTGAACTAATTTACGCGGACGTTCAAATACCGTTCAAAGCGAGTTACTTTTGGTGACGTTTTTTTCCCAATACTTTATTTTCAGCGGTGCGCATTCAAAAAATATTATAATGTCTAATTACGGTGCGCAAATTTTCGTGTACGCTTCATAATTTGAGCTGTGTAGTACAAAGAATGGTCATTTTCTTTACTGTTACTTTCTATATATTAGATAGACACGTAAACATATTTAATTACAATGCCACACGATGCATTAGATTTAATTGTTTACACGTTTAAATTTAATTGTGAATTTGTTTTAAATATTTTTTGTTCCATAACTCGACATTTAATAAAAAACCTATTTATGTAATAACTAGACGCCCCGCGGCGTAGCATACGCCGCAGACTTGCTCATGGAGAGTTCTTTTACCCCTTTAATGCCCTCTTTTAGGGCGCCTACGGCGCCGAACTTTTTCAAAAGCCCAACTAAGCTCAATTCACTTGTCCTTGTTTGATCAATACGAAATTTTAAACTTTCTGAAATGGACACAAAGTATTTTATAATAGGGGCTGTATGGCGCCTATGGCGCCCTCTTTGTTTTTTGATGTTATAATTAACCCTCATCAAATCCTCTTTTTACATTGTTCCCTTTTTACAAAATTAAGATATTGCGAAAACAATGACGTCACATAATTTTTTTTACAGCGCATATTTAATGTGCACACCTTTTGACGCATTGGTGGAGTAATTTGGTCCGCTGCTTTCTAAAATTAGTATCTGTTGAACATACTTGCAGCTTGTCTCGCAGGGTCCGACCACGAAGAGAATTATATATATAGATTGTATGAGTATTTTTTAAAGCCTTTATTTTTAGCGGTGCGCGTTCTAAAATCTTTTATCACCTGATTACAGTGCGCACATTTTCGTGTACGCATCTTAAAATTAGCTGTGTCCTATTAATATAACATTTATATTTTGTTTGTCTTTTACATAAGCCATTGTCTTTTACATAACATATACACTTATACTATTTAAACTTAGGCTACCGGACCTATTAACATAAGTAGATTAAACTAAATAAAGTGATCCTGAAAACGCTTAATTATTTTGTATTGCGAATTGAATATGTTATGTTCATTCCTTTGATGATGGATTAACATAGGCCATTTTAAAAATCAATTATTGTCATGGTTTCACATGAGTTTTTAACATAAAATTGATTTGTTTTTTTGTTTTTTTTAAAGTTAGGAATGTTGCCTAATTTCTTTATTTATCTTTATTATCTTTATCTCATAGACGCTGTTGCAAATATTTGTATTAATTACAATTGTGTTACGATGCAGTGTCGTAAATATATAAGAGCTTTTTTCGTGACGACAGTGGCAGCGATCTTTTGGAAAAATGTCAACAAAGCAGTGGCCTTTTTTTAATGGATACAAACAAACAAACAAACATAATAATTTCAACTGAGCTTTATATATTACATATGCGTTTAAATTATTTTATTTCAATTATTTTCACGATGCATTGTATTAATATTTTACATGCAATGAATAAAATTGGGATTAATTAAAATTGAATTCATAACTCGACATTTAATTAAAAACCATAGATGTAGCGAGTTTATTTTATGTTGAAAGTGATGGCCTATGTCAAATAAACTTACACTTTAAAACAGTTTACTTAAGCTTTATATACACTATACATTATAAACTTTCGCTACCGAACGTATTAACAAAAGTTGACTAAATTTAATGAAGTGATCCTGAAAACGCTTAATTAATATGAATTGCGAATTGAATATGTTTTTATGTTCATTCCTTTGTATTCAGAATAGCATAGGCCATTTCTAAAATTGCCTTTTAATCATTTTTAAGATGCGCTTATTAACAGACGGTTGAATCTTTTTTTTTCATTTTTATTTTATTTTTCAGATATACAATCTGGTGTGTGTGTGTGCATTGAATATAATTTACAAAATATTATGCCTTATCCGAAATAGGGAAACAAAAAAAAAGATTCCTTTTCGAAATTATACACATTGCTTATAAATCGTAAATATATAGCGTAAAATATAGAGACATAAAAAATGTTAAATATTATTTCCCTGTTACAACAATTATGAATACGTCAAAAGGAGGAGTTATTTTGGTCCAGTACATTTACTTTATAACAAGACTTTATTTTTTGCGGCCAGCTTTCTATATTGTCTAAATATGGTGTGCACATTTTTTTATATCATTTTAATACGACCGTTTTTTTAATAAAAAAAGTATTTTAGAAAGTACATTTATAATTTTGTTTATTTGCGCTATGAGTCACTTAGCTTTTGCCTTTTAAAGGGATAGTGCCACATGTTCTTTATCACATAGACATGGTTACAAATATTATATAACTTACAATTGTGCTACGATGCAGTTTCGTAATTATATATTAAATTTTTGAGTGACGAGGGTGGTAGAGCTCTTTCGGAAAACCTGTAAGTTATGTTAATTTTGTACAAGTGGGAATGAAATTGTAAATTTAGTTATTATGGTCTGCAAGAATCATTATTTAATAAATCTTATCTTTTAAATAGTAAGGTTATGTTAAAAGGCACTGCATTAAGGGAAAACAACTCACGCGGTAAAATGGCATATCTCTGTTTCTCATAAGATTTTAACTAAATAGATGAATCTGAAATTTAACTTGGCAAATAAAAATTGTAATAACCAGCAACTGATACTTGGATAAAGGGTCAGCACACTCCCGCTACAAAGTGCGGGTATTTTTCTAGTATATATATATATATATATAATTGCGTTTCGTTTCAATGGCGGGAAAAATGGGACGACTTATCTACAACATGGGCAATGGCCAGCTGGCTAACGGACCGAAAATAAATTTGCACGACAAGCCGAGACATGATGACCGCTTGACCATCTACGTACTTGGGAATAAACCTTGACCAACACTTCTCGAACTTTGTGCACCTAATCTTTCAACGGACCAGACAGACGTTAACTAATCCAAATAAGAGTTTTAAAGCTCATTTTTAATAACTGCGATATCATACGAAAAGACCGCTGCCCCCCCCCCATCAGATCACTTCCTTATTCACCCCCCCCCCATTGTTTTCAAACCCTTAGCGCAGACGCATAAATCACACACACACCTAAACTCGATTTTTCCCACATTTGATCAACATGTGTGATTTTCAGAAGCGTGGATCCAGGTTGAATTTTAAATCTCGATCTTTCTTAATCAGAAAGGATACAGCATTATTAGTAAGACAATACAAGAACAGGATATTCCGCATTTCATTATGATATCTACTTTTGTTTTCATTGTTAAACAAATGTATTCGTAAAAGGGAAACAATCGACTTTCTGAGGACGGTAACATGAGAATTCTGGCTCCTGAATTATTTACGGGTTTATAAACAAATTTAAAAACATTTAACATGGCATTGGAGCTAATTAATAATTGAAGTCCCTGGTGGACTTTGCAAGCTTATCATTTTTAAATCTAGCTTTAGATTTATTAGTATCATATTTTGTTTAAAAAAGTAGAATTGCAGTTTGTTTAGGGCAGGGCATGGTGTGTCAAAGACTGCCATCTCAATTTTAGATGTAACACTAGAGAGGGCAAGTAATGCTGGATGAAAATGGGACAGACGATAATCGCTTGTGATTGAGCTTCACCAAGTGTTGGGAAACACTATTAATATGGGAATTAATCGTGTATACAATCTTTATGTGATTTAATGGTACGCGTACTTATAATGTGACGTCAAGAGTGGCCAAGAAATCGTTATAGCGACAGTAAGAGACGCAAGCTGGCATGGTTCATTCATATGCTGCGACATACCGTATTTACTCGCATATAAGCCGAGTTTAGAACTATAAAATACAATACTGAAATCAGGGGGTCGGCTTATATGCGCATAAAACAAAATGGACACAAGGACAGACACTAAAATGAATATTATATTTTTTTCTTAATATATACTTCGTTAATCATCAGTAGTGAACAACTTATGAGCGGAGGGCGGAGGTTCAGATATTGTTATAGCAAACAATCTGGAAAGAGTAGAACACGTTTTTGTGTCATTCATAAAGGTAAACAAAATAGTATGTAACAGAAAAGTAAGCATTTTACATCTTTAAAGTAACAAATTTCTATGAACCAAAAATATGGAGGAAAATAAGACACGTATGGTCAGCTTATATGCGGTGTTTTTTGTTGTTGCAAAAACTGGCCATTTTAAAACAGTTTAAGGGCTCGGCTTATATGCTATGTAAATACGGTAATAGCCTGACAAAAATCATCCTTCAAGGCACTGTAGAAAGGAACCGGCGAAGAGGTCGACAGCGGAAAAGTTGGCTTTGCAACATAAAAGACTGGACAGCGATGGGACTGAATGAATGTCTGACTGGGCAGGGATGGGACTGAACGAATGTCTGACTGGACAGGGATGGGACTGAATCAATGTCTGACTGCGCAGAGATGGGACTGAATGATTGTCTGACTGGACAGGGATGGGACATCATGAATGTCTGACTGGACAGCGATGGGACTGAACGAATGTCTGATTGGACAGGGATGGGACTGAATGAATGTCTGCCTCGGCAGGGATGGGACTGAATGAATGTCTGACTGGACAGGGATGGGACTGAATGATTGTCTGACTGGACAGGTATGGGACTGCATGAATGTCTGACTGGACAGCAATGGCACTGAACGAATGTCTGACTGGACAGGGATGGGACTGAATGAATGTCTGACTCGGCAGGGTTGGGACTGAATGAATGTCTGACTGGACAGGGATGGGACTGAATGAATGTCTGACCGGACAGGGATGGGACTGAAAGAATTTCTGACTGGACAGCGATGGGACTGAATGAATGTCTGACTGGACAGGGATGGGACTGAATGAATGTCTGACTGGACAGGGATGGGACTGAATGAATGTCTGACTCGGCAGGGATGGGACTGAATGAATGTCTGACTGGACAGGGATGGGACTGAATGATTGTCTGACTGGACAGGGATGGTACTGCATGAATGTCTGACTGGACAGCGATGGCACTGAACGAATGTCTGACTGGACAGGGATGGGACTGAATGAATGTCTGACTCGGCAGGGATGGGACTGAATGAATGTCTGACTGGACAGGGATGGGACTGAATGAATGTCTGACTGGACAGGTATGGGACTGCATGAATGTCTGACTGGACAGCGATGGCACTGAACGAATGTCTGACTGGACAGGGATGGGACTGAATGAATGTCTGACTCGGCAGGGTTGGGACTGAATGAATGTCTGACTGGACAGGGATGGGACTGAATGAATGTCTGACCGGACAGGGATGGGACTGAAAGAATTTCTGACTGGACAGCGATGGGACTGAATGAATGTCTGACTGGACAGGGATGGGACTGAATGAATGTCTGACTGGACAGGGATGGGACTGAATGAATGTCTGACTCGGCAGGGATGGGACTGAATGAATGTCTGACTGGACAGGGATGGGACTGAATGATTGTCTGACTGGACAGGGATGGTACTGCATGAATGTCTGACTGGACAGCGATGGCACTGAACGAATGTCTGACTGGACAGGGATGGGACTGAATGAATGTCTGACTCGGCAGGGATGGGACTGAATGAATGTCTGACTGGACAGGGATGGGACTGAATGAATGTCTGACTGGGCAGGGATGGGACTGAATGAATGTCTGACCGGACAGGGATGGGACTGAAAGAATGTCTGACTGGACAGCGATGGGACTGAATGAATGTCTGACTGGACAGGGATGGGACTGAATGAATGTCTGACTGGACAGGGATGGGACTGAATGAATGTCTGACTGGACAGGGATGGGACTGAATGAATGTCTGACTGGACAGGGATGGGACTGAATGAATGTCTGACTCGGCAGGGTTGGGACTGAATGAATGTCTGACTGGACAGGGATGGGACTGAATGAATGTCTGACCGGACAGGGATGGGACTGAAAGAATGTCTGACTGGACAGCGATGGGACTGAATGAATGTCTGACTGGACAGGGATGGGACTGAATGAATGTCTGACTGGACAGGGATGGGACTGAATGAATGTCTGACTCGGCAGGGATGGGACTGAATGAATGTCTGACTGGACAGGGATGGGACTGAATGATTGTCTGACTGGACAGGGATGGTACTGCATGAATGTCTGACTGGACAGCGATGGCACTGAACGAATGTCTGACTGGACAGGGATGGGACTGAATGAATGTCTGACTCGGCAGGGATGGGACTGAATGAATGTCTGACTGGACAGGGATGGGACTGAATGAATGTCTGACTGGGCAGGGATGGGACTGAATGAATGTCTGACCGGACAGGGATGGGACTGAAAGAATGTCTGACTGGACAGCGATGGGACTGAATGAATGTCTGACTGGACAGGGATGGGACTGAATGAATGTCTGACTGGACAGGGATGGGACTGAATGAATGTCTGACTGGACAGGGATGGGACTGAATGAATGTCTGACTGGACAGGGATGGGACTGAATGAATGTCTGACTGGACAGGGATGGGACTGAATGAATGTCTGACTGGACAGGGATGGGACTGAATGAATGTCTGACTGGACAGGGATGGGGCTGAATGAATGTCTGACTGGTCAGCGATGGGACTGAATGAATTTCTGACCGCCGCCCAAGATAGGAGATTGGTGTATGTTGATTTGTCGAACACTAACGACCGCAATGGTCATAGGACTAATGATGATGATGCTGAGTGTACACGCTCTTTATATAAGAGTTGAGCGTGTATACACTGTCTGTATGTGCGCTAAGAGAGTTTACAGAAAACGTTTCCTTGATATATTAAACACAATATAATTTCTAATTGTCACGCAAGTAGTGTCTGTCAGTCAGTCCTGACGCTACTAATTTTAGAAAGCAGGGAAAACCAAATTACTGCACCAAAGCATCAAAAGGTGTGCAAATTAAATATGCGCTGTAAAAAAAATTATATGACGTCATTGTTTTCGCTCATATTTTAATTTTGGAAAAGGGATCAATGTAAAAAGAGGATTTGATGATGGTTAATTATAAAATCAAAAAACAAAGGAGGCGCCGTATACTCCCTGCAACCCCTATTATAAAATACTTTGTGTACATTTCAGAAAGTTTAATATTTCGTATTTATCAAACAAGGACAAGGTAGTTAGGCTTTTGAAAATGGTCAGCGCCGTAGGCGCCCTAAAAAAGTGCATTTTTATAAAATAAATAGATTTCAGCTGAAACCTTCCGTCATTTTTGACGGGTGTACGCTAGTATATATATATATTATATAATTTTATTTGGGGGTGCGGGTGGGGGTGGGGGAGGTTGGTCTCTTTCTGTCAAAATGTCAAACTGAACTTTGATTTTCAACCGCACCTAACATCCAGCACTATAAAACTGTACATATTTTAACAATTTCGTTTAAACCAATAAACTAGCGACCACTGACTATTTGAGGAATCCATACAGGGCCACTTTTTTAAAAAAATTTTTTATATATATATTTTTTTAAATTTTTATTATTATTTTTTTTATAGAATATGGCTTTTGCGTTTGAGTGACTTAGCAGAATGTTCAAGTGTTTCATATTTTTAACAATAAAATACAGCGTATGCTTGCTTAGTTTGGTTTAAATGGCCAAACCAAAAGAATGCTGTAGAGATTTCCTAATTAAACCAGAAAAGGGCAGTAACTCATATTCCAGCCACCATCGACTTAATAGGTTTCACAAGTGGAATCTTCACTTACTCTTCCTGAACAGCCACATGCCTCCACCCTCCCAACTCCTCTGTACCTCCTCCCGACCCCCACCCACCTGACTCACAGCACCGCATACAACAACAAACAAATACCATTAGGGCACAGAGCTCTTACATCGTTATTCCACGTGTCGCCAAGTATCGGGGGAAACTTTGAAGGATGTGCGCATCTTCCCATGACCGTATGACATTTGGCTTTCCCAGAATACTTAGCAATAAGAGAACGGACTGTATTTCCCGTTGTTCCTCACACCGCGAGTTTGTTCTTGCCCCTTTTTACAGTTAATGATTTGAAGCAAAAACTAGTTGATTTTCACTTTTCGGATTCCCATTTTAACGCAGTTCATACGACTTTATAAGTGTGTATCATTTTATAATAACCAAAAGTAAAATAAAATAACTGGCACATTGTTTTGAGCTATACCGCAAGTTTTTACTGGACTGTGTTCAAGAAAGTCAAGCCCTAAATATAGTGATAGCCAACCGTGTTACAAGGACACAGTGGTCGAGTGGCACGCACGCTCACCTGGCGTACCAAGGGTCACGGGTGCCAATAATCTTCTGTATAGAAGGAGCGGCGTATATACTAAGACGAGACTTGTAAACTAAATTAACTGGTGCTGCCTGGTTGATCCTCCAGAGGTCTTGTAGACCAGTGCTTCTCAAAGTGGTTGGCCGTGGGCCATCCACTGCCGGTCCGCAGAAGTTATCAAGTAATGACATAAAAATATATTTATAATCCTCCATTTGCAACCATTAATATAGAATACTAGTTTGTGCTGCGGCGCCGTGGCGCCTGCGGCGCCCCCCTTTTTTAAGGGTGCCTACGGCGCCCACATTTTTCAAAAGCCCAACTAACTTGTCCTTGTATGATAAATACGTAATATTAAACTTTCTTAAATGTACACAAAGTATTTTATAATGTTTTTTTTTAATTTTTTAATTTTTTAAATTTTTTATGTCAAAAGCCTAAGTAACTTATCCTTGTATGATAAATACGAAATATTCCTGAAATGTACACAAAATATGTATATAATATAGGTTGTGCTGCGGCGCCCACTTTTATTTAGGGCGCCTACGGCACCCAATTTTTTCAAAAGCCCAACAAACTTGTCCTGGTATGATAGATACGTAATATTAAACTACCTTAAATGTACACAAAGTAATTTAAAATAGAGGTTGTAGGGCGCCTAAGGCGCCCACTTGGTCAAAATCCCAAGCAACTTATCCTTGTATGATAAATACGAAATATTCCTGAAAATTAAACAAAGCATTTATATAATAATTTTTACAGTGCTAATCACCACACGATTTTTCAACTAATTTTAGAAAGCAGCGCACCAAATTACTGCACCAAAAAATAACCATTTGAGTCAATCTGCACTGCTTAAAATGCAAAATTTTAAAAAAATGCAGAGTGATGTCCCTTAGCGTTAGGCTACATAATTGAGCGTAAATTAAATATATATATGATGTCAACTTTTCGGTATAAACATATAAATTGAAACAAATAAAAAATAAAATAAATTAAATTTCGCTACCTTGTCAGTACAGGGAAAATAGTTCACCGGTCCCTGGTGCAATGGAAAAATTCCTGCCGGTCCGACGTACTAAAAAGTTTGACAAGCACTGTTGTAGACGGTCTATATTTAAGACACTGCATCATATTTGTAAAATAATTTGTATATGCTCAGTAACCATCGATTTAAAAAATAATAATTAGGGCACCCCACTGCTACAGCTTGGGTGGCGTGTTTCTCCGGGGCACCCTCTTTTTTGTAGCATTTCAGGTGACGTCCCTGCGAGCTCTATAATGGACGCAGAAATAGTAACTAAATTAAATGCATGTTTTATTATCTTCTTGACATGCGACCCAAGCAGACGTCAAAGTAACTTCCGCATGGTTTAAATTAATTCTATTAATAGAGGTATCGTAGCTCATTTAAATATTGTGTGATAGAGCAAAGAAAATCTTAAATTAAAGATTAAAATGTATCAGTTTTTTTTTAAATAGATAACTTTAATAAATAATTAAATATTAATGTTATAATTCACAGAAAAGTATCGAAACAATGGATTCGCTAATGTTTCCTTCGAATGTCATTTTTCTCTCCTTTGAAAATCATCTATTACATTTTTTAAAAAAATAACGTATTATTATTGTGTTTCTGAACTGTGCAGAAAATGTCAAAGGGGGGGGGTGGTGGTTGCTGTTATTGTTTCGTATAGTTTTTTTATGGATGAATTTTTTATGTCAGCAATTAGCTGAGCTCTGTGTCCCGTCAGTGCTCTTGGATGACCCGAGCTATAAATAGTATCACAGCGGTTACCAGAACAGTAATCACACGTGACACACCGTCAAGACTTAACGCAACATCTATTGACCTAACGACCTACAGCCCCCACCCACACTTACACTTATCCATAAGAACACCTGTATAATATAAATAAACAGGCTCTAAGTCCGGTGTCTAAACATTTTAACAGTGCTGACCATGACGGCATTTCAGATATTGCAGTAGCTAGTATTTTATATACAAAAAAATACCCATGATAGGATCTACATGGAAAATAGACTTATAAAACGATTTGTTACGTTGGCTCCATATAGAATTAACCAAATTCATAATTTTATCTGACTGCAGAATCTTTTTCCCGTTGTGGTTTTCACTGTAACTTTACATACTCCCTCCTTTTTCCTAAATCCTGTTTCATTGTTGTTTTTTTTTGCCTTGATTTTTATTTTACATAAATATTTTATGATACAGTATGTTTTAAGAATTTAAATACTACGTATATATGTACGTATTTAATGTTTATTGTATTGATGAAGGCATTAGCCGAAAAGTTTACTGTCGTGTTAGTTTTTTTAAAAAATGAACACAATTTTTTTTTAAAGAATGAGGCCCAGCTGCAGTGAGGAATGTAGAATCTCGCATGAAAAAGCAGAAAATAATTTTTTTGTCACAAACTAAGTAGTCACACAGGGGGACTCAGAACTCTAAGTTTTATTGATATTTATTTTAATCGATTGTGGGATTTAATGTGAGATATAAAATTTGATCAACTAACACAAAAGTTCTGAGTCCCCCTGTGTGAGTACTTAGTTTGTGACTAAACATTATTTTCTGCTTTTTCATGCGAGATTATACATTCCTCACTGCAGCTGGGCCTCATTCTTTTTAAAAAAAGTTTTTTGTTCATTTTATTTTCTACTTTTACGCGTTAACAAAAAATTGTAAAACTTAATTTCATTCATGAAGTCCTGTTAAATGTCCTGTTAGCCAAGTTCATATAGAGACGAAATTTGTTAGCAAAATTTGACATTTTCTATAAATATAAACTTACACATTCTTAACTCCTTTCCATATGTGCGCTGATCCACTTAGCAGAAAAATATTTTTTTCACAAGACATGGATTGTCTATATAAGACATTCTATGATTTCGCTTGTTCTATCTGGAATGATTTTCTATACACACTACACATATCATATACACAACACGACTATGCATCACGGGAAGTGTGTCATTTTTTACTTTTGTTTTTCCGCCCCACGACCGCCTGCGAACCCAAGAGACGACGGTGAAGTTAATATAAGGGATTTAAGTAAACAACCCCGTAAAAAACAAAGTTTTTGACTATAAATCCCTTATATATGAGACATAACTAAAAAGTATTTATCATGCTTAAAACGCGACAAACATTTACAGACTGAGATTGCCTTAAATACTCTGTGTTGTAAAACGGAAAAAGTTTTGGTCACGGATGGTTGAACTTAACTCAGCGGGACGCGTAAAATGTCAACAAAAGCTTGCCGCTACATATAGAGATAAACTAAAAATGCATTAATTTAATTACGGTACATTCGATCGATCTGAAAATGTAATAGCTTTATCCTCCCCACAAGCCAAACCTACTGTGAAAATTTCAGCTCTCTAGCAAGTCAGAAAACGTGTTTACGAGCGTTTTGAAAAAGTTGGCGACAGAACCAGATGCGTTGAATCCGGAATCCTACACGAGTTTATCGGATAGGGTCCTCAATAAAGCTCAAATTTATTGTTCTCATTACACAAGTTGGTTGTGTATTTTGTATTCCATAAGAAAGGGTAGACACATTTTTATGTGAGTGCGAAATTAGTTTCATACAACTATGTTATTCTGCAGATACGTCACTAGGGGGTGCGGACCGCACCGGGTGACACCATCACTAGGGGTGACACCATCACTAGGGGTAACACCATCACTAGGGGTGACACCATCACTAGGGGTGACACCATCACCAGGGGTGATACCATCACCAGGGGTGACACCATCACCAGGGGTGACACCATCACCAGGGGTGACACCATCACTAGGGGTGACACCATCACCAGGGGTGATACCATCACCAGGGGTGACACCATCACCAGGGGTGACACCATCACCAGGGGTGACACCATCACTAGGGGTGACACCATCACCAGGGGTGATACCATCACCAGGGGTGACACCATCACCAGGGGTGACACCCTCACTAGGGGTGACACCAAAGTTTTATAATATGTATGCTCCAGTTATGTGGCACAGACAGAGACGGGGGGTATATGGGGTAGGTCGGGAAGGGTGACACCATGAGCTACCACACTGGGTGACACCAACTCTAGTGACGCCTCTGTTATCCTGACAAGCGCACATCTAATCATTTTCACTGCATGACATGAGACATATTTCAGTTTAAGCATTCAAACTCAAATACTTTAAACAAGAGTAAATGTTTCCTGTGGTCTGAGTTTTCAAAATATATTAACTTGATACACCGTCAGCAAACTATGGTGAAATTAAGTAGATGGATAACATGCACAATTTCCCGGCGTTGACAGTTTTAACACATAAACTCCATCTACCAACATAAAATTTCCCGGCGGTGACAGTTTTAACGCATAAACTCGATCCACCAAAATCATGCAATTTCCCGGCCGTACCTTGGCGACCTTTTTTTAAAACTTAACAAACATCCACCAAGACAATTTTTTAAAGAGTTGTGTGTGTGTGTGTGTGAGGGGGTGTGTTGGTGCCAAGTCGGGTAACCAGGGAGCGCTTGTTTGAAGACGCAATGAGCTGCCCCTTGTCGTCTGCCCCGCGGGTACACAAACAGGGACCTGTGATACAAAGACAAAGGGGGGCGACCTTTGCCAGCAATCGAACCGCGGTAATGCACCAGCTGTGTTCGCCCAGCCACTGACTTGCAGGCCTCGCTAGTCATAACTTCGATATGATTAGTTGTAGTGTTCGATCATCGATCTTCTGGCGGCGATTGTTCCAGATGTCGTCGGTTTGAACGAAGAAATGAACACAAATGTCGGCGTTGGTTTGGAAAGTGACCCTTTGGAAATACATTTATAGTGAAAAAACATGGGGTGTGACCTGTTAGGGCCAGCGGTTCTCAACTGTGACAAAATTTGTCACGGTAATTATTTTTACCCCCCCACCCCCATAAAAGTGTTTTTAAGCGGTCGGTTTTTTTTGTTTTTTTTAAAAGTTCCAAATAAAATCAAAATGGGCCCGAAAAATACAAAATTAATATATTTTAAAGAAGGAGAAGAAGAAAAACACGTGAAAAAACATTTACTTCAAAAATAAACAATTTAAAATTTAAAAATGATATCTCCGCCTAAGTTAAAGTATTTAATTGTCTTGTGAGTGACATCATAAACAAACAAAAGTCGATATTTAAACTTTGTAAAAAAAGATATTAGAGCCAATTTAAACTAGGCGTCTGCGCCAAATTGAATAAATTCCTTAGGGGACAGAATTCCAGCTATAAATAAGAATTCCACTGTTTTACTGTTATTTTTATTTCTTATACTGCCATTTACCACGCGCTTCCGTCATTGTATCTTGTGTTGGGTAAACAAATTGTCACGGCATCCTGTACGAAACTAATGCTTTGATTTGTTTGACTTACTTTGCTTACACAAAACGTCTCGTTAATGGTGTTATTTTCAGACCTATTATAGCCCGAGAAGGGAGGCATCGCGGCAGACCGCGAATGCTATAGTGTAGGCTAGTGAAATAAATCAAAGAGCCAAGATACTCTCAAATCAAATATTAGAATTTAAATAAATAAATAAATTATCAATTAATTAATAAGTAGGCGAATGTCGAAGAAATTATAATTCTCTCCAGCATTATCTCATTGGTTTGTTGTGTGTCGCTGGATGCACTAGAGCAGTGCTTCTCAAAGTGGTGGTCCGCGGACCAGTGCCGGTCCGTGGGCCATGCGCTGCCGGTCCGCAGAAGTTATCAAGAAAGGACAGAAAAAATATAATTATAATCCCTTAGTTGCAACCATTTAATACTAACCATATGTAATATGTCAATTTTTTCGGCAACAAGCACATAAAATGAAACAAATAAAATAAAATAAATAGCATTCTCTACCACGTTGGTAGAGTGAAAATCGTGCACCGGTCCCTGGTGCAATAAACAAAATCACTGCCGGTCCGCCATGCTAAAATGTTTGAGAAGCACTGCACTAGAGTACAAACACCAACGATTTGTGTGCGTATCACCTCCCCCCCTCCCCCACCTGTTAAGCTATTAAAGGTGTAGACGTTTCAACAAGCTACTTAATCTGTACAACAAATAAACAAAAGCGTTTACAATAACTAAACATTATGTCATAATTTCCCTACCATGGAAATTTGAGGTCATCTCGCAAGATTGCTTCTCTTAGAACTCACCAGAAAATTTGTGAAACCCAGGTATCAGACGAACTGTTGGTACCTTAATGGACACCGTCTAAATTAGATTAAAGTCACACACTCTCTCCCTCTCTTGTCCTCCCTTCCTCTCTCTCTCTCTCTCTGTCGTCCCGCATATGGGGCAATTCAATCCTTTTCTAGGTCTCTTCTCCCACCCCCTCCCCTAGCGTCATAAACACATCCATCCAATCATCTTTAAGTTTAACTACTACGTGTCTCCACACCATCAAACGATGACCCTAAGATGACGAGGCCTGCAAACCCCTCCCCCCCACTGCCCCACAGAAGCCTAGATAGTATCCGACCAATCAATACGACCAAGTCCTATTTGATTTTTATTATTTACCAAATAAGTACTATAGGTATGTTATGAAAGTTATAAGAACCATAGGGGAAAACCCTATACTTAGAATCCCTCTAAAGGGAAAAAACCCTATACTCGGCGTTCGTCTATGGGGAACGGATACACTCACCGTCATATTACTCGTTAATCATTTTTAAAACAACTCCTGGGTACCGTAAACTATACATCCGGCCATCTTTGTAATTTCCCGGGAGATGAACTCACTAGTTTTGTTATCTGTTCACACGTGACTGTCATGTGTGTGTTTGTTTAAGGGGAGGGGGAGGGATTGAACGCATGCCAGACGCTTTCAAATCAACATAAAATATATACCGCTACGTGTTACCACTGTGTTGACGGAAATACAAAATATTCTTTCTCAAATTTCAGATGGTCCGACATGGTATGACATGCGACATTAGAGACCAATGAAGACTTAACTTAAGCGGGCCCGAGATTAGAGAGTTCAGAAGGTTCAACAGTGGCCGGCATTGCTGGACATCGCATCTTTGACTTCCTCTTTTTTCGTATATCCGGCGTCATTTTGTGTGTGTTTTTATTTCTTTTTAAAAATATTTTGTTTAATCTTTACGTTGTTTTTTTTCCCAATGGTATAGAATGTCTTATATAATTTAAATATAATTTTAAGACTTGTGCAAGTTATTTTTACTGACGAAGACATCAGCCGAAACGTCTACTTAACTATTAATCAATTACTAAAGCTTTACTTTATTGTTGATTGCACGATTTGTGTATATTGTATTTTAAAGCACCTTTCAAACGTTCTGGACCCCAGAACAGCGCAGGTCATCTACAGACATAAGCCGAGAGGCAGGTGACCAGTATGGCCGACCAAGACTAAGAAGGATGGACGAGGGGGACAAGAAATTGCACTTGTTAGGGGGTGTGGTGTGTGTGTGTGGGTGTGTTGGGGGGTGGGGGGGGGTCCCTGAGTACGGAGGTGGTATGCCGTGGCTCTCGGTCTTGATGGTAAAACCGGTTCAAGCAGGACGGAGTCCTACGTAGGCATTTGCGCCACAGAAGGTTATGTCAAATTTATTGAGAGTGTTCAGGAAAGCGATCCCCCAGGCGACGACCTGTCTCACCTGCGTAGATTTCATAAGACTTCTTGCAAATAGTCACATAAATCACGGTGTGCGGGTGAAGCTTTCAGTGACAGGAGGCTACCACCAACACTGTTTGAGGCACTACTTCCATCCACCATTTTGAGAAGAGTTATCCCTCGTTGGTGTGACGATTCGTACTAGTTTTGGGATTGTGGGAAGAGGTATGCTAGAATTTCTTTTACTTGTCTTTGGTCTTTCAATCCTAGCTTAGTGCGTCTCTTTTATTTACTTAAATGTCTGTTGTTTTAATATGCGCAGCGGTCTCGCGTCAATTACCCTTTTAAGTCCCTATATTAACTTCATCGTCTTGTCGTCGTGGTTCCCGTGGACCCCATTGATGCAGCTTGCAGAATGTGTTTCTCGGGGCACCTTCTTAATTTTTGTTGTAACCGTTGCATTTCTTTGCAGTGTAAAAAATGTAGAGGCCATAATTAATAACTAGCTCTTATTAATAATAAATAGTTTTTAAAAATTTCCAAATAAATTCATCCGCTTATTTCTTTTTATTTGTCTTTTTTCTCTCCCTTTAAAAATTTTTGGGTTAAAATTTCATTTTAAACTGGATATTGTTCAACAAATTAAAAAGTATATTATGAAACATGCCCAAATCGGTTAAATAAAAAAGAACACTTCAACTTGAAGAGCGCTTTCAATGCAACCAAAATTTTGAACAATAAGTTACAAAAGACATAAATTTTTAAAAAGGCTTTACGAGTATGCTACTGTGTATCTAGGCGTGGGTGGGGGGACTATCTAAGACGACGAACATCGCACTTCTTGATCCGCACCGATACTCGCCGGCCACATGGTCTCGACCCGTGGGAAACATTCGACTCCCGTTGTTGCCGTTCGGTATCGATTCCCACGGCTATGACTTTTCGATTACTCGTCCTTCCCTCATCTTTCAGGTCACGCGTTTATTCAACGATATTATAGAAATCCCATTCTATAGTGAGAGCGTTCAACTCAGAGGAAGAATCAATGTTGTGGTTGCTGTTTGTTGGGTGGACAATGCTGTTGTGCTCCAAACAGTTTACCGGTACATACAACAAACATTTGCGGCAGATCGCCCGAGGGTGGTTTGGATAACGAGGCAGTGGTCAATGTTCAAGGGGGTCGCCTGGGAATGTTTGCTTTCAGGCGCGTAACCATAACATGCGGGTAAAAAAAATTAATGAAATAGCCTATGTTGTTGGTTAAAAAAAATAAATATTTAAAGTGATAAATATTTAAATCAATTTTTTCTTAAAATTACAATCCCCGTGCTACGGGGTGTAACTCCTTAAGCCGTTGCCATCTGATGTCCCTTTGGTCCAACATAATGAGAACCTTTAGTTAGACGCCAGGTTACATCTCGGCTAGTCGAGTCATGGTGCCCCTTATAAAAAAAAACTTTCGCAGGATTCGCCCCTGGGTCGTACTGTGGGGGTCGTTCAGCTGTGACCCTACGGAGGGGTGGAGCGAATGTCAACAAAAGGGTTCGTTCACCTTTTGTCTCGGAAGAACGCGTCACAAAAGCTGAAATAATTGGTGTTGGCACAAGTTGGAAACCTGTGACCCCCACCCCCTCCCCCCCCCCTCGCACCAGTTGGAATCTATTTTTATCACGGGATGGGGGATATGACGTCATTCGGTTACCACTGTGTGATAGTTGTTGACATTAAATTGGGTGGGGGGGGGGAGCGGGGACTTGGGGAAGACATTTTGTGGATGTACTCGATATTCAGTGGTTCAATCAAGTCTGAGGGAGGGCAAAACGTAGGAAGCGTAGGACGCAATAATCTTCTGTATAGAAGGAGCGTCTGTAAACAGATAAGATAAGAAAACAACTCTCTGGATAAACGAATCCAAAAAAATTAAATTTGTTGAACTGTGCCCTTCTCTCTACCTGTCTTTTCTCTCTCTCTTTCTCTCTCTCTCTCTCTCTCTCTCTCTCTCTCTCTCTCTCCCACCCTCCCAGTGTAAGGGGTGGAGGCTCCATATGTCCCCTGGCGCCGAGGCACAGACGCGCCAAAATGACACTGCGATGTTACACTTTCATAAGCGAACGATGGAATAAACAGAGGGGTCGCCAATTTTATACTTTGTTCCCGGGCCCAGAATATCGTGGCTACGCCTCTGATCCGGGGTGTATTTCTTCTTCTTCTGTCTCGTAAGGGCCCAAAATCATTTCGGCGCCTATGAATGTTGTGGATTGCCAATAAGTATGTGAGGATGACACTTTGCATGGCTGCTCATTGGGGTTATGAGTGACTGGAGATTGGTGAACAGAGGGCGATAGACAGAACGCGTCCATTTTTTTTAAAGCTTGTTCCAGTCACCAAATTTCATTTGACAGAAACGAGTGGCTTTTCTATATTGTGTTCTTGTAGGAAGAACGCGGTTTTGTAAATATTTCTAAAAATATTTCTAGGGTGTGTATTTGAAAGAGACACATTCAACATCTACTTCTTTGAAATGCCTAAGGCTATAAGAAATTTTCGAAATATAAGTTTAAAAAAAACAACTAAGAATACACCACAATGTGACACAATGAGACACAATGTGACACAATGAGACACAATGTGACATAATGTGACACAATGAGACACAATGTGACACAATGAGACACAATGTGACACAATGAGACACAATGTGACACAATGAGACACAATGAGACACAATGGGACACAATGTGACACAATAAGACACAATGAGACACACCACAGCAGAACTGACAACAGCGGGACACTCCAAGCCGGAATTAAGGTCACATCAACGAGGCAGAAATGCAACGTCGATGATTGGCCGGAAGGAATTGTCCCAGAAGGCTGGGAATAAGTTGATTCCTACTGGATGAGATCACTGAGATGTTGATGACGTCAAGATAACAAAGTTGGGGCAGTCCATGGGCGTGGGTGGGGGAGGGGTTTAAGGTGGGAACTGGACATTTCAAAACGTGTCCTACTTCCCATACTTTATATGGGAGGTGAACAGTGGGGGAATAGTGTGGGAATAGTGTGTGAATAGTGTGTGAATAGTGTGGGAATAGTGTGGGAATAGTGTGGGAATAGTGTGGAAAAAGTGTGTGTTTGTGAGGTCTTAGAACTTAGACCTTATGGTCGTGCTGCAGCGGCGTAGACAGGGTAAGTGTCAACTGGGGTGCGCTAAGATTCGTATCCACTCTTTCACAATGTCAACTCTACATTGAAGGCCAAAAGAAAGAGTGATTCTGTAAGCCACTGGTAAGTATTACAGCGTCTGTGTCGCTACTGAGTATTTCCTGTGAATGGATATAGAGGGCCGCGGAATCTGCCGTGGGAAACTGGAGACTAAATCCAAGTTTTAACATAAGTGAAAGGAAAGTGATTTGGGTAGTTCATTCTTTTGTCCTCCGATTTTAGGTCACTCCGTATCAGAGGCGACACTTAGGTTGGTGTCGCCCAGTGCGGTAGCTCATGGTGTCACCCCAACACAACTTACCCCATAGACCTCCTACGAGTCCGTTGGTG
The DNA here is from genome assembly GCA_944989445.1 of Ampullaceana balthica. Classification (NCBI taxonomy): domain Eukaryota; kingdom Metazoa; phylum Mollusca; class Gastropoda; family Lymnaeidae; genus Ampullaceana; species Ampullaceana balthica. Next base: position 57,621 of record CALYLW010000924.1, read on the forward strand.
CCTTAAACAACGGGATTATACAGAATTTTACATTTTTGGGTGTCACCCCTAGTGATTGTGTCACCCCAATGTGCGGTTCGCACCCCCTCACCCCTCTGCTCCGTATTAAAATATTTATCAATTAAACCATTGGTTTTTTTTGGGGAGAGGGGTTGGGTTGTGCGTTGTGACTGTGGAGGGAGGGGGAGCCACGTAAAACAATGAATCATCCCGATCCACAGACCCCACATCAGCATCAAGTCCACACACCCGTCAGGAGGCTGCCAATAGACGCTCCCCACGGACGAGTCCAAGAATCTCCGGGAAGCTCCGATGTTCCGCTTAATGTGATCTACGACATTAGCTGATAAGATCAATGGAGCAGCCCACCCCTGTCTCGAGGGGGTGTCAGGATACGAGGTTTGGGAATCTCCCGATGTTATCGGATTATTTCACGGCTCTGTAAATCGTTTGATTGTATTCTCAACTGATTTGAGGCAGCTAGGAGGTAAAAGAACAACAACACGATGTTGTCTAAAAGTTGGGCTGTGATATTATGTAAAATGTCAATCATCAGTTGATTTAATGTATCTAAGAAAATGCTCAAAAGAAAACCTATTTCATCAATTTTTAAAACAATAATTGAGATAGGCTAACCGCTTTTGGCAGCTAAACGAGCTCAAATTGTGGATTTATTGATCTATTTAAAACAACTACAACGGCAAAATATTTATATATATATATAAAAAAAACAAAATATACATTTAATTTGAAGAAAAACTTCTTTAACATGCATTGCTAGGGATTTGATGGAAATATTTTCGAATTTCAATAAGTTAGTTTTAGCCAATAAGTTAAGTTTAACCAATAAGTTAGGATTAACCAATAAGTTAGGTTTAACCAATAAGTTAGGTTTAACCAATAAGTTAGGATTAACCAATAAGTTAGGATTAACCAATAAGTTAGGTTTAACCAATAAGTTAGGTTTAACCAATAAGTTAGGATAAACCAATAAGTTAGGATTAAACAATAAGTTAGGTTTAACAGAAATTAGTTACTTTATTTTTTCCTTAATTGCTTCAAATAGATTTCACATTAAGGAACTAGAACAAATGATGCGATGTGTTATCGACATTTTTATATAGAAATTTCGTTTATTTCAATAATTTGTTAGATTCAAAAAATTTTTTAGCGCAATTTCCCCACGGGACAAATTGCGTTTATATATTTGAATAGTCAGTCCTGTATGGATGTCAGTTAGAGCGTGCACAAGCAACTACTCTTGAACCATACCAGATAGAGGGTTCGGTCTTTTGCAAATATGTTAAGGAGGTCCCAAAGATGTGCATGGGCCAAATAAATTCCCGAAAAGGTTTACTCGTTTTCTAGAGAAAAAGAAAAAAAAATCAGTATTTTGTCGATATCTCGCCAACTGTAACGTCTATTGGGTTGAAACAAACGCCAAACGATAGCTAATAATATTTAGAACAATGTTGGAGAAGAATTTTTTGAAAAATTTCGTATCGTTCGACTCCCGTAATTTTAGAAGCAATTAATGAAAGCAACTGTTTTGTTTAGTTTCAGAATTATTGATTTGAAATGACTTGTAATGTAATCTAGAATGATTTCCCTTGAATAAAAATTGTTAGAAATTGCGCTTAAATACTCATTCGAGCTTTTATTACCTCTTTTTATTGTTGTGCCCTTGTGGAGTCTGTCCACACTGTGACGTACAAATTTTGATCGAATATTTTCAGTACCTTGTTTGTTCACGAATGACTTACAAATGCAATGATATTATCAAACGACACCTTCGGGGGGGGGGCGCTTACTCGTCAATGGGCGCCGCGAACTGAACAAAATAACTCATAGCAAATTAGACAGATAACAAAACATATGTTGGAATATAAAACATCTGACCTTGGAAAAAGCTTATATCCAGCAAGCAAGTTATAATAATAATAATTTAATAAGTTTTATAGCGCAATGCCCCAATCAAGCAGCTTGGCTGACAGCGCTTCATATAAAAGTAGCACCACTTATATTTATAAATGAATTCAATTTAAAACATTAATATCCTTATTACAAAATTATAACAATAAAACATACCCGTAAAAACAAAGTTTTTGACTATAAATCCCTTATATATGAGCCATAACTAACAGTATTGATAATGTTCAAACGCGACAAACATTTACAGACTGAATCTGTCTTAACGCCCTTTTGCTTTATAACCCTGGGGGTGGGGGTTGGGAGAGGGGAAGGGCTGGTCACCGATCGATGGACCGAGCTCAGCGTAACACGTAAATTGTAAACAAAAGCACGCCGGTACACCTGGTTAAAACACGAGATGTGTTCACTGATGGCTGGTTTGAAGTCAATTGACCCGTAAAATGTAAACAATAGCGACTTCTACACAATATAGTTTATATAGATAAACTAAAAATGCATTAATTTCATTACGGTACGTTTGATCGATCTGAAATTTTGATACGATGCATTGTTAGGTGAGACGGGTCCATGTGCCAAATTTCAGCTCGATGGTATCACGGGAAATGTGTCATTTTTTAATTTCATTTTTCCACCCGCCTGCCCGACGACGAACGACAAGATTTCGAAGTTAATATAAGGGATTTAATAAAACAAACCCGTAAAAACAAAGTTTTTGACTATAAATCCCTTATATATGAGCCATAACTAACAGTATTGATAATGTTCAAACGCGACAAACATTTACAGACTGAATCTGTCTTAACGCCCTTTTGCTTTATAACCCTGGGGGTGGGGGTTGGGAGAGGGGAAGGGCTGGTCACCGATCGATGGACCGAGCTCAGCGTAACACGTAAATTGTAAACAAAAGCACGCCGGTACACCTGGTTAAAACACGAGATGTGTTCACTGATGGCTGGTTTGAAGTCAATTGACCCGTAAAATGTAAACAATAGCGACTTCTACACAATATAGTTTATATAGATAAACTAAAAATGCATTAATTTCATTACGGTACGTTTGATCGATCTGAAATTTTGATACGATGCATTGTTAGGTGAGACGGGTCCATGTGCCAAATTTCAGCTCGATGGTATCACGGGAAATGTGTCATTTTTTAATTTCATTTTTCCACCCGCCTGCCCGACGACGAACGACAGACAGACAGAGAGAGACGGCCGTGAAGTTAATATAAGGGATTTAAAAAGAACACATTTAATGACATGGTGGTGCACATAAGCCACTTTTATCATTTTGATTTTGATAATTTTTAACTTTGTTAATTTGGAAAGTAAAGTTTTAAGAAAAGTCTTTTAGTGCAGTCTTAAAGGCCTTATTAGTGTTACTACTACGAATGTATTATAATAGTAGATAATTGAATTGTTGATACTACGAATGTATAATAATAGTAGAGAATTCAAATGTTGATACTACGAATGTATAATAACAGTATAGAATTGAATTGTTCAGTGGTGTGAGACCCTCCCATTCGGCCTACATCATTCTTATTTAAGGTGGCCATTTAATAGGATTTTTTCATTTACTTAAGAGAATGGCTAATACAAACGTTTAATTGGCCGCATTACGCAATCCACGGGTGATTTGAGCTGGTCTTTTAGCGCGTTACTTTCATTTCATTGATTTATCTGGCATAGTCCCGCGTGTTGTTTTTTTACTCCTTCTCTGTTGAGCAATTAGCTGATTCGTCTAATGTCATCATTTATTTTGTTTTAAATTATGCAAATGGCTTTCAACACTTTTAAAATACGCCTTTTGTTTGTTATAGAGGGCTCGTGTACATTTCCTTAAAGTGATGGTATACCTTAACTTATCTATAGCAGACACTTTTACTATACAGAAGATTATTTTGCACTCCGCTTTTCCAAGGTTTATGTCAAGTCTTGCATTTGTATTAGATTTTTAAATGTTGATAGAGTTCTGTTTTTCCTGGTTTGATCCGAATTCCGGACGGGAAGAACGAGAATGTGTATGTGTCTGATCCTGCATACGGAATAAGAAAAGTGTTGGTATCCGTGTTATGGATATGCACCCTCGAAGCAACTCCGGAACTAGTTGACTAAACTCCAATAAAGATGGAAGATTTACAGCATCATCCATGTCACGAACAGCGAACGTGTCCTTCAAAGATGTTGCGGAATGCAGTTGTCGCGAAGACAATGGACACTTGGGGTTTTATTGTCCAGGCGACGCGGATTCCATTTCATAACTGGGTTATCTTATTTTAAATTTTTTTTTAAATGTCCAACGCTAAAGTGTTTTTGAGATCAATTATTTAATACCAAGATGTCATTGATGACATATTAATTATTTAATACCAAGATGTCATTCATGACATATTAACTATTTAATTCCAAGATGTCATTCATGACATATTAACTATTTAATACCAAGATGTCATTCGTGACATATTAACTATTTAATACCAAGATGTCATTCGTGACATATCAACTACTTAATACCAAGATGTCATTCATGACATATTAACTATTTAATACCAAGATGTCACTCATGACATATTAACAATTTAATACCAAGATGTCATTCATGACATATTAACTATTTAATACCAAGATGTCATTCGTCACATATGAACAATTTAATACCAAGATGTCATTCATGACATAACAAATATATAATACCAAGATGTCATTCATGACATATCAACTATTTAATACCAAGATGTCATTCATGACATATCAACAATATAACACCTAGATATTATTCGTGACATGTGTACAAATGTGATTTATATTGTACATAAAATGATTACATTTAACATACGCATACAAAATGTCTTGCATCGTAGAAGCAGTACATACATTTGATAGTAAAACATCAAACTACACGATATTTTTAAACCATGATGCTAATTTTGTACACAAATATCTGAAAAGAAATTGCATCAGAAGGGTTCGCTTATCCGAAACATTATTGGATTCCAAAATAATTCGGATAATCGACGTACAGCTACACAACTGATTACTTGCTTTAAAATAACAGAAAATTAATAATACAATTGCTTCCAATAGTGTTGAAAATTGTAAGAGCATACCAAACTTTTATGTTCCAAATCACCAGCTTTTGGAATATTTTCAATAACTTCTCGAATGTTCGTTTTGTATATTAGTCGTAATAATTCAACTCTCAGATGTTAGTATGCAAGACACAGCAATTCGTATACCTTTGGAGAAACATAAAGTAAACAGTACAGTGGCACGCTATAAAGTAAACAGTACAGTGGCACGCTATAAAGTAAACAGTACAGTGGCACGCTATAAAGTAAACAGTACAGTGGCACGCTATAAAGTAAACAGTACAGTGGCACGCTATAAAGTAAACAGTACAGTGGCACGCTATAAAGTAAACAGTACAGTGGCACGCTATAAAGTAAACAGTACAGTGGCACGCTATAAAGTAAACAGTACAGTGGCACGCTATAAAGTAAACAGTACAGTGGCACGCTATAAAGTAAACAGTACAGTGGCACGCTATAAAGTGAACAGTACAGTGGCACGCTATAAAGTAAACAGTACAGTGGCACGCTATAAAGTAAACAGTACAGTGGCACGCTATAAAGTGAACAGTACAGTGGCACGCTATAAAGTGAACAGTACAGTGGCACGCTATAAAGTAAACAGTACAGTGGCACGCTATAAAGTGAACAGTACAGTGGCACGCTATAAAGTGAACAGTACAGTGGCACGCTATAAAGTAAACAGTACAGTGGCACGCTATAAAGTGAACAGTACAGTGGCACGCTATAAAGTAAACAGTACAGTGGCACGCTATAAAGTAAACAGTACAGTGGCACGCTATAAAGTAAACAGTACAGTGGCACGCTATAAAGTGAACAGTACAGTGGAACGCTATAAAGTAAACAGTACAGTGGCACGCTATAAAGTGAACAGTACAGTGGCACGCTATAAAGTGAACAGTACAGTGGCACGCTATAAAGTTAACGGTACAGTGGCACGCCATAAAGTAAACAGTGCAGTGGCACGCTATAAAGTACATATTGCTAAGCGATACTTTTTAAATCCCTTATATTAACTTCACCGGCGTCTCTCTCTCTCATCATCTCATGGGCTCGGCGGGCGGAAAAACAGAAGTCAAAAATGACCCACTTCCAATGATCCGATCGAACTGAAATTTGGCACACGGACCCGTCTTACCTAACAATGCATCGTATCAAAATTTCAGATCGATCGAACGTACCGTAATTAAATTAATGCATTTTTAGTTTATCCTTATATGAGGTATGTAATTTAAAATCACGATTTGTTATTGTTTTTTTGCCACGTGAAAGTTTGAGCATTGAGGCGACCCAACGAAACGACGGTGCGCTTTTGTTTACATTTTACGTGTCACTCTGAGCTCGGTCAAGCGAATCGGTGACCAGACTTTTCCCCTCTCCCCCTCCCACCCACCCCTCCCCCCCACCCCTCCCCCCCTAGGGTTATGAAGCAAACTTGTGTTAAGACAGATTCAGTCTGTAAATGTTTGAAAATAATCAATACTGTTAGTTATGTCTCATATATAAGGGATTTATAGTCAAAAACTTTGTTTTTACGGGTTTGTTTTTTAAATCCCTTATATTAACTTCGCGGCCGTCTCTCTCTCTGTCTTGGGCTCGGCGGGCGGGCGGGCGGAAAAAACAGAAGTCAAAAATGACCCACTTCCCATGATCCGATCGAACTGAAATTTGGCACACGGACCCGTCTGACCTAACAATGCATCGTATCAAAATTTCAGATCGATCGAACGTACCGTAATTAAATTAATGCATTTTTAGTTTATCCTTATATGAGGTATGTAATTCAAAATTCACTGTTTGTTATTGTTTTTTTTTCTGCCAGTTTCACGTGAGTTTGAGTTGACGCCGACCGTCGTGTTGACGCCGACCGTCGTGCCGACACCCCCTCACATCCCAACCCCATTTATTAAAGACAAGGGACATCACTCGGTGTCAGTCTGTAAATGTTTGAAAATAATCAATACTGTTAGTTATGTCTCATATATAAGGGATTTATAGTCAAAAACTTTGTTTTTTAAATCCCTTATATTAACTTCGCAGCCGTCTCTCTCATCATCTCTCTCATCATCTCTCTCTCTCTCTCTGTCTTGGGCTCGGCGGGCGGAAAAACAGAAGTCAAAAATGACCCACTTCCCATGATCCGATCGAACTGAAATTTGGCACACGGACCCGTATGACCTAACAATGCATCGTATCAAAATTTCAGATCGATCGAACGTACCGTAATTAGATTAATGCATTTTTAGTGTATCCTTATATGAGGTATGTAATTTAAATTCACGGTTTGTTTATTGTTTTTTTGCCACGTGAAATTTTGAGCTGACGCATTGAGGCGACCCAACGAAGCGACGGGCGCTTTTGTTTACATTTTACGTGTCACTCTGAGCTCGGTCAAGCGAATCGGTGACCAGACTTTTCCCCTTTCCCCCCCCCACCCACCCCTCCCCCCCCACTAGGGTTATGATGCAAAGTTGAGTTAAGACAGATTCAGTCTGTAAATGTTTGAAAATAATCAATACTGTTAGTTATGTCTCATATATAAGGGATTTATAGTCAAAAACTTTGTTTTTACGGGTTTGTTTTTAAATCCCTTATATTAACTTCACCGGCGTCTCTCTCTCAGTCTTGGGCTCGGCGGGCGGGCGGGCGGAAAAACAGAAGTCGAAAATGACCCACTTCCCATGATCCGATCGAACTGAAATTTGGCACACGGACCCGTCTAACCTAACAATGCATCGTATCAAAATTTCAGATCGATCGAACGTACCGTAATTAAATTAATGCATTTTTAGTTTATCCTTATATGAGGTATGTAATTCAAAATTCACTGTTTGTTATTTTTTTTTAAATTCCAGTTCCACGTGAGTTTGAGTTGACGCCGACCGTCGTGTTGACGACGACCGTCGTGCCGACACCCCCTCACATCCCACCCCCATTTATTAAAGACAAGGGACATCACTCAGTGTCAGTCTGTAAATGTTTGAAAATAATCACTACTGTTAGTTATGTCTCATATATAAGGGATTTATAGTCAAAAACTTTGTTTTTTACGGGTTTGTTTTATTAAATCCCTTATATTAACTTCGCGGCCGTCTCTCTCTCTCTCTGTCTTGGGCTCGGCGGGCGGGCGGAAAAACAGAAGTCAAAAATGACCCACTTCCCATGATCCGATCGAACTGAAATTTGGCACACGGACCCGTCTGACCTAACAATGCATCGTATCAAAATTTCAGATCGATCGAACGTACCGAAATTAAATTAATGCATTTTTAGTTTATCCTTATATGAGGTATGTAATTCAAAATTCACTGTTTGTTATTGTTTTTTTTCTTCCAGTTTCCACGTGAGTTTGAGTTGACGCCGACCGTCGTGTTGACGCCGACCGTCGTGCCGACACCCCCTCACATCCCACCCCCATTTATTAAAGACAAGGGACATCACTCGGTGTCAGTCTGTAAATGTTTGAAAATAATCAATACTGTTAGTTATGTCTCATATATAAGGGATTTATAGTCAAAAACTTTGTTTTTACGGGTTTGTTTTATTAAATCCCTTATATTAACTTCGCGGCCGTCTCTCTCTCTCTCTCTGTCTTGGGCTCGGGCGGGCGGGCGGAAAAACAGAAGTCAAAAATGACCCACTTCCCATGATCCGATCGAACTGAAATTTGGCACACGGACCCGTCTGACCTAACAATGCATCGTATCAAAATTTCAGATCGATCGAACGTACCGTAATTAAATTAATGCATTTTTAGTTTATCCTTATATGAGGTATGTAATTCAAAATTCACTGTTTGTTATTGTTTTTTTCTGCCAGTTCCACGTGAGTTTGAGTTGACGCCGACCGTCGTGTTGACGCCGACCGTCGTGCCGACACCCCCTCACATCCCACCCCCCATTTATTAAAGACAAGGGACATCACTCGGTGTCAGTCTGTAAATGTTTGAAAATAATCAATACTGTTAGTTATGTCTCATATATAAGGGATTTATAGTCAAAAACTTTGTTTTTACGGGTTTGTTTTATTAAATCCCTTATATTAACTTCGCGGCCGTCTCTGTCGTCTCTCATCTCTCTCTCATCATCTCATGGGCTGGGCGGGCGGAAAAACAAAAGTCGAAAAATGACCCACTTCCAGTGATCCGATCGAGCTGAAATTTGGCACACGGACCCGTCTGACCTAACAATGCATCGTATCAAAATTTCAGATCGATCGAACGTACCGTAATTAAATTAATGCATTTTTAGTTTATCTATATAAACTATATGTAGAGGTCGCTATCGTTTACATTTTACGGGTCACTTGACTTCAGGCCAGCCACCGGTGTGAACACATCTCGTGCTTAAACCAGGTAAACAGGCGTGCTTTTGTTTACATTTGGCGTGTCACGGTGAGTTCGGCCCAGCGATCGGGTGACAAGACCTTTCCCCTCTCCCACCCCCCACCCCCCCTTTTTGGGTTAAAAGCAAAGGGGATTAAAGACAGATTCAGTCTGTAGATATTTGTAAATACTTTAAGTTCTGTCTCATATATAAGGGATTTATAGTCAAAAACTTTGTTTTTACGGGTTTGTTTTATTAAATCCCTTATATTAACTTCGCGGCCGTCTCATCATCTCTCTCATCATCTCATGGGCTGGGCGGGCGGAAAAAAGAAAAGTCGAAAATGACCCACTTCCAGTGATCCGATCGAGCTGAAATTTGGCACACGGACCCGACTGACCTAACAATGCATCGTATCAAAATTTCAGATCGATCGATAGTACCGTAATTAAATTAATGCATTTTTAGTTTATCCTTATATGAGGTATGTAATTCAAATTCACTGTTTGTTATTGTTTTTTTTCTTCCACTTCCACGTGAGATTTTGAGTTGACGCCGACCGTCGTGCCGACACCCCCTCACACCCCCACCCCGTTATTAAAGACAAGGGACATCACTCTGTGTCCGTCTGTAAATTTTTGTAGAGTTGGAACATTATCAATACTTTTAGTTCTGTCTCATAAATAAGGGATTTATAGTCAAAAACTTTGTTTTTACGGGTTTGTTTTATTTGCGCTTTTGCTCAAGATTTTCATGACTCGCTCTAACCTAAGTTTAGGTACACCACTCTAACCTAAGTTTAGGTACACCACTCTAACCTAAGTTTAGGTACACCACTCTAACCTAAGTTTAGGTACACCACTCTAAGCGATACACCAAATATGCGCTGATACTAAATGTTGCGTGTTATTTTGTTGCGCATCTCTTCAGAGATTCCCCGGGCACCATCACTGCGTCATCCTTTAACGTTTGGTTGGGTATGGTGGAAGGGAGAAGGGGGGGTAGAAGAAGTGAAAAATAAGTTTGACCGTCGACGCTGCCGTTAACCAAAGTCTTATGTCACGGCACATGGCCACCGGTGTAAACACTTTAATGTAACAAGCCTCGGACCCAAAACCCTCAGAGCTGATCTGAATTCGCGCAATTGTATCGACTTAACGCCGTTTGAGGGGATGTGCAAGCAATAGATTAAAAAAAAACCAACACGTTTACATCACCCAACTCTTTAATCTCCAATCCTACTATCTGACATCCTACTGTCTGACATCCTACCGTCTGACACTTCTTTATTCGTTAAACCCGCAAGTGAACGAGACATGTAAACTACTTGAAATAACTGTTGCCCCTTCACCCGAGTGATCTCTTCAACCCTCGAGTTAAATTTGGTGGGGACAGGAAGAAGGAAGCGGATACGGCTTAATGGGCCACATGACATGCGCACTCATGATCCAATAGAGTTAGGGTGGTGTTGGGCCGTAAGTTGTTTATTTCATGTCTTATCGCGTTTCCTCGTCACTCTTCCCCCCCCCCTCCAAATCCTGCCCACACCCCCGTAAACACGCGCCCTCGCCCTCTGAGGCGCCCTTCCCAGTCTAACCCCCGCCCACACCACTGTAAACACGCGCCCTCGCCCTCTGAGGCGCCCTTTCCAGTCTAACCCCCGCCCACATACACACACACACACCCTACAATATTAACATCTAACACATTTTCTGTCACACAGTTTCTGTCAACCTGTTCTTAAAGTAAACCAAAACTAACCCATCTTAAAAGTAAATTATTATGATGTCGCACTTTCACTCATATGTTGTAATATTTTTTAACCAATTAAATCCCAGCTATTTAGGATACATTTTGTGATGTTGATGACGCAGTGTATGATACTCTATAAAGAACTCTTCTAGAACTCATTCGTTTTCTGTTGTATTTTTTCAAAAACAAAAATGTGACGGAAGTTCGATGAACTTTACAAACAAACTGGCAAACTCCCGATTAATACCCAGGATGCAAATTATTTCATGGTTCTGATCCTTTCTTTGTTCTCAATTACTTGGCGGATCTTCATAATGGTTATTTAAAGACACACAATTTTAACATAAAAATGAAATAAATAGAGGTAAAAAAAATGATTTTTTAAAAGCACGTTTTTATAAGTGGACTAAAAAGAAGAAAATAATGTTTTCCCCAGAATTGTACTGGATAACTCTTTTTCGGGAATAATTAAAATTTAAAACTTATAAGTTCAATTACTTTGATTTAATATGACTAAAAACGTTGGGCGGGTGTTTGGTATAAAAATTAAAGATTTATAATTTAGAAGACAAAAGAGATCTATAGGTGAGAGAATGAGTGAACTGCGTATGTAAAACCTCATAAGCGCCCGCTCCACGTTTTTAGTCTCATTAAATCAAAGTACTTGAACTTATTAGTTTTAAATTTTAATTATTCCTGAAAAAAAATTTTCGAACACAATTCTGGAGAATAAATTATTTTCTTCTTTTTAGTCCACTTATAAAAATGTGTTTTTTTAAAATATTTTTTTGCCTCTATTTATTTTTAGTCTAAGTGTATGTTATAGTGAGTTTTGTCGCTTCATTTTGATTATTGATTATTGAAGTATTGATTTTGTTTAATATAATACGCATCGCGCGACAAAAATTTACAGACTGAACGTGACTGAACTCCCTTTGCTGTTAAACACGGGATGTGGTCATCGATGGCTGGGGTGAACTCCGGTGGCACGTGAATGTCAACAATAGCAGGCGGATACAGGTGCTATATAGAGATAGACTAAAAAGTTATTAATTTAATTACGGCACATTCAATCGATCTGAAATTTTGATATAATGATTGTCATCCAAAATCTATCTGTGGTAAAATTTTGAGATCTCTAGGAACATCAGAAGTGGTTTAATTTTACGTTGGAAAATTTGAAATTTTGCGGGCAGGAATGAAAGCAGGTTAATAAAAACGTGGTAAAAATGTGTTTCGTTTCACGTTCTTCTACATGTTCCCTTAACATGTTCCCTGTTCTGTTCTCGCTCAAGTCTCTAATTTTCACGTCCACGAGTCACGAGTATAGTCCAGAAAATCCAATCATAATTTATTTCCCTTTAAAGTGAGAAAAGACTTGTTGACAACAATTGTAATCCGTCGGTGTGGGGAAACAAACCCAGTTACGTCCCTCTTCGAGAGTATCGTGTTATTTTGATGGCAGCCATCTTATGGGTCTCGCGAGATAAAGCGATAGAACGTCCCATCAATTAATGGCTCACTGGCTTTTACGACATCTCAAAAATTTACGACTACAGTTGTTTCAAATGAACCCCCCCCCCGGCCGTAACGGACATATCCAGTTCCAATATTTCCATGAGATACAATGCGGTTGACGCAAATTGTTGTAAGTAAATGATAAAATAAGTTGTTCAAAAGTGATTTTAATTATGTTGCTTGTAGTTTGTAGGTCCTGTTACCTTTTCAATTATGATCAAATTATTTATAATCTCGTGATATTTACTTCTGAAAATATGTTCATCGAAGGGGCCGTCCGTAAATGACGTCACGCGCCTGGGGGGGGGGTGAGGGGGGGGGTCGAGCATTCGTGCCGAAGTGCGACGAGGGGTTGAGGGGGGTTAAACATCGACAAAAAAAAATCGCATGACGTCATTTATGGATTGCCCCAAAACTTCTATAAATCCCGTTGACGTTGAGTGTTTTCGATGAACACTTTCAGATGAATGAATTGTACACAGTTGTTGACACTAAGAAATAAATCAACGTAATGATATTTTCTCTTTTTGTTAATTTTGTCCTGGAGGGAGGGGGTGTTGGGGTTTTAAATAAAGGTGTTGGTTTTATTTGTACCGTCAGTAAGGGAGATTTGGCAGTCATAGGAGGGGGAAAGTTGTATAAAAGGGGTTTGCGTGAACCTGACAAGAGAACGAGCGTGTCGGCAAAAAGACTTCGTCGGTGAACAAATAAAAAAAATAAGTATGACTGGACTAGCGTGGACAGTTAGATGGACTAGCGTGGACAGTTAGATGGACTAGCGTGGACAGTTAGATGGACTAGCGTGGACAGTTAGATGGACTAGCGTGGACAGTTAGATGGACTAGCGTGGACAGTTAGATGGACTAGCGTGGACAGTTAGATGGACTAGCGTGGACAGTTAGATGGACTAGCGTGGACAGTTAGATGGACTACCATGGACAACATCCATTTTTAACTGTCGGTCCCAAACATCCATTTTTAACTGTCGGTCCCAAACATCCATTTTTAACTGTCAGTCCCAAACATCCATTTTTAACTGTCGGTCCCAAACATCCATTTTTAACTGTCGGTCCCAAACATCCATTTTTAACTGTTTCATTTTAAAACGTTTGAAAGTCAGACACACCACATAAGGGGCCGTCCATAAGCTCACCACATAAGGGGCCGTCCATAAGCTCACCACATAAGGGGCCGTCCATAAGCTCACCACATTAGGGGCCGTCCATAAGCTCACCACATAAGGGGCCGTCCATAGCACCACATAAGGGGCCGTCCATAAGCTCACCACATAAGGGACATGCCATAAGCTCACCGCATAAGGGGCCGTCCCGAAGGGGCCGTCCATAAGCTCACCACATAAGAGGCCGTCCATAAGGGGCCGTCCATAAGGGGCCGTCAATAAGGGGCCATCCATAAGCTCACCACATAAGGGGCCGTCCATAAGCTCACCACATAAGGGACATTCCATAAGCTCACCGCATAAGGGGCCGTCCATAAGCTCACCGCATAAGGGGCCGTCCATAAGCTCACAACATAAGGGGCCGTCCATAAGCTCACCACATAAGGGGCCGTCCATAAGCTCACCACGTAAGGGGCCGTCCATAAGCTCACCGCATAAGGGGCCGTCCATAAGGGGCCGTCCATAAGCTCACAACATAAGGGGCCGTCCATAAGCTCACCACATAAGGGGCCGTCCATAAGCTCACCACGTAAGGGGCCGTCCATAAGCTCACCACATAAGGGGCCATCCATAAGCTCACCGCATAAGGGGCCGTCCATAAGGGGCCGTCCATAAGCTCACACATAAGGGGCCGTCCATAAGCTCACCACGAAAGGGGCCGTCCATAAGCTCACCACATAAGGGGCCGTCCATAAGCTCACCACATAGGGGCCGTCCATAAGGGGCTGTCCATAAGGGGCCGTCCATAAGGGGCCGTCCATAAGGGGCCGTTCATAAGCTCACGAGCTTTCCATGATATTCCCAACACTTAAAAAAATAACTTTAACATATAATAGCATGGTGTTTTGACATTGTCTGGATACTGTGATGGAGCTTAAAGTGATTGATGGAGCTTGTAGTGATAGACGGAGCTTATAGTGATACATGGAGCTTAAAGTGATAGATGGAGCTTGTAGTGATAGATGGATCCTTCAATTATTCACAGTGTTTAGAAAGCAGGGTGAGTAGCGTACAGATGGGCGCATCGGCCGGCAGTTAAACTCGGGGAGAAAAGCTTCGACTTATCTGAATAAGGTAAAGCGCACGGCCGGTGGTTAATTTACTTCTCAGACATATAACGACGCAGCAGTAACATGTGATACAGGGCGTTATACAACTTTATATAAAGTTATACATTGTTATACAGCGTTACATGGCGTTACGCAGTGTTATACAACTTTACACAAGATTTTACAGCTTTACATGCTATACAACTTAACACCACATTATACAGCTCTACACATCAACATCACCCGCTACACTTAAATTTGGGATGAAACCGCGGACAGCTTATCTCCCATTATCCGCTTGCATATTTCATGGGAGGTAAGAAACGGATTATAGTGTAAAGTTGACTTGATGAGAACATGAGAGTTATTCCCCCTTTAAATTTTTTTGTAGGGGTTGGGGGAGATATTCTAATTTTTTGTGTAAAGTACGCGTGATCAATTATGCTATCAACATAATCCTCGGTAATCTGATTGGTGAAACAATTAGCCAATCAACGTTTACAAAATTTATTTACATTTTATTTAACGTTTGACGTCACAAAGTGTTCCCGATGCAACCGAAGTCGTAAATCGTAGACGCCCTGCGAGGGAAATTGCAAGTGGGTCATACAAAGAGATCACTCAGAATACAGCACAAGGGTCCTTAACTGGCAACAAGAAAGCCAGCAATTTTTTTATTTAACATTAAGAGTCTTGTAGACTCACGAAAAGAATGTGTCACCATGATGTCCGACTAGAGCCCAACTAACGTGTGCCCATCTACAGCATAAACTAACGAGTGTCCGACTAGAGCATAAACTAACATGTGTCAACATAGAGCCCAAACTAACGAGTGTCCAACTAGAGCATAAACTAACGTGTGTCCAACTAGAGCATAAACCAAAGTGTGTCCACGTGGAGCCCAAACTAACGTGTGTCCAACTAGAGCATAATCTAAAGTGTGTCCACGTGGAGCCCAAACTAACGAGTGTCCAACTAGAGCCCAAACAAACGCTTGTCCGACGTACGAGACAAGGTTCCAAACATCAGCAGGTCTGGTAGGACGTCGTCAACAACTTTCTGACTTCTGCTTGGACGGCAGCGTCCCACACAGAGCAGGGGTCCTCAAACTGTTGGACAAAAGTTTCGGTCGCTTATCTTTGCGGCTAATCTGGGGCCTTGTCAGTAGTTTAAATAACCGGATATGTGTAAGCTGGTTAAATCCCTTTCTACCCGACCTGATTATAGTCAAACGCCGTTTTTTTTATCATTACCTTTTGTATGAAAAAAAATTCCTATGCAAACTCATCTTTTGAACAAAAATAAACTATACTGATATTATTAGGTTTACTGTTATTTTTTTTAAAAAAGGTTTAGAAAAAGGATTTTTTTAAACACACTCTTATTATAATGCACCGAAAAGAACAAAATAAATTATGCTTACACAATTTCTATGTCTACAAAAATAAAAGCGTGGGAGCCAAGCAAGGAAAATCAATGATATGGGTACTAGTTACGAAACACCGTGTGGCCTCATATGTGTCAATCTCTGTCAACATACAACCACAAGCTCAATACCCGTGCTACGCTACGGGGTCGGAATAATAAAAATATCAATACTTTCATATATATTACCAGGATTGATTGATGATATTGATATTAATGACTGCCACTACCAGTGAAAAGTAACCTTTAAAAGTTCACAGAGGTACCCCTCTTTACGCTAAAATAAAAGATCCGAAAATTAGCCTCAATCTTAACCCAGTGCATAAATTTCGTCTTGTTTACATCGTTTCCTTTTCACAAATTATTATAAACTAAAACAATGACGTCATGTCATATATTATTTTACGGCGAGAAACACAAAACGCTCTGTTAATCTCGAAACCAAAATTATATGATTTTACGTAATATATTTTCAATTTAAAAAAAAATTAAAACATCCAGTTACCGAACATAGCGGCTTGAGACGAGCTTAGGCGCAATATATATATAGGGATGCTTCAAGCATATACAGTGTGTCTCCGAAGCACAATAATTTAGAGTGCACACAAAAATGTTACTTGTGCGACAAATCTTCAAGGAGATGAAATTCCGCTGAATAATCCTGAAACTGAAAACATGCTGTAAATTAATCTCGACAACCAAAACGCTTGGCGCCCACGCTTTTATTTTTGTAGACCAGAACATTTAATTTGTCCTTTTGAGTGCATTAGGGTAAAATCGTGATTTTTAAAATCCTTTTTAAATCTTTTTTTTAAATTGTAATACGGAAGAACAATATTAGATTACATGATGTCTCTAGCATTGCAATAGGGAAGTCTTGGTCAGCTTTTAGCTGATGGACTGACCGATGCCTGTTCCAATCAATGATGGCTATTAAGGTACCATAAAGGTGGCTAAGCGGTCAAGGTAAATTCCCTTCCACCCTTCTTCCCGCGGATTACATAAAATCCCCCTCTCCGGGGGAATAGCTTCTTTATCCCCCCTCTCCGATCTAGACCGTCGTAATTAGGCCAACATGTGACACAGTTTTAGAATCAAATTCAAACACATTTACCTCAGATGCAAACACTCACACGCACCAATTCCACTCGTGCTACACACCCACGTGCACAAACAATCCGCCATCATTTTCTTCCAAATAACCGGAAGTTCTCCGATTCAGCGCCTCGCTTTGATCTGCTCAAGAATGAAATCCAATTTCCGGGAATTGCCGAATCCTCAAAACATTTTCATAGTCTGTACGCCTCGTAGGCCAACATCTGAATGAGGCGAAAGAATCGTCACAACAACAAAAAAAAACACCAAAAAAAACTCTAAATACAATCGCTACAAACGCTTCCTCTGGTGGCATTACGCGGTGGTCATGGGACACTTTGTGAGAACTACTGATGAGCTAATTCTATTTATTATAATTATATTATAAAGGAAATCCTTTCTAAATCTCGAAATACCAGAAATAATAAACTGCAGAGAAAGAGATTTGTTTAGAGCGTATATGCACTAAGCACACATGCAAAGTGCTGAGACATGGCGCGCTTTCACTCCCGGGGAATTTACTTCATCCGTGATATATGATTTCATGAGCTAATAAAAAAGAATAGAAACAATAAAAGAAGCCTTAATAATGAATTAGAGAGATAGTCAGAAGGTGTAGCCAAAAGGTCATGACGTAGCCAGTAGAATCAGCGGCGTAGCGTGTGCACATCCGGAGTATTTCATCTACCAAGTCCTTCAAAACTGCACTTAAGACACATCTTTTCAAAATTAATTTTACAAAATTAAAGAAACACCATTTCTATTTAATGATTAACGTTGCTTATGTGTATTGCACTGTTATTTATGTGGTTATTATGTAGAGAATGTATGTTTAAATTATTATATGTATGTTATTATCTCCATGTAAAGCGCTGTGAGCCCGGCTCCTTGCTGGGAAACAGCGCTATGAACAATTACCAATTTATTATTTATTTTATTATGTGCATGTGCCGCCCGGGGCAGAACCGAGGTTTGCCGCACCCTACCCCACCGACGGAAAACTATGTTAATACTATAAATATAATTTAATTTTTACTCGAAGGTAATAATATGACACTATACATGTACATTTTTTATGTTAGAAATAAGCAGAGAGCTTTCATTTCTTTAATAAAATTGAAGTTTTCTCATTTTCTTCATGGCGGAATCTTTGAAGTATCAATATTATCAGCTATACTATGCTCAATAACCTAAATAGTTATAGATTATAGTCAATCTTGGTGTATTCATTATTGATCGCAATAAATTTTTCATTGACTTATTTTTAGAGAAGCTTTTTCTCACTGCTTACATTACTTAATGCAGTGATAACCAATGTTCGAATTACTTATATTAGGTAAGGTAGCTTCGAGCCTAAATATCTTAATAACCTTGAATAAATCATATCGGCATTGTTTCATTAATTAATTTTTTTACCTTTTAGGTAAAATAATCCTTGCTTGACAATGTCATGGGAGAAACGTGCCTTAATATGCAAGCAAAAAATTCCAGTTAATTAGCTGGTGTACGAAACAGATCTGTTTATATCTGTTTATATCTGTTTATATCTGTTTTCCATATTATGTAACTTCCAAAACCTCACATGAATTTAAAAAAAAACATCATTTATGAACTATACAACTTTCTTCTCAACATGTTTTTCTACATAAAATAACTACATATTTGCTTCCATCGCCAAAAATATGCTCTCTCGTTCTTCGGCTAAATATTTAATCAAAATTTCAAGGTCTTCGCATACACTTTTAGCAAAAGTCAAATCATCCTTTATGTATTCACTTAGTTTCTCTGTGAGTAGCCTGTGCAAAGCATTTTTAGCACCATATGTTTGTAAATAGTTTAGGGCATCATTGAATTAGTAAAGTACACGGTTCCAAATTTTTAATAAAATTAGAAAAGAAAAAGATTTCATTGTGACTAGCAAAATTACAGCATGTATTCGTGTCTTTAGTTTTTCGTCTGCCTCTGTCAGTTAAAAAAAAAGGTTTTCGAAATAACCTCAAAATGGCTTCATTGTATAATCAGTTTTTTTGCATCCTGAAGTCTGATTAATGTCTGATAGGACACCAGTGCTGCTATAGAGATAGGACACCAGTGCTGCCAAGAGATAGGACACACGTGCTGCCAAGAGATAGGACACAAGTGCTGGCAAGAGATAGGACACCGGTGCTGTCAAGAGACAGAACACCGGTGCTGCTAAGAGATAGGACACTGGTGTTGTAAAGAGATAGAACATCAGTGCTGCCACAGAGCTACAGAAAGGACACCAGTGCTGCCCACAGACTACGTCACCAGATCACTTTGTAACTGACGTATACGGCGTACATCCAGCTGGAAGTGCACGCGCTTTTAGAACTCAGATGTGTAACCAAAACTACATTTAAAAATCAATATATATTTTTTTGAATTTATTCTAATGAAAAAAGGTTACATTAAAAAAAATTAAAATAAAAATTTACATTAATTTTTTTAATTTAGTTAATATTACGTCATCTTGCCAATTCTGAAATCGCATCCTCCATAGTTTTTTTTAATTTTTTTTTAAATTTTAATCTATTAAACATCCGTCAAAATATTTTTACGAACTAAATTCCAGTCCAAGAAATCTCCGGGAAACTAACTTCCTTTCAAACTATCTTCCTTCAAACATTTATTCTTCTTCTATGTTTACTAGCTAGTTACTTTCCAATTGATTCAATAATTCTCTACATCGATGCCATGTATGTTATAACAAAGATCATTCATAGCTCCTACTTTGATGATAGTCATCTGATTTCTTACGAAACAAGAACATCAACTCTCGCAGATGTGTTACCTCCCCTGGCTCCACTTTTATCTTTATTGACGTGTCTCCCCCCCCCCTCCCACACACACTTTTGACCCCCCCCCCAATCCCTTGAACAGGTCATCTGGGTCCAGGTGACGTGGTAATGTAAAGACAACACGATTTGTCCATTCAACCCACAGGTGCCACGCTGGGCAGCGGGCCGAAAGGTCGGACTGTACAAATACACGGTCCAACGATCTCCGGACGGTCGCTTGGAGCCTACGTCACAGCCGATGAGAGAGGCGAGCTCTGCGTCAGATGGGTTAACGATTTAATTTTTTAAAACTCTTTTTTCCACGACTCGGTCTGCCCAGTTACATTTGCTTTTTCTTGATAATTAGAGCTACCGAGCGTAAAAACAGCCTCGTTATGAACACCGGCAGGAATGAAAGTGTCAAGGTCGATTTTCTTATTTTAAACGATAGAAAAAATAAAATGAATACACCCCGTCTCCCCTATTTCATAGAAATTAGTGGGGTTTTTTTCCTCCACAATGTCTATTATATAATATCTGAAGAAAAATTCTGAACTGAAACAAACAGAAGTGAAATATCAAAGAGTGATTTCGGTGTCTACGTTAGGAGTTGACGAATTGACGAGCAGGGTAAAATTACCCTATTTGAGGTAAAAATGAACTATGGGTGGGGGGGGGGATGCAGAGATATTGGGGGTATATAAAATCAGCTCGAATCTGCTCTTTTGGAGGTAATGACAACATAAAATTGTATACTATGGGGGGGGGTATCGGGCAAACATGTTCGCCAACCTGATCTACGCAAATATAAGCTAAGGGAAATCAACAATCTTTATGTGCCCTCAGTGTGTTTATTCCGCTGGAGATCTTTGCAAGCGAACCCCCAACACTATTCTCTCACATACAACCAACACACCATTCTCACACAACATCAGCACCTAACAGTCTCACATAACGTCACCACATATCAGTCTCACATAACGTCACCACATATCAGTCTCACATAACGTCACCACATATCAGTCTCACATGACGTCACAACTATTCTGTTTGCCACGCGTCATTAACGTCATAAATTAATCTGAAAATGTCTGACGCACAGGGCGAGATTACTTTAATTAGTTGCTTTCATTTGAGACTGATCACACAGGCAATACGACACACATACACACAGATTTACACCAGTGGCTTCTCCTCCCCCCCCCTCCCACCAACTGAGTAATACCTCCACTATCTCCCCATGGGGTACTTTGCTATACCCCTCGTTTATTAACTTCTTCTTCTTGTTGTTGTTTTTTTGTTTTTTTAAAAATCTTTTACAGAATTATTTGTCTCCCCCATCCCCATACACACTCAAATTTTCCCACTGTTTTGCTCAGATGTTAAGATGGGCCGTGCGACTGGAGGGGCTGGGAGGGGTGGAGGGCGGAAGAAAATGAAATGCGCTCTAGGAAGATGATTTTGATCGACATTCGCCACACACACACACACACACACACACACACACACACACACACACACACACACACACGCACACACACACACACACACACACGCAAGCCTAATTAACAGCGTCTGCTTCCCTCCCATATAGTGTACACGCCCCTAAATCCGCAATAGGATTTAAAATAACGGTATCTGATATCTGGTCCAGGCTTAATAAAACGTTGACTGAAAAGTCATGCTTCAAACAAAAATATTAACACCCGGGTATCTCTTAGGACTGTTTGAAATCTGAATACGTGAGGAAATATGGGAGGAATGGGGGGGTATGAGGAAATGTATGGGAACGTGGGGGAATGGGGTATGAGGAAATGTATGGGAATGTGGGGGAATGGGGGGAATGGGGTATGAGGAAATGTGAGGGATATGGAAAATGTGAGGAAATATGAGGGATATGGAAAATGTGAGGGAATGTGAGGGAATATAAGGACTTGTGAGAGAATGTGAGGAAATGTGAGATAATATGAGGAAAAGTGAGGGAATATGTGTAAATTAGATGGGATATTAGGAAATGTGAGGGAATATGTGGAAATTAGATGGGATATTGGGAAATGTGAGGGAATATGTGGAAATTAGATGGGATATTAAAATGTGAGGGAATATGTGGAAATTAGATGGGATATTAGGAAATGTGAGGGATTATGTGGAAATTAGATGGGATATTAGGAAATGTGAGGGAATATGTATAAATTAGATGGGATATTAGGAAATGTGAGGGAATATGTGGAAATTAGATGGGATATTAGGAAATGTGAGGGAATATGATTCGAAATTCGGAGCCACTGGTCATTTAAATACACATCAACTTATACACGGTCACTTACACACCAGTCACTTACACACCCGGTCACTTACACATCTGGTCATTTACACATCCGGTCAAATACACACTGGTCACTTACACATCCGGTCACTTACATATCCGGTCAATTACACACCGGTCACTTACACACCATGCCACTCACCTGCTGCCCACGTAGCACAACTTAACAAACCACCAGGCACACAGCAAAACAGACGACGACAACAGAAACGAACATCAAGAAATCCCCCAAACAAAAACGACCGCCATTGAGTATGTTTTGAGCTGTTCACTTGCTGTGTGGAGGATCTCTTCAAACTAATTGATGCTAATCCGCTAATGTTGAATGAATAATGAACGCAGCTCCTGCATGGTTCTATGAGACAATGGCATTTAATTGAAGTTGTTTGTGGCTTAATGAGGGTTGGGGTGTTATACAAAATTAACGGACAATCAATGCCCTCACCTATCAATGCCCTCACCTATCAATGCCCTCACCTATCAATGTCCTCACCTATCAATGCCCTCACCTATCAATGTCCTCACCTATCAATGCCCTCACCTATCAATGCCCTCACCTATCAATGCCCTCACCTATCAATGCCCTCACCTATCAATGCCCTCACCTATCAATGCCCTCACCTATCAATGCCCTCACCAATCAATGCCCTCACCTATCAATGCCCTCACCAATCAATGCCCTCACCTATCAATGCACTCACCTATCAATGCCCTCACCTATCAATGCCCTCACCTATCAATGCCCTCACCTATCAATGCCCTCACCTATCAATGCCCTCACCTATCAATGCCCTCACCTATCAATGCCCACACCTATCAATGCCCTCACCTATCAATGCCCTCACCTATCAATGCCCTCACCTATCAATGCCCTCACCTATCAATGCCCTCACCTATCAATGCCCTCACCTGTCAATGCCCTCACCTGTCAATGCCCTCACCTGTCAATGCCCTCACCTATCAATGCCCTCACCTACCAATGCCCTCACCTATCAATGCCCTCCCCTATCAATGCCCTCACCTATCAATGCCCTCACCAATCAATGCCCTCACCAATCAATGTCCTCACCTATCAATGCCCTCAGCCCAACCCACCCCCACAACGGGCAGAGAACTCATTTGTGCCTACACTGTGCTGTAATCAGGTCCTAGCAGTTCTGATACAGATTTAACCTCGTATATATGTGTTACGTCATTGGGTGTAGAGTTAAATCGGATTTAAGGGCTTATCAAAACTATCTGCCGCACATCAAAACTATCTGCCGCACATCAAAACTATCTGCCGCACATCAAAACTATCTGCCGCACATCAAACCTATCTGCCGCACATCAAAACTATCTGCCGCACATCAAAACTATCTGCCGCACATCAAAATTGTCTTACACATCCAAATTGTCTTATACATCAAACCTATCTACTGCATACCCTAACTGTCTTATGCACATCACACGTTTTCAATATTTGTTTAACCAGGCAGAGACAAAAGGTTGTTATCGCTCTGCTGTGTCGCCTCGAGCAGATCTGAAAAACGTTTAGCCACCAAATAGTGGGTAGATCATTGAGTCATGAATAGAGTTGATGTGTTCAAGTTATAGATAAAACAGACTTTGAATTAAGTACCAAACTGTTTAAGTTCCACGTTGCTTTGTAGTCGCAAATGTCAAGGCAATTTATGCATTAGTTCTATTAAACATGATGACTACAGATATTTATAATTATTAGGCCCTACTGACTACAGATAGTTATGATAATCAAACCCCACTGACTACAGATACTTATGCTAATCAAACCCCACTGACTACAGACAGTATTGATAATCAGACCCTACTGACTACAGATAGTTATGATAATCAGACCCTACTGACTACGTATAGTTGTGATAATCAAACCCCACTGACTAAAGATAGTTGTGATAATCAGACCCTACTGTCTCCGAGATATTAAGAAATTACTAAAAAAAAATAACATCCAAATGTAATGTTGGGGGGGGGGCAGGCTTACATTGTTGTCGTTGCAGCCCTTGCTGAAATAATAGGTACGCCGTCGATTATATATGTATTTGTTGGCTAAGTTTTTTAACAAAGTTAAATTTTTCATTTGTTATAACTAATACAGTTGTTGCCCATTTAAAATCTAATTTGCTCGTGGGGCGGTGCAAAGATTTAGCACATTATTAAATATAATCAGCAATTATTAGCCATATCTTATATTTAATTATTGTTTATAATATAAAATTATTATTTATATTTTATAACTTGACGAATTTTAAAATTCTCTTATCTTCCTTCAACTATCTTTTTTTTCGCTCCCTTGAAAAATCTTTATTTAAAATTTATTTTTTAACTTTATTATCTTTCCATATAAGCTTGGGTAAGAAATTTGGATTTTTAAAACTTAATATCACATGAAATTTTTTCAGGGATTTCCTTCACTAAAACATCATTTCCAGGTGAACGTTTGACAGGTGACATTGGGTGTTTACATCGTCTGGGCATTTAGCACTTAGCAAAGCTTTCATTAATGGCTGCCTCAGTCGGCGTTTGCTTTGTTAGACACAGCATATATTCAAAGATCTTATCTGCCCCTGTCGGCATATACCTACATAGACATGTTGACATACTCACATAGACACACTGATATACTCAAATAGACATACTCACATAGACATCTATATATATAATTCACCAAAGCGAATATGTACAAATGAGCATGACGAATGACCCTGGCTGGGGTCGACCACTCAAGCGAAGTGGGTTCAAAAGGGGTGTGGGGAAGTTTCGAGACAAACAATGATTCTTGGGGTCAATTGCGTTGTTCCTTCACAGAATAACATGTCATTCGTAGTGTAGTGATCATAACGACCGCCTGACACGCGGAAGGTCCTGGGTTCAAGCCTCAGCGAAAACATGTTTTTAATTTTTTTTAATGTGTGTTTGTGCCCGTACTCCCCCCCCCCTTTTTTGCGAACATGGCTGACCCTCGCTAGGATCGGCCAATCACAGTTTGGCAAGCTAGGGTGGTGAAGGGTGGTGGGCACGTAAATAGCCTTAGTGCGAATGTCTCAAGACCAACAATGCGTCGGTGGTTCCTCCCCACCGATGTTCACTCGCGTTGTTTTTATTTCTTCGTGCTGTAGCTTGTGTCCGTTCCCCCCCCCCTTTCTTTGCACTATCCATGAGCAAGTCTGCGGCGTATGCTACGCCGCGGGGCGTATCTAGTAGTGACATAAACACATACTCATTCATCCATTAGCCGCTGTCAACTAAAGCTCACCTCGTGTACACCTCCCCGGCCATCACGTGACCAGTGGCAGCCATCATGGGAAATACTTTTGTAAATCAAGTTATTTAAATAATAGATTAGTTTCCTTCTTTTAAATATCAACCTTAAATTTCCCGGCTAAACAAGTGGATCATGTTAATAATTAATTTGGATTTTTAAAAGCTTTTTTTTTCTTTTCTATTTTTCAATATATCAACTTCTCTGAGTGGCCCACTTAGCTGCGGCCAGTTTCAATCTTCTCTGTCTATTCGGACCACCTCGTCTAAATAGAGTCTAGACTCTAGATTGTGGGTCTACGCACAAACTCATTTCTCTCATGATGTGAATAATCAGCTACGTAATGGAGTCCAAAATGTCTAGAAGCTTTTGAAAAGCTAAGTATAATCACTTAGATAAACATTTTTGTATAAGTGTAACACTTGATTAAAGTCTTTGTTAGTCACTGTATAATTTATATGAAGTGATTCTTGTATTTATCAAGTCAATAAGGGATGAGGAAGGGGGGGGGAGAATGACATCAGCATTGATTGGCCGAGAAGGGAACACTGGGCGCCAATGGAAGCACTGGGCGCCAATGGAAGCACTGGGCGCCAATGGAAGCACTGGGTGCCAATGGAAGCACTGGGCGCCAATGGAAGCACTGGGCGCCAATGGAAGCACTGGGCGCCAATGGAAGCACTGGGCGCCAATGGATAGACAAAAAGACGTGTCCCTCGACCACCAGACAAGTGTCCCTCGACCACCAGACAAGTGTCCCTCGACCACCAGACAAGTGTCCCTCGACCACCAGACAAGTGTCCCTCGACCACCAGACAAGTGTCCCTCGACCACCAGACAAGTGTCCCTCGACCACCAGACAAGTGTCCCTCGACCACCAGACAAGTGTCCCTCGACCACAAGGCAATTGTCCCTCGCACCAGACAAGTGTCCCTCGACCACAAGGCAATTGTCCCTTGACCACCAGACAATTTTACCTCGACCACCAGACAAGTGTCCCTCGACCACAAGGCAATTGTCCCTCGACCACCAGACAATTTTACCTCGACCATCAGACAAGTGTCACTCGAACACTGGACTGGATAACTCGACCACTGGACTGGATAACTCGACCACTGGATTTGACATGTGTCGCTCAATATGAATGTCTGTTATTCAAAGTTATCCCATAGATTTTTTCCTAGATCGTGCGTGTTTCCATCTTATCTTATCTTATCTGTTACAGACGCTCCTTCTATACAGAAGATTATTGCGCCCTACGCCTAAGTATGGTTTGTGTCTAGTCCCGAATTCTTATTAGAGTTTTAAATGTTGATTACGTTTTGGTTTTCCTGGTTTCTTCATGCAACCCATTCCACGCCCGAATCTTTAACCCATCAAACAGCGCAGCCATAAACCTTCACCTATGACAAGTTTAAATTTTGGAAGGAAGGAAGCAGACACTTCAACGATTTGTGTAATGACACAGATGAAAAAAAAATTATTTACCATTCAGCATCCAATTTTTTAAAGAAAATTCGAACCCCCTCCCCATCCCAACCCCAAATCTCCGTCCAACCCCTACACCATACGGTGGTCGCGTAACATGCACGTTCGCCTGGTGTACCGATGGTCACGGGTTCGAATCCCTGCCAAGGGTGTCCCTGAGTCCACCCATCTTTGAATCGGTACATGACACTATCTAGGGAAACAAAGGCGGATGGGTAATGCATGGAACCCTCATAGCCGTGACCTTTGAACGCTGCGTTACTTGCCAACAGACCGACATGGTCTGTGGACGCAATAATCTTCTGTATAGAAGGAGCGTTTGAATAGATGAGATAAAACATTCAAGAGACCCAAATTTACGTGTTTTTAAAAGGTGAAAGGAGCCATTGTAAAAATGGCGCACAGCTTCCACGTGTCGCCCTAACTCATGTTATAAATGAATGAATAATGGGGACGCGGTGGTCGAGTGGCAGCGCACTGGACTGTCGTACCGATGGTTACGGGTTCGAATCCGTGTGAGGCAAGGCTTTGTTCCCGGGGCCTAAGGTTCCCTGAGTCACCCCGCTCCGAATGGGTACCTAACACTACATGTAGTTAGGCGGCTGGGTAATGTGTGGAACCCACAAAGCCGTGGCCTGTGAATGCTGCATCACTTGCCAACAGATCATCTGTCATGGTCTGTGGACGCAACTATCTTCTGCATAGAAGGAGCGTCTGTATAGATAAGATAAGATAGGAAGAATGAATAATTCATTAATTCGCCACTAAGACGGGCTTTAGCTTTCGTTTTATGATAAGAACCAGTCATTTTAAAAATTTTATGACATTCTTTACTAGATTTAATTGACGAGTTGTGTAAAGGTAAAAATGCGGTAATTAATGAATTATAGATACCGATTAAAGATAGATACGTTTATAGTGCTCGTTATTTGTCTGACGAAAACCAGCGACACACAAATTTGATAGTGCACGCACTGGGCACCGGAACAGCAAAATTTGATTGACACTCGCGTCTATATTGAACATGAGACAGAGGCTTCATTAGGCTTGGTGTCACCCAGTGCGGTACAGTGTCACCCCCTCACCCCTTACGACTTACCCCATAGACCTCCTCCGAGTCTGCCAGTGTCTAATAACGGGAACATACAAAATTGTACACTTTGGTGTCACCCCTTGTCATGGTGTCACCCCTTGTCATGGTGTCTGCCCTTGTCATGGTGTCACCCCTTGTCATGGTGTCACCCCTTGTCATGGTGTCTGCCCTTGTCATGGTGTCACCCCTTGTCATGGTGTCACCCCTTGTCATGGTGTCTGCCCTTGTCATGGTGTCACCCCTTGTCATGGTGTCACCCCTTGTCATGGTGTCACCCCTTGTCATGGTGTCACCCCTTGTCATGGTGTCACCCCTTGTCATGGTGTCACCCCTTGTCATGGTGTCACCCCTTGTCATGGTGTCACCCCTTGTCATGGTGTCACCCCTTGTCATGGTGTCACCCCTTGTCATGGTGTCACCCCTTGTCATGGTGTCACCCCTTGTCATGGTGTCACCCCTTGTCATGGTGTCACCCCTTGTCATGGTGTCACCCCTTGTCATGGTGTCAGCTGGTGTGGTCCGCAGCCCCTCCCTGCACCCACCTAGTGACGTCTCTGAGATGAGATACAGGACTTGTATGACACACATTTCTTTATCAATCCCAAACCCACCTGCCGCCATTTTGTTTAAATACCGGAAGTGATTAGCCTCCTCCTGGCGGAATGGCCTACCTTAAGACATCCCAAAGTACTTCTCTCAGTTACGTGTAAAGAGTGGAAGTATATTCTCTCCCTGAGTTGAGTCTAACAAAGGTGATCAAAATGAAGAGTAAATTCTCTCCCTGAGTTGAGTCTAACAAAGGTGATCGAAATGAAGAGTAAATTCTCTCCCTGAGTTGAGTCTAACAAAGGTGATCGAAATGAAGAGTAAATTCTCTCCCTGAGTTGAGTCTAACAAAGGTGATCGAAATGAAGAGTAAATTCTCTCCCTGAGTTGAGTCTAACAAAGGTGATCGAAATGAAGAGTAAATTCTCTCCCTGAGTTGAGTCTAACAAAGGTGATCGAAATGAAGAGTAAATTCTCTCCCTGAGTTGAGTCTAACAAAGGTGATCGAAATGAAGAGTAAATTCTCTCCCTGAGTTGAGTCTAACAAAGGTGATCGAAATGAAGAGTAAATTCTCTCCCTGAGTTGAGTCTAACAAAGGTGATGGAAATGAAGAGTAAATTCTCTCCCTGAGTTGAGTCTAACAAAGGTGATCGAAATGAAGAGTAAATTCTCTCCCTGAGTTGAGTCTAACAAAGGTGATCGAAATGAAGAGTAAATTCTCTCCCTGAGTTGAGTCTAACAAAGGTGATGGAAATGAAGAGTAAATTCTCTCCCTGAGTTGAGTCTAACAAAGGTGATGGAAATGAAGAGTAAATTCTCTCCCTGAGTTGAGTCTAACAAAGGTGATCGAAATGAAGAGTAAATTCTCTCCCTGAGTTGAGTCTAACAAAGGTGATCGAAATGAAGATCATGCCCACGGACAGAAGAACTAGCGCTGGTCTAATCATCTAGAAAGTCGTCGAATTTAATCTCTGATAAGAGTTGTAAGTGTTTGATATAAATATCTTGCATTTGTGACTCTATAAGCAGGTATCTCCTTGGTTCGCCAAAACTCAACATGTGAGAATCACTGCTTAGAGGCACAGCGTTGATGTTTTCCTTGCCTTTTTTTTAATTGTATCCCCTATAATAAGACATTGTGTGTAATACAGAGATCGTGAGCAGAGAAAGGTTAATTCATACCTAAACATTGTTAGACTCCCATCAGTCTTGGAGCTAGAAAACTATTTTCTACTTTTTAATGTCTTTTCAATCGACCTGACAGAAATAGTTCTAAATGTAAAGATTTCAATTTCGTCCTTTTTAGATATAGTCAGTTTATTTTCTACCCTTTTTTTTATTGAAAGTTAATTGTAATTTATAAAATATTTAAAGCATAATAGACGAAACATGAATTTTTAATCATTTTGTTTTTAAATTTGTGCTTAGAATATTAGAAAATACGAAAGCACAAGGCCTCGATGTGTAACTAGGCTAACATCTGTATGATGAATGTATTACGCAATATCTGTATAACGAATGTATTACGCCAATATCTGTATAACGAATGTATTACGCCAACATCTGTATAACGAATGTATTACGGCAATATCTGTATAACGAATGTATTACTCCAATATCTGTATAACGAATGTATTACGCCAACATCTGTATAATGAATGTATTACACCAATATCTGTATAATGAATGTATTACGCCAATATCTGTATGATGAATGTATTACACCAATATCTGTATAATGAATGTATTACGCCAACATCTGTATAATGAATGTATTACACCAATATCTGTATGATGAATGTATTACACCAATATCTGTATAATGAATGTATTACACCAATATCTGTATGATGAATGTATTACACCAATATCTGTATAATGAATGTATTACGCCAACATCTGTATAATGAATGTATTACACCAATATCTGTATGATGAATGTATTACGGCCGACACACACATGTCCCACAATTCCCAGAAAGAAGCAGGTGGGTCAACCACAACCAGTACCATCATTTGACAGTACCATCATTTGACAGTACCATCATTTGACAGTACCGTCATTTGACAGTACCGTCATTTGACAGTAACTTCATTTGACAGTACCATCATTTGATAGTAACATCATTTGACAGTACCATCATTTGGCTGTTCAACCATCATCTGGCTCACCTCTCATTTACCGTCTCCCGCCATCCACTGAATAAAGCAGACGCTCGTCTGCTATCACCTGGCCGATGGATTGGCGAGTCAGTAAAATAAGCCAACATTACAAAAAAGATCAAAATTCCATTCTTTTTTTTAAAATCCTTCATAACAATCACGCATAGTATTAATAAATCAAATGTCCATCGTGATATTTCTTTATGTTTCAGGTGCAGTCATTTAATGTTTAATGTTCCTCGCAGAACAGTTCACTCACGCTTAAGGGGGAAATTAAATGAGATAAAGATTTTGATAACTGATAAAAAGCTTTTAACAAGAAAAACATTCATTTAAAGAGATAATAAATCCCCTCCCCCCCCCCTACCAAATTGCTAAACAAGAGTAGAGGTGATGAGACAGGCAATGTTAAAATAAATAGTTCGTATTCTTTTTGCCCTCCTGGCAGCGATGTACTGGGTGCTATGAGATCGGGAGCTGTCAATATGAGATTAGCAAGTTCCTGCAAGTCGGTCAAAGATATCAATGTGTCAAAATGGTCAAGCTACTTAACTTATATCGAGTACAGTGTAATCTTAAACAAACAAGCAAAAAAACAAAAAAAAACTCCACAGTTTACTTCAACTCAACTTTGAAAGGCCTTCTTTTAATTGCCTGCATCGTATAACATTTCCAGTAAGAACAAAAAAACAATACAAAAAGCATGCGCCCCACCAAAGACGAACATAATATTCACTTTGAATTCATAGAAAATAAATAGAGGTAAATTTTTTTTAAAAAAATCATGTTTTTAAAAGTGGACTAAAAAGAAGAAAATAATTTAAAACTTATAACTTCAAGTACTTTTTATTTAAAATGACTAAAAACGTGGGGCGGGTGTTTGATATAAAAATGAAAGATTTATATTTTAGAAGGCAAACGAGAGATCTATAAGTGAAACAATTAGTGAACTGCATATGTAAAACCTCATAAACGCCCGCCCCACATTTTTAGTCATATAAAATCAAAGTACTTGAACTTATAAGTTTTAATTTTTTTTCTTCTTTTTAGTACACTTATAAAAACGTGTTTTTTAAAAATCTTTTTGACCTCTATTTATTTTATTCTTTTTAGTCCACTTATAAAAACTTTTTTAAAACCTTTTTTTTACCTCTATTTTTTTTAAAATCCCTTATATTAACTTCGAAATATTTTCTCTCTGTCGTCATCTCTCTCTCTCTCTCTATCTGTCGTTCGCAGGCGGAAAAACAAAAGTAAAAAATGACCCACTCCCGTGATGCTATCAAGCTAAAATTTTGCACACCTACTCGTGTCATCTAACAATGCATCGTATCAAAATTTCAGATCGATCGAACGTACTGTAATTAAATTAATGCATTTTTTAGTTTATCTCTATACAAGTCAATGTAGCGTCTGTTATTTGAATTCACGTGTCCCTGGCTTGAATTCACGCAACCCATCGATGTCCACACCCCCTCCCCCTTCCCCCGGTTTAAAAGCCAGGGGAGATCAGTCGGTTTCAGTCTGTAAATGTTTGTCACGTGTTGCGTATTATATTGAACATATCAATACTTTGAGTTCTGTCTCATTTATAAGGGATTTATAGCCCAAAACTTTGTTTTTACGGTGTTGTTTAATTTATACCAAACACCTCATAAGCGCCCACCCAGCGTTTTAATACCACAGTGATGTGGTCACGGGGTGAACTAATGGATGTCAACAAAAGCAGACGGATACAGATGCTTTATAAAGATAAACTAAAAATGCATTAATTTAATTTCGGTGTAATTGATCGATCTGAAATTTTGATACAATGCATTGTCAGCCAAGATCTATTTGTGGTAAAATTTTGAGATCTCTAGGACCATCAGAAGCTGTTTAATTTCACGTTGGAAATTTTGAAAGTTTGCGGACAGACAGAAACGAAAACAATGCGGACAGACAGGACGAAAGCAAGTTAATAAAAACGTGATAATAAAATGTTGCTGTCCTTGTCTCAGAACAAAAACGGTATCAGCCGAATACACAGACCATTGGTCACCTAAGGCGTGGAGGTACCACAGCACATTGTCCACCTCAGGCGTGGAGGTACCACATCACACTGGTCAACACGGGCGTGGAGGTACCACAGAACACTGGTCACCTAAGGCGTGGAGGTACCACAGCACACTGGTCAACACAGGCGTGGAGGTATGACAGAATACTGGTCACCTCAGGCGTGGAGGTACCACATGGCACTAGCCCTGTCAGGCGTGGAAGTACCACAGAACACTGGTCAACTCAGGCGTGGAGATACCACAGAACACTTGTTCACCTCAGGGGTGGAGGTACCACAGAACACTGGTCACCTCAGGGGTGAAGGTATCACAAAACACTGGTCAACTCAGGGGCGGGGCCAGGGGCAATTGTCATACTCGCCCCCCCCCCTTGCATGGCCGCCTTTGTTTTGAGAGTAGCTATTTGCAAGAACCTATAACATGACCATGTATTTGTCAAAGGTGTTCCAACATTGTGTTAGTTCAGTGAAATTCGCCGACGTGACAGATTTTCTTCACGAGCTTGCTGACATGCCACCACCCACTTTTGACACGTCTGCAATTATAGAAGCGTATGTGATTGGATTCCTTCCCCTTGGTAGATTGTCGGTTATCTACGGGTGGCACGGCCAAATCAAGACGTTTGCTGTAATGGCGGGGATTTGGGGGAGGGGGGGTTGTGGGGTTGACATTTTTATAAACGCACAACTTACCTAAATAAGATTTTAAAATAAACAAATATAGACTAGTCAACTAGTCAAATGTTTTTTAATGATCGACTATTGGTTGAAATTGTTCAACAGTGAGTGACAAAAATAATTATCCTAAGTGGTGTTGTTGTTGTTTTTAATAACGCATCGCTCTTTTATTTAATGGGTCGTTTAAAAAGCCAAAATTCCAAATGTTTCATGTCAACATTCATTTGGATAACTTCAGAATTTTAGATCACAAATATCAACATTCGTTTGGATAACTTCAGAATTTTCGGATCACAAATATCAACATTCGTTTGGATAACTTCAGAATTTCGGATCACAAATATCAACATTCGTTTGGATAACTTCAGACTTTTTTCTTATCTTATCTTATCTTATCTGTTTACAGACGCTCCTTCTATAAAGAAGATTATTGCTACCTACGCTTATCTATGGTTTGTGTCTAGTCCTGCATTTTTATTAGAGATTTAAACGTTGATAAAGTGTTGGTTTTCCTGGATTCTTCAGGCAACACATTTTTGAAAACATTATGTCATCAATATTTACATAATTAAGTTGACAACAACAGTTCACGCTAAAAGACTTTAAAAACATTGTCAATGTCAAAACCCAACAAACGTCCTAGATGTCAAAGTCATGGAAATCATTGTTTAACAATTCGTTTCATCGAGTTGTTATCACCACTTTCCCCGAACCTCCCTCAGATGTATGTGTATGAGCGTGTATGTATGTGTGTGTGTGTGTTTATGTATGTGGGGTAGGTCTATAAATTAACGAATATTTCATTGGGGCCCGTCCATAAATGACGTCACACAAATTTAGCCGATTTTTCACACCCCCACTCCCCCTCGTCACACGTCGTCATACAAATTTTATAACGTCACAAAGCTTTGCGCCCCCCCCCCAAAAAAAATAATATATAAAAATTGCCGTATTTCAGATTTAAAAAGAGCATGTTACAAATCACTTTATTGTTATTTAAGTATGTATTTTAGTGTAAGGCTGCACTTAATATCGTAACACCCGCGAAGCCATGTAAAACGTCATTAAATAAATTGTAAGCAATCAAATATTTAAGTGGAACTTTTATTTAAGGTTGCGCGTTTTGATGTGACGTCACATTTCTTAAACACTCGTCCCAAGTATGTGACTCCTTCCCCCCCATGGTTGCGTGACGTCATTTATGGGCGGCCCCTTGCCACAACACGGCCCTTGGAAACACAAACACGAAAAACAGCTGAACGTTTTTTATTCTGTCAACACAATTAAAAAACCTTACATTAACATATTTTCAAGTAGTCGGAAATCAATGCGGCATCGATCCCAATTTAACGAGGAATTGCGATGAGTACGGTGCCAGGCGGGGCGGCTGTGTGGGGAGGGAAGGGGAAGTTAAATTTATTCACTTGTTCTCTCATCGCTCTGTTTCCCTGTGTCCACCGATTACATCCGGAGATCACCGATGGTGACATCGATTGTGATTGGTCAGCGAACCGACACGTGGGGTAAAGGAAGTTCAAATAGAGAACGGGCTAAATGCAGCTTTGTAATCGTAAAAAAAGAATATCATGTAAAAACAGGGCACCGAGTAAACAAAATATTTTAAAAGTAATCAGTTGACTCACAGGGGCGTCAGCAGACGGTAGTCGAGTACATCTGTAGTTGATTAACACGGAAATAAAAAATAAAACAAAGACAGGGAGTAATCGAGTATAAACAATGGTAATCGGTTTGGGCTTGGGAAACGTTAAAAGACTGACGATGTAGGGGGGGGGGTATCTGATGATGGTCAGTGCGATTTCTTCAGACAACTGTAATGTTTGAAACATTTTTTGTGAGAGGTTGAGGCAAAAACCTGTCACAAGAGAAAGGAATAATTTCATTTTCGCAACAAAAAATGTTTGTTCCTTTGGGGCCATCCATAAAGTACGTCACGCTATTTATGACGATTTTTAACTCCCCCCCTCTCCCCTGTCACAAACTGTCACACATCTTGGACTTAAAGTACGTCCCGCTTTCGAACAAAAATGTTGTTGTTTTTTTTATTAACAAAATAATCAAAATTTAATATAAAACAGCGTGACGTCACACATGACCGGACCCCCCCTCCCCCTGTCACAAACTGTCACACTTTCTTACACCCCCCCCCCTCTGGAGCGTGACGTACTTTATAGACGGCCCCTTTTTCTGGAATTATCAAGTTTAATTTTTTTAAATTGTAAACATTTTTGTTTTTTGTAATTTTAATTTAAGTCTTTACAATTTTTCAAGTATAGATTCACTTTTAATCTTCTGGAACATTCGAAATGAATTTCGAGGCTTTCTTATGATAGTTGGTTGGACTCTTAACAATGGCATCAAACACGTCAATTGTGGCTTCTTTAAAAAAACTATATACGCTTACCTTAAAAACTCAATACAAATACTTTGAAGAATGTCATACAAATACCTTGGGTAATGCCATACGAATACCTTGGAAAATGTCATACAAATACTTGGCCTGGGAACAAATCCTTGCCTTCACATGGATTCGACCCCGTTACCATCTGTACGCCAGCCGAGCGCGCATGGGATAATTATTAAAATTAAAGTTGAAAATTTCTCCTAGTGGTTTTGATAGAATACTTATTTTATTTATAGAATTTGTTAATGATCCTTTGCCAGGGATGATATTTTCTCATTGAAATCCCATAAGTTCGACATAAGTAAAAGTATCTTTGTAAACCCTTATATTAACTTCACGTCATGTTGTCGTGGTCCCGCCCGCCCGCTCGTTCGCGGAAAAACGAAAGTAACCCCCTTCCCGTGATCCTCTATCGAGGTTAAATTTTACACGTAGACTTTTGTTACCTAAAAATGCATTATATCAAAATTTCAGATCGATTGAATGCACTGTAATTAAATTAATGAATTTTTAGATTATCTCTATGTATATGTAGCATGTATATGTTTGTGCTAGACTGTCGCGCGATGCTTATTATATTGAACATAAATATTTTCCCCGTCGCGCGGTGCGGTGCGTACAGAGGCGTAAAACGGCTTGGCATTGGGGCAGTTGCCAAGGGCGGCGGCTTGCGCCAGTTCAAAAGGGGGGGCCGCTAAATCTCTAATTTTTAAATTTTTATTTAAAAATAAATTTCACTTTTATCATCGATAACAAAAAAGTGAAAAATAAATATTAGTTAAATATCTTTCATTTAAACCAGGGGTCTCCAAACTGCGGCGCGCGAGGCACTCTCATCCGGCCCCTGGCGACCTTTTAATCTCCAAAAAAATATACTATTTTTTACCTATAGTTTTACCACAAAACTGTGTGTAGTCGGCCCCCAAACTGGTGTTTGACAGTTAATGCGGCCCTCCGGCAGAAAAGTTTGGAGACCCCTGATTTTAAAACCATTATCATATTTGGACTGGAAACACCTAAACCCACAGATTCAAAATCACGAAAATTCGTTGCAACACAAACAATTTTACGAAATGGAAATTATTAGCAAAAGGCTTGAAAAGAGTGGACTAATAGACGACTTTGAGCAAGCAGCACTGAAAAGCGAAATGTGGAAATGGCGCCTTACATTGGCTTTAATATTAAAATGTAGAACTCTTTTGTGCTGAGAACAACTTAGCTCATCGTGGAAACGAACAAGATGGCGATATAATTTTAAATCTGATAAAATTTGTGAGTCAGTTTGATGTTGGTTTTAAAAGTTCCCTTGAATCGCATATTAAAAATCACACTAGCTATTTGTCGCCAACAATCCAGAATTTAATTTATAAATTTGTTTTCAGTGAAAGTACAAAGTGAAATAATAAAAGAAATTCAAGAAGCTAAATATTATAGTATTACATTTGATAGCACTCCGGATGTATCTCACAAAGACCAATATACTGAAATTTTGTGAAATTTTCAGATAAAGAATATACCATTGAAGAGGTTCGTTGGTTTACTAAACACAACAGAAAAAAAGGAGAAGGAATTTCCAAAATTGAAGAAATGAAAACTGGGCCTTTTCAAATAAGGAAAGCAAAACGAAAATAAATGTCAGGAGGGCATGCTGAAGATGAAGGACCTAACTTGGATAAATTCATTTTTTTTCAATCATTGATTCAATAATGATGCAGTTAAAAGACAGATTTGTTTCTCTGAAAAAGCGAGCAGAAGACTTTAATTTTGTGATTGGCAAAGCGTTTCAATCTTTTGTAATTGCAGATTTAGAATCTAAAGCTGTTCTATTATCAGGCAAATATCCTGAAATAAATAAAGAGCAATTTCCAATTGAATTAAAATGCTTTAAACAACAATGATTGAACTATTGCAAAAAAAAACAACAACCGATGACATGTTTCATTTAGATTTTCTAAATGTTCATGCTACATGGGAATTGCAAGAATCGTACCCGAATATCGAACGAGCTCTGAAAACATTTCTTACAATGCCAACCACTGTAGCCACTTGTTGAAAGGAGTTTCAGCAAAATAAAAATTACTTGAGATCGACGTAATGTCAACAATGCACATTCTTTATCTCTTCTTTCCATCAAACGTGGACTTACCAATAAACTTTGATGAAATTATCACTAATTTTGAAAACTTTAAAGCAAGAAAAGTTCAGCATTGAGGTTTGAACATTTGATATAGGTCATATAAGTGGATCGGTGGAGTATTACTTAAGTTTACTTTTAATTGTGAGTTTCTATCGTTATGTATGAGATAGTGAGTATGACACATTGACACCATAGTTTTTATTTATAATACATGATACTTCAAGTACTGCTGTAGTCTGTATTAACGCAACAATATCAAGTTTTATCCACCAAGCTATTTGGTATTAGTTAGTAAATAGTAATCTGCAAATTACTATTGTTCCTGTTTTTTTGCATTTTCTATAACCGTATGACCGTCATTGTCAGACTACGTAATTATTTTTTATAAATTTAAAATAAGAGAAATTCATTAATTTTTGTCTAACGCGGTGCGTATTATATTGCACATAATCAATACTATTAGTTATGTCTCATATTTAAGGGATTTATAGTCAAATTCTTTGGTTTTTACGGGTTGTTTAATTAGTTGATAACGGCGGGTATATTTGCTAGTTCTCTATAGAATGACGACAGTCCCACTATATAAACAATCACAAAGAAAATTTCAAGACATGTTATACTAGTTTTCTTCTTTCATGCGCTACATTTTCCCCAGCGGTTGGTAATGTGAATTTTTAAGAGACGATTCGAGATAAGAAATGCGAAACAAAATAAGGAAGTCGTCTTCTACTGACCTGACCTACATTGAGTTTTAAATATTTAAACACAGTCTCTGAAAAATCTTGGATAAGAAGCTCGTTATTATATTTTTTTAAATATATTCGTCCAGCTAACTTCACTAACCTTAGCTGTTTCACTAAGTATAAATCCTGACCATTAAGATAAACGTGAAAATGCTTTTTGTTGCGAACACTTCCTTGCATGTTATATGAGTTGCATGCTGTTTTTTAAAAAATAAAACTGTATTTGTTTCTTTGGGGTTTAATTTAAAATCGTGTATGTTAATAGGGTGTGGGCGGGAAACACTCCATCTACTTTGTGTCTGAGAATTTTATACTGTAGTTTTTTTGTTTTTAAAGCGTAAGGCATATTAGGTTTGACTTACCGACTGCATGATTTAATGTTTCAAGTCACGTGTATTCAGCCCAGGCAACTGGGTGTTTGGACCCCACCCTATTCCCACACGCCCCCGATTCGGATAAGCCATTGGCAACTTAACTTTAAGCTGTAATATTCAATGGCATCATTCTAGTCTCACTTTTTGTTGACTTGCCATCTGACTTGTCATCTGACTCGTCATCTGACTTGTCATCTGGCTTGTCATCTGAATCGTCATCTGACTTGTCATCTGACTTATCATCTGGCTTGTCATCTGACTTGTCATCTGACTTGTCATCTGGCTTGTCATCTGACTTGTCATCTGACTTGTCATCTGACTTGTTATCTGACTTGTCATCTGGCTTGTCATATGGCTTGTCATCTGGCTTGTCATCTGACTTGTCATCTGGCTTGTCATCTGACTTGTCATCTGGCTTGTCATCTGAATCGTCATCTGACTTGTCATCTGGCTTGTCTTCTGGCTTGTCATCTGACTTGTCATCTGACTTGTCATCTGACTTGTCATCTGGCTTGTCTTCTGGCTTGTCATCTGACTTGTCATCTGACTTGTCATCTGACTTGTCATCTGACTTGTCATCTGACTTGTCATCTGACTTGTCATCTGACTTGTCATCTGACTTGTCATCTTGCAGATGTTAATGTCACCGGCTTCTCGTTTCATTTCTTGATGACTATTTACCAGATAATTAAAATCAAATGTATCAAAACAATGTTACTTGCAAACTTCCCATAGACCAACGGTGGCCAAACCGCGGCTCGCGAGCCGCATGCGGCTCTGCTGTGTTCACATTGCGGCTCGCGTACAATTAAGAAAAAGATATGTCACAAGGATTACTGTAAGATTTCCAAGCCATGTTTAATGACACACAGTGCTTAAATGCGGCTCTCAATGATTTTATTATATTTTTAAATGGCTCTCAGTTACTGCAGGTCTGGCCACCCTTGCCATAGCATAAAATTACTTGACAAGGCATACAGTCACTCGTTTAGTGATGTTTACAACAACATAATTTAACCCTTCAACTCGCAATTTCAAGCATAGCGTTAAGACCATATCCTTACCTTAGAAAATTATTGTTTATGACGTAATGATGTTATATATATAATATATTAATAGATCTACTTATGATGTATTAACTTTTCGCTCAGCTTCACATCTGGCAATATTGAATCACATGGCCCCGGGAGGGGGTGGATTGGGGGAGCTCCGTGAAGCACGTTGTTTTGAGAAATAATTTAGTGTTTGCCTAATATCATTGGTGTTGTTTTTGTCTGCTTTTTGGCATGTATTGGTGATTAAGTTACTGAGAAGTTAGCATCCCAGCAGACGAGCAACCCAACGGTCGAGCTTCCCGGTGGTCAGTCAACCACAGGGTTAGGCAACACAGTGGTCAAGCAATCCGAGGGTCAACCAACCCGATGGTGAGGCAACACAGCGGTCAAGAACCCAACGGTCAAAATACCCAACGGTCAAGAACCCCAAGATCGAGTACAAGGAATTTAAGCGTTAATATCCTCCAATGCTACATTCACTTTTTTTTTAAATTGAGAAAGAAAAAAAAAGTAGATTGTTTTTTTTTCAGTCTTTTTTCCAGTAAAAATTTCATTTCTAATTAACTTTCGTTTGAACAAACTTTTTCTGAGCCCTTTTGAGGATTCACCGCATTTCTCTCAAATGTCCGGAAACTTTACGTCATTCTACTAAATTAACTGTCATCTTCATCACAAATAGAGTTTATTGTTGTTTTCAGCAAAACTGTGGATTCGCTTTGTCTAAATTTTCTTTGAAAATGTCAAAGCAAAATTTACACAAGCAGGATTAAGTCCCATTGGCTTTTTCATATTATGACAGCATAGTTCCAGTCAAGACTAAAGTAGATCAATGCGTTTAATTTCATTCCTATCTTTAGGGCCAAGACGACGCCATCGACTGCTACGACGGCAGGGCGACAACACCGTAACCATGGCGACGAGAAGTTCATTGAGAACACGGCGATAATTCCACAGACAATGTTCCCAGACAAGCAGACAACAGACAAATGTTCCCAGACAAGCAGACAACAGACTATTGTTCCCAGACACGCAGACAACAGACAATTGTTCCCAGACAAACA
Source organism: Ampullaceana balthica (assembly GCA_944989445.1). NCBI lineage: Eukaryota > Metazoa > Mollusca > Gastropoda > Lymnaeidae > Ampullaceana > Ampullaceana balthica. The sequence goes on from CALYLW010000924.1 coordinate 99,209, forward strand.
GACAACAGACAAATGTTCCCAGACACGCAGACAATAGACCAGTGTACTTAGACAAACACAACTAATGGAATTCAAAATGAAATTTTCAAATCTTTTTTTTAAATTTAAAACCCAAATTAAATGAAGATGTGTTAATAGAAGCACTGTGCTAATCGTACAATATTGGATTGTGAATAAACAAAAGTTGCCAAGGTGAATCGGTGTCTTTGGTTTAATTCATCACAACTTTACACCCGTAGATTGCACATTCTCTGCTTCATTACAACTTTACGCACCAAGATGCAAACCCTTCGTTTACGCCTCCAAATGGTAGTTTTACCCTCTAACTCTATCCAACGCACGCATCCACAATTCACCAATTTTACAACTGCTAATCTGCTATCCTGTCTATTGGTTGGCTGACTAGGAAAATAAAGATGTTGAATATGATAACTGGAAGGCACGACAGCGCGGCACACTAAATGGAGGCCATGGCAGTGCGGAACACTAGATGGAGGCCACGGCAGTGCGGCACACTAGATGGAGGCAATGGCAGTGCGGCACACTAGATGGAGGCCATGGCAGTGCGGCACACTAGATGGAGGCCATGGCAGTGCGGCACACTAGATGGAGGCCATGGCAGTGCGGCACACTAGATGGAGGCCATGGCAGTGCGGCACACTAGATGGAGGCAATGGCAGTGCGGCACACTAGATGGAGGCCATGGCAGTGCGGCACACTAGATGGAGGCCATGGCAGTGCGGCACACTAGATGGAGGCCATGGCAGTGCGGCACACTAGATGGAGGCCATGGCAGTGCGGCACACTAGATGGAGGCAATGGCAGTGCGGCACACTAGATGGAGGCCATGGCAGTGCGGCACATTAAATGGAAGACACGGCAGTGCGGCACATTAAATGGAAGACACGGCAGTGCAGCACACTAAATGGAAGACACGGCAGTGCAGCACACTAAATGGAAGACACGGCAGTGCAGCACACTAAATGGAAGACATGGCAGTGCGGCACATTAAATGGAAGACACGGCAGTGCGGCACATTAAATGGAAGACACGGCAGTGCGGCACATTAAATGGAAGACATGACAGTGCGGCACATTAAATGGAAGACATGGCAGTGAAGCACATTAAAATGAAGACACGACAGTGCGGCACACTAAATGGAAGCCATGGCAGTGCGGCCCACTAAATGGAAGCGATGGCAGTGCGGCACACTAAATGGAAGGCACGGCATTGTCGCACACTAAATGTAAGGTATCGCAGTGCGTCACAATAAGTCATTGCTATCCAGCGGCACCGGATGACGTCTGATCGCACAAAGGTTACATGTCAAGGACGATCTGCGCGCTGCCTTTTTATTCAAATAATTAGAGAAATCATGGAAGTAAATAATTCACATCAGTGGCTTCAGCTTTCATTGCTCAGGGGGCCACTAAGAGATTTTCATATCACACATTTGTCTTATGTTATAAAGAAATAAAAACAGTAAAACATATTTGGAAAAAATGTATATATGACGTCTGGAGTTTTATTAATATATCTATTGTTTTCCTGTTGAAACAATATATTGTAAACCAGGGGTGTCCAAGGACCGGCCTGCGGACCATTTAATCTTAACCGGCCCGTGGCTTCATCTTAAATAATTAACTGACTCGTTGATACTTTCTGAAACGAGGGCATTATGTGTATCAGCAAAGCCAAAACTATAAGATGATTTGAGTACAAAATACGTTGAGGTCAAATGATGTCAAAAATACATGACCTTATCTTATTTACCGATTGTTAGTTATCATTACAAAAAGCCGATGAAGATATGTGTTTTTATTTGTACAGAAATCGATGACATCGGATAAAAAAATTCGATGTCGTAACATTTTTTTGCCGACTCGGGAAATGAAATGCATGTGTTGTCGATGTACTTAAAATGGTAAATATTTTTTTCATCACAATTTTTGATCCAGCATTCCAGGCTCTAGCTACATTTCAACACATTTTATTTATTGTAAGAACATAGTTAAAATAAACATCTTTTTCCATAACGTAGATATTATGTTTCCATTTTGTGCCTATTTCTAATGATGGAATAAGAAAATCATACATTGTTTAGTTAAATAAGGGATTTTATAAGGAGACAAAAATTACATTTAAAAGGCGATAAGTGAATACATTCTTGACAATTTTCCGACAATGAATTATAACATTAATTCCGTAATTATTCTAGATAATAAGTTAATAATTATAAATAATATTTTTCAAAGTTAAACACCAAGGCATAAATATTTAAATATGCTATAATAGTGTTATCAAAAGTGTTAATTAGAAGCTATGCGAATGTCACTTAAAGTTTTTAAAAAAGATTGGCGTTTGCTTAAAACGCGCGTGAAATCAAATTATATCTAAATTGTTAACTACATCCGCCTATCAGCAGCCTCGAGGACAGAGTCAAACAAGTCCAGGATTGGTGGGCCAGGATTGGTGGGCCAGTATTGGTGGGCCAGGATTGGTGGGCCAGGATTGGTGGGACAAGATTGGTGGGACAGGATTGGTGGGACAAGATTGGTGGGACAGGATTCTTGGGCCAGGATTGGTGGGGCAGGATTCGTGTACCAGGATTGGTGGGCCAAGATTAGTGGGCCAGGATTGGTGGGCCAGGATTGGTGGGACAGGATTGGTGGGCCAGGATTCGTGGGCCAGGATTGGTGGGACGGGATTGGTGTACCAGGATTGGAAGGCCAGGATTGGTGGGACAAGATTGATGGGACAGGATTGGTGTACCAGGATTGGTGGGCCAGGATTGGTGGGACGGGATTGGTGTACCAGGATTGGTGGGCCAGGATTCGTGGGCCAGGATTGGTGGGCCAAGATTGGTGGGCCAGGAATGGTGGGTCAGGATTGGTGGACCAAGATTGGTGGGCTAGGATTAGTGGGCCAGGATTGGTGGGTCAGGATTGGTGGGCCAGGATTAGTGGGCCAGGATTGGTGGGCCAGGATTGGTGGGCCAGGATTGGTGGGCCAGGATTGGTGGGCCAGGATTGGTGGGCCAGGATTGGTGGGCCAGGATTGGTGGGCCAGGATTGGTGGGTTTGATTGTGTACAGGTTTTTCAACTCTGAAATCTTCAATCCTGGGATTAAATTGAAAGATATTTTTTTTAATTTAAAATAATAAATACATAAATTTATTTTTTAGCTGCGGGCGACCTAAGATCGTTCGTGATGGTCGTTGAGAATGGTTTTCTTTTAATACGAGAGCAGTTTTCTTTAAATTAAAGAATTATTGTCGTACAATTAAAAAAAAATGTTCTCAAGCCGTGAAAGAACGGCTGTCATACAATATAAAAGTCGTTTTGTTTGCAGCTAGTGAACGCTGGCGTTAGTGTGAACGTTTCAATTCGATGTCACGTGATCAGTGCAGCAAAATTTTCCTGGGGGGGGGGCCGCGACGTCAAGATACTTTTATTTCAGGGGCGGATTACAGGGACTTTACAGGGACTTTACAGGGACTTTACAGGGACTTTACAGGGACTTTACAGGGACTTTACAGGGACTTTACAGGGACTTTACAGGGACTTTACAGGGACTTTACAGGGACTTTACAGGGACTTTACAGGGACTTTACAGGGACTTTACAGGGACTTTACAGGGACTTTACAGGGACTTTATACCTTCTGTATGTTAATTTCATTAATTGCGTGGACGTTATCTATCTTTTCTATTACAGGCGTTCCTTCTATACAGCAGGACGTTATCTATCGTTTCTATCCCAGGCGTTCCTTCTATACAGCAGGACGTTATCTATCGTTTCTATCCCAGGCGTTCCTTCTATACAGCAGGACGTTATCTATCTTTTCTATCCCAGGCGTTCCTTCTATACAGCAGGACGTTATCTATCTTTTCTATCCCAGGCGTTCCTTCTATACAGCAGGACGTTATCTATCTTTTCTATCCCAGGCGTTCCTTCTATACAGCAGGACGTTATCTATCTTTTCTATCACAGGCGTTCCTTCTATACAGCAGGACGTTATCTATCTTTTCTATCACAGGCGTTCCTTCTATACAGCAGGACGTTATCTATCTTTTCTATCCCAGGCGTTCCTTCTATACAGCAGGACGTTATCTATCTTTTCTATCCCAGGCGTTCCTTCTATACAGCAGGACGTTATCTATCTTTTCTATCACAGGCGTTCCTTCTATACAGCAGGACGTTATCTATCTTTTCTATCCCAGGCGTTCCTTCTATACAGCAGGACGTTATCTATCTTTTCTATCCCAGGCGTTCCTTCTATACAGCAGGACGTTATCTATCTTTTCTATCACAGGCGTTCCTTCTATACAGCAGGACGTTATCTATCTTTTCTATCCCAGGCGTTCCTTCTATACAGCAGGACGTTATCTATCTTTTCTATCCCAGGCGTTCCTTCTATACAGCAGGACGTTATCTATCTTTTCTATCCCAGGCGTTCCTTCTATACAGCAGGACGTTATCTATCTTTTCTATCCCAGGCGTTCCTTCTATACAGCAGGACGTTATCTATCTTTTCTATCCCAGGCGTTCCTTCTATACAGCAGGACGTTATCTATCTTTTCTATCACAGGCGTTCCTTCTATACAGCAGGACGTTATCTATCTTTTCTATCCCAGGCGTTCCTTCTATACAGCAGGACGTTATCTATCTTTTCTATCCCAGGCGTTCCTTCTATACAGCAGGACGTTCGAATGAAATGGAAAGAGACGGCCGGTACGCTGTTTGAAACATCATGCACACATAAATAAAGGTAAAAAATGATTTTTTTAAACCACGTTTTTATAAGTGAACTAAAAAGAAGAAAATAATTTAAAACTTATAAGTTGAATTACTTCGATTTTATATGACTAAAAACGTGGGGAGGGCGCTTATGGGGTTTAACATATGCGGTTCACTCATTCTCTCACTTATAGATCTCTCTTTTGCCTTCTAAATTAGAAATCTGTAAATTTTATACCAAACACCCGCCCCACGTGGTTTTTAAAAATCATTTATTTTACCTTTATTTATTTTATTCTTTTTAGTCCACTTATAAAACGTGGTTTTCAAAAATATTTTTAAAATCCCTTATATTAACTTCACCGCCGTCTCTGTCTCTCTGTCTCTCTCTCTCTCTCTCTGTCTGTCTTGGGCGGGCGGAAAAACAAAAGTAAAAAATGACCCACTTTCCGTGAAGCCATCGAGCTGAAGTTTGGCACACGGAACCGTGTCACCTAACAATGCATCGTATCAAAATTTCAGATCGATCGAACGTACCGTAATTAAATTAATGCATTTTTATTTTATCTATATAAACTATGTGTAGCGTTCGCTATTGTTTACATTTTACGGGTCACTTGACTTCACGCCAGCCATCGCGTTTTAACCAGGTGTTGAGTTAACGCGTTGACGCCACCCGTCCATGTCCATGTCCAAACCCCCTCCCCCTTCCCCCAGTTTTAAAGCCAGGGGAGATCATTTCGGTTTCAGTCTGTAAATGTTTGTCGCGTTTGAACATAATCAATACTTTTAGTAATGTCTCATATATAAGGGATTTATAGTCAATAACTTTGTTTTTACGGGGTTGTTTTATTTTAACTCTATTTATTTTACCAAACACCTCATCAGCGCCCGCCCAACGTTTAATAACAAAGTGATGCGGTCACGGGGTGAACTCGTCACGTGAAAATAAACTACGGCAGGCGGATACAGATGCTTATATAAAGATAAATTAAGAAATGCATTAATTTAATTACGGTACATTCGATCGATCTGAAATTTTGATACAATGTATTGTCATCTAAGATCTATCTGTGGTAAAATTTTGAGCTCTCTAGGACCATCAAAAGTGGTTTAATTTTACTTTGGCAGATTTGAAAAATTGTGGACAGACAAACCACCAACAAACAATGCCACAGGAACGAAAGCGAGTTAAAAAAAACGTGGTTTAAAAAAACTTTTGACTGCCAATGAATCCAGCTACTATCGATAAGAACATTTTTTAATTATTTTTTTAATATTCTTTTTGGTATCTCGCCGTAAAATTAATTGATAACATTAGTTGTTTGAGCCGAAGCAGAAATACATAGATTCTGTTATAACCTATGAGAAATATTTAATTAAAAAAATAAACAAACAACTAAAAACACAACAGAATGCATTTCAAAAGTTGCAGAATATATCAAAGTATGTTGGTCACTGCAGATGTAGACGACATATCGAAAAGGGACTTCAATTTTTTTTAAAAAAGTATTTAACTGGAAGAGATTTATAAACTGGTGTACATAAAAGAAACAAGCGGTCTCAAATTCTCAATTAAAAGTAATGTCTTACCTTTGAGTTTCTCTGCACTGACGGTCCTTGATGAATTATTTAATTTTCAATTAAAATTGTTTGTTTCGTTAATGATTTCTTAATAATGACTGAAGTTTTTGGTTTTGTTTTTAAACTTGCTTTTTCAACAAAGGTAGGAGATCTGTTTTCAGAATTTCCCCTGCGCTAATCTACTAAATGAATATGAAACAAAAAATGTGTATTTTATTTTTCTTGAAGGGAACTATTTTTTGCGAAAGGTTAACTCAAAATAAAATAGTTCTTCCGTCTCATAAAAAGTTTCCGCTTGCGTTTCGATGGTTGAACTCCGGTGAGGCTTTTAAACGCTCGACTTCACAGCCCACGCACGTGTGGAGACCAAAAGAGTTGGCGCGAATTCAAACGTCACCAAATAGCGAGTTGAGGTCGTTGCCGAGGCGGTGTGAGCGAGGGCGAAAGAAAGTCGCAGACGGGCGTCAAACCCCGGCGGTTCCGTACGTTTACCACACCGGGGTACAGCTGTAGCCTGCTGAATTCATTAATTCTCCTGACATTAATGAGACCATCTTGGAGGTTCGGTTGGTGAAAAAAGGGGGGGGTGGGGGATTGCACTGATTCAGACAGAAGACTCAAAAAAGATTAAATGATCAAAATTCTTCATGGCAATGTATAGAAATGGGGCCATCCATAAATGACGTCACGCACCTAAAAAAAAAGGGGGGGGAGGGGGTCGACCATTTGTGACGAAGTGTGACGAGGGGGAGGGGTTGAGTTTAAGAAACGTGACGTCACATCAAAACACGCAACTTTAAATAAAAGTTCCACTCAAATGTTTTGATTGTTTACAATTTATTATATGAAGTTTTTCATGGGCTTCACGCGTGTTACGATATAGAGTGATTTGAAACATGCTCATTTTCAAATAGAAAATATCGCTTTTGGGGGAGAGGGGGAGGGTCTACGCTTTTGTGACGAAGTGTGACGAGGGGGGAGGGGGGATTAAAAATAAATCGGCAAAAATCGCGTGACGTCATTTATGGACAGCCCCCAATGATGATAACAATAAAACCTGATAAACGAAGACCTCCGTGCAATGACAGGGTACATGTGAAATATGTGGGGGAACCATCCGGCACTACGATGTACGGCTTTGACCAGAGAGATTTTCTAAGGATGGGTCGGAGACATCTTCACTTTTCGGTTTCGTTTAAAATAAAATTAACGATTAAATACTATTGACTGACGTGAATGTTTAAAATGTTGATAAAGGTTATTGTGTCCGTTGAGAGAAATCATTTGCCTACCATGCAATGTTCCCTCTAAGTCTAAGCTTCGTTGGTCCGTGTGGAAAACGGGCACAACGTCCATTTTCTGTGCTATATTTTACAAAATGTGCTGCGCGGTGATTCTGAAACTCCTGCGTGGCGTCGGTCAAATATCTGCGCAGCCGCGCTGCTTAAAGGGAACATTGCTAGCATGGTTGTAACACTTCGCTTACATATCACCTACAAACCAAACATCCCCTGCAGTATCAGAAACTTCAGCTGAGACAATCTAAAGCTATGTGGACGATTGTTCAGCTCGGATGGTTATAATGTCGATAAGACCCGCTCATCACATGAACCATATGTCAATACACTTGTCTGTTTGCGTGTTGGTTAAAAGATGTCATATGAAGAAGACATTCCAGTGTTATTTCGATTTTTGACAAGTACGTTTAATAAATGTTACTTATGACACAATAAATGACAATTTTGGATTTAATCAAAATTAACGATTAATTAATCGTTATTTTTTCAATAGTTAACGATTAAATTTAAATTAATCGATAACAGCCCATATATATATATATATATATATATATATATATATATATATATATATATATATATATATATATATATATATGTGTGTGTGTGTGTGTGTGTGTGTGTATATATATATATATTAGGGCTGTTAACGATTAATTTAAATTTAATCGTTAACTTTTGACAAATTAACGATTAAGTAATCGTTAATTTCAATTAAAGCCTAAACTTAAAATTTATGACGTCATAAGTAACACTTATTAAAAGTTCTTATTGAACATCTAAATAACACCGAAATGTCTCCTTTATATGTCATCTTTTAACCAACTACACATTTTTTTTAAAAAGTGTGTTGACATTATTTGGTTCAAGTGATGAGCGGGTCTTAATTGACAATATAAACAAGCCGAGCTGAACAATCATTCACATGGAACTGAGGTAACTGGTATGCACAAAACGGTCTTGGCAAGGAATGACATTATCGGATATCGGGGTTCATTAAGTTTCCACCATTGTAGAGGGTTAATGGATTCAGGAACTTTCATCTCCATTTTGTAACGCAGTAATTCATCAGAAGAGCTGCCGTCATTTTCTGTCTCTGAGTCAGACTCCGTTACTGCCAATACGCTTTTCATTTGGTTTGATAAGTAGGCGAAGTGTTAGAACCATGGTAGGCAAACGATTTCTCACAATGGATACAATAAACTTTATCAACATTTTGAACATTCCCATCAGTCAATAGTTTAAAACCAAAATGTTCGTGCAATCGTCAGGAAATGTGTTATTATTTATCGGCAGCTATTTTTTATTATTTTTTTCTTTTACGTTTTGACTTCCAATAATTTGTAAGTGATGGGTTGATTAATCGTTAAAAAATAATTGAATCGTTAAAAAATGTTAACGATTAACCGAGAAATTAATCGTTAATTTCGCAACCCTAATATATATATATATATATATATATATATATAACTAGTTTGTGCTGCGGCGCCGTGGCGCCTGCGGCGCCCCCCTTTTTTAAGGGCGCCTACGACGCCCACCTTTTTCAAAAGCCCAACTAACTTGTCCTTGTATGATAAATACGTAATATTAAACTTTCTTAAATGTACACAAAGTATCTTATAAATGTTTTTTTTTGCAAAAGCCCAAGTAACATATCCTTATATGATAAATACGAAATATTCCTGAAATGTACACAAAGTATGTTTATAATATTTTTTTACAGTGCTAATCACCACACGATTTTTAAAGTAATTTTAGAAAGCAGCGCACCAAATTACTGCACCAATAATACCTCTTATCAAACGTCCGCATGAAATTGTTTAATTATTAATAATAGTGTGGAGGGTGTTTAATGTTAATCTGGAAACCAAAATGATTATCCAATTTTTTTTAAAAAAAGCAGAGTGATGTCCCTCAGCGTTCCGCTACATAATTGAGCGTAAATATATATATGATGATGTTTATATATGTAATATAAAATATAATAGTCCAAGTCACTGCCTGGCTGGCTGGAAGGATGTGGAACGCTATGACGTATTTTTTTGAGCTTATATTTTAATACAAGGCGTGCATCGAAAGGCGCGCAAAAAGGTGTGCAAAATATTAAGTCACTGGCTGGCTGGAAGGATGTGGAACGCTATGACGTCATTTTTTGAGCTTATATTTTAATACAAGGCGTGCATCGAAAGGCGCGCAAAAAGGTGTGCAAGATAATTATAAATTAAAGACGCGGTGTCAAAAAATATATATTATACTAGTGTACACCCGTCAAAAATGACGGAAGTTTTCAGCTGAAATCTACATATTTTATTTAAAAATGCACTTTTTAGGGCGCCTATGGCACCGACCTTTTTCAAAAGCCCAACTAACTTGTTCTTGTTTGATAAATACAAAATATTAAACTTTCTGAAATGTACACAAAGTATTTTATAATAGGGGTTGCAGGGCGCCTACGGCGCCCCGTTTCTTTTTAAAAATTTATAATTAACCATCATCAAATCCTCTTTTTACATTGATCCCTTTTCGAAAATTAAAATATGAGCGAAAACAATGACGCAATATTATATATTTTTTACAGCGCATTTTTAATTTGCACACCTTTTGATGCATTGGTGCAGTAATTTGGTTTTCCCTGCTTTCTAAAATTAGTAGCGTCAGGACAGACTGACTGACTTGCGTGACAATTTCAAATTATATAGTTTTATGACATAATTGCTTTAGCTTATATTTTAATTTTTGAAAAGGGAACGATGTAAAAATATAATTTGATGATTTATAATTATAAAATACTTTGTGTACATTTCAGTAAGTTTAATATTTCGTATTTATCAAACAAGGATAAGTTAGTTGGGCATTTGAAAAAAGTGGGCGCCGCAGCACAACCTAGTATATATATATATATATATATATATATATATATATATATATATATATATATATATATATAAATATATATATATTTGTATATATAAACGTGATTTCGCGAAATAATGAATCGCAACTTAACAGGGTCTATATATGCATTATAAAAATATAATTAATCGAAATTGATCGATTAAATTTTTTCCCCCGATTAATCAAACTTTTTTTAAATCAGTACCACCCATGGAAGTTAGTAATAAGCGTGAAGTTACGGCTTAATTGAACTAAACCAATGGGAGACATAAATAAACGTGATGTCATGACCCTATTGTTTTATTGGGTTTTTTTTGTTCACTATACGTAATTAAATGCGTAATCGTTTACAAAAAGTCATAGCCGAATAAACTCTGAAGGATATAAACAATATTGCAATCTAAACAAAGGAATTGAAGAAATCGGGATAGTTGAGAAAGTTAACAGCTTCGGCCAAACTAAGAATCGTAGTTGCCCAAACCGAAAAGCCGATTACTTTTTTTTTCAAAAAACATTACGATACGAATACATGGGGTAACAGACGAACAAACCCGATCGAATCCACCGCCACGCCCGATGTTGTAGACTTGAGGGACAGGAATGACAATTGGAGGCGATAGATGGAATTTCTTTGTCTTCCGGGGTCCGTAAGTTTGGGGTCAAGGGTCATCATGGCCCGTAAGTTCGGGGTCAAGGGTCATCATAGACACCTTGAGACTGTCTGGAGGTATTTTTGATAAATCAGTTCGTTGTTTTTGGCGGGAGTCCTGTGATGACGTAGATTGTTGTTGTTGCTGCTGTTGTTGTTGCTGCTGTTGTTGTTGCTTTTGTTGGTGGTTACGGTGGTGTTGATAGTGATGATGTTTTTAAAGACAAACGTGTTCATTACAGAAATATCACAAAGTTACGAGCTTGATATAATAAAGAATTACGTCGGTTTTTTTACCAGTTGGCGTTACCTTTTGCTGGTTGTTTTCCCGCTACCTGATGCTGTGTTTCTCGCCTCAACTGTACAAAAACCACCTCATTCCCTCCTCACTTTTCCCAACTTGCCCACACAAGTTTCAACTAGGGTCATGGTGAGGCTGAAGCTTTGTGGCGCTTAAATCGACTCATATTAAAGTTGTGATAACTTTGAATTGAATGGAAATATCACATGACAATGGAGTGCAGAAATCGTATTCCTACTTGAACGCCTGGGGCAGCATTTTTTTGTGTCTGTATATGAAGGAGTTCAAGAAGTGAAATTTTCACGTTTCGCACACGTCGCGGCTTTTCCTTGTAAACGTTATGTGTAGTTTGTGAAAGATTTCTGACGGTCCTGTATTGACTATTTGAAGATGCTGCATTCACCTTAGGAAAGCACTGTATTAACCTTGTGTTGTAGTGCATGTTTTAGAAACAGAAAGGGTACGCGTGTTGCAGAATAGCGTAACTTTCGAGAGTCTGAAGGTGTAGAAAGAAGTTTAGTAAGATAGGAAAGGCATGAGTCGGGGAAGACGTTGTGGCGGTAAACGGAGAGTCAATGCGTGCTTGTGCAGGGTAACCAATGAATTGCGTTGAGTAGTAGAGTGATATGGTGGGGTTTTTTGTGTTTTTATTTGTTTTGTTTTTTTAAATTATAAAACTAGCGTGGCAGCTGAATTTAGTTAACTGCAGGAGTAATCGCCCTAGGGGGCCATCCATAAAGTACGTCACGCTATTTTTTACCAGTTTTAACTCCCCCCTCCCCCTTGTCACAAAGTGTCTAAAAATCTCAGATCCCCCCCCCTAAAGTATGTCACACTTTCGATCAAATTTTGTTATTTTAATTAACAAAATACTTAAAATTTAATAGAAAACACCGTGACACCAGACATGGTCGGACCCCCCCCTCCACCGTGTCACAAACTGTCACACTTTCTTACACCCCCTCCCCCCCCTCTGGAGCGTGACATACTTTATGGACGGCCCCTAGTGGCTAACACAAAAGAAGACAAATGTTTCCACTAAGGTTCGTTGTTCCGTGTGCAAAGTTTCAAAAACCCGAGTGTAGGCCTACAGTGTTGCACAGAATTCATTTTTTGTGTGCAATATTTTACAAAATTTTCTGCGCTGTAATCCTAAACTAATGCGCGGCGTCAGTGGGATATCTGCGCAGCCGAACAGCTTTAAGGGAACATTGCAGGAGACTCAAAATGTAAGAGGCCACCACACGCCCCGACTCGTACTTTCAAATATTTGCAACATATTAATATCCCTTTCAGCCGGTGCTTGCACTAATGAACTCACCGTTCCAATGACTTCTTACTTGGAAACCGACAACATCTTAAAACCACGGACGTCTTCTAATCACCACATCACTACCACATCTGTTATGGTGGCGGGGGTCCTTATCCCCGCCTTCCTGATCAACATACTCCTCAGCGGGGCGAAAGATGTCAACCGGAAGTCAACAGTCTGTCGAGGTGAATTCTGGGAAACGACCTGCTAAGGGAGGTCATTCGTTGTTCAATTTTTCTGCAATACTTGAACACAATGAAAAAAATTCTGATTGAACATAATATGCATGTGATGCGATGGTTCATTTATTGGTGTTCCGCGACGGTCCAATTTCCGAAACTGCTGCGCGGCGTCGGTCTTGCCCCACAGACACTATAAAAATGAGATTTGCAAATTTGTGGCACGTGACCAGTCGGAAACACCATTGAGAGGGAGTTCGATTCCTGTAAAACTCTTCTTTTATTACCATTTCTGTATTTAACTTCAGTTTCTGAGCTCTATGATACAGGATTCCAAATCTTTGAAGGTGACGACCACGTGACTAATGTCTGAAAACCAATGAGTTCAAACAGGTGACGACAGGGCGGTGACTATCCGAGCTTCCGTGCTTGGTGCAGTGGCGTAACCACGATGAGGCGGGTTGTTTTTAGGGGACGTTTGTTTGATTTTTTTTTCCTCTAGGGACTGGGGTCGTGCTGTTTCCAAGAACCTTGGAATAGATAACGAAATACGCTTAGAATGATGACGAAATACGCTTAGAATGATGACGAAATACGCTTTTAATAATAATATCAATCTGCACCGATTAACAACGCGTGCACATACTTCGAAAAGTTGTAACTTGTCTTACAAGACGCTTACCCGCGACACAAAATGACGCCAAATGTTGGAACGTTATCAAGCATAAACCAATCTGCGTCTTTTAAAGTGTTAAAACCGACCAACCCACAACCTTACGTGGCAAAAAGTCGTCTAGACTGCAAAACTTCAACTGCACGTTAACCTAGAAATTTGCATCGACAAGAAAACGATGTTACATCTTATTTAAAAACCAAACGAGGAAAAAAAAGCTACGCGAATCTACAGATCCACAAGTGTACAACAAGAATACGACAAGAATTCGACAAGAATACAAGAATACAACAAGAATACAAAAAGAATACAACAAATATACAACAAGAATACAACAAGAATACAACTCTGAATCTTATCCACATACCAAGGAAGAACATTCTACAAGTCTAGAAGTCTACCATTCCACTGTGGACTTCGTTAGACATTTTTAAGTTGTTTGACAATTAATGACGCCGCGCAGCAGTTAAGAATTACCGAGCAGCAAATTTTGATAAATATCGTATCCGTGTTTTTAGGTGTAAAATTTTGCACACAAAAATGAATACTGTTTAACTTTGCACAGGAGTTTGTTATTTAGCCACTTAGCTACACTGACCAACACACCTTAGAGGGAACATTGGTGACGATAAAATTGTCGCTCACTGGAAAATTATGGGAAGGGTTCAGACAAAAAAGTGGCGCCTGTGTGATGATCAAGCACAGTACCTTAATTCTGCTGACATATACATGCAGCCCAAGCTGAAATTGAATAGCTCAAAACAGGAGCGCCCTTTCGGGGTGGCAGCCGGGGAAATGGCCCCAGGCCCCGCGGTTAGGGGGGGGGGCGCGTTTCAGACTTGAGAATATTTCGTCCAAGTTATATTCACCGTAAAAAAACAATCACAAAATACACTAAACATGGTCTTCTAATCCTTTCGGATTCCGTGCAACGTCCTCGTAAAAACACAACTGACTCAGTATGTCCTTATAATCATGAAAGTCCTCGTACAAACACAACTGACCCAGCATGTCCTTATAATCATGAAAGTCCTCGTACAAACACAACTGACCCAGCAAAGGAAAGGGAATGATGCAGAACATGCCAAGCGTCAATTAGACTCAAATAACGCACCTTTTGAAAAAATTGTTGAAAGTTTGGCAGATGATCGCTTGTGTAAAATGTACCCTTAAAGCCTTCTTTTGGGGTTACGAAACAAAGGAATTTGTGTCCAGATGTTACACATTGACCAGGTTCCCTGCGACTGACCATACTGTACAAACTGTTCATGAAAAGACCTACTTATGGACCCGACTCTTAAATAAGGTGACCTTGTGCACGAGGCACAGTTGTCAAGACATAGATGACATTGTAGGTGACCTTGTGTATGAAGCGCAGTTGTCAAGACATAGATGACCTTGTAGGTGACCTTGTGCATGAGGCACAGTTGTCAAGACATAGATGACCTTGTAGGTGACCTTTTGCATGAGGCACAGATGTCAAGACATAGATGACATTGTAGGTGACCTTGTACACGAGTCACAGTTGTCAAGATATAGATGACATTGTAGGTGACCTTGTAAACGAGGCACAGTTGTCAATACTTGTCTTATTGATTGTCTTATCTATAGAGACGCTCCTTATATACAGAAGATTATTGCGTCCACAGACCATGCCCGTCTGTTGGCAAGTGACCCAGCGTTCACAGGCCACGGCTATGAAGGTTCCACGCATTACCAAGCCGCCTTTCTTTCCCTAACTAGTGTTAGTGGTGGACACCCTTCGCCCCGGGAACAAATTCTTGGCTTCACATGGATTCGAACCCGAGACCAGCCGAGCGCGCATGCCACTCGACCACCGTGACTTAAATGTAATATCAAGCCGTCTTAGACGAACCTTAGCTGTGCTCAGTACTCGGTGCTAAATGTTTCATCTAAGGTTCCTTTGTCGGTGTGCAAAGTAAAAAAAAACCTCGTGTGCAAAGTTTGCACAGCATCCTTTTTTTGTGCAACATTAAACCAAATTTACTGCGCGGTAATTCTAAACTGCTGCTTGGCGTCAGTCAGATATCTGCGAGGCCGCGCAGCTTAAAAGGAACATTGCTCGGTGCGTACTGTTAAAAGTGGAGACCGAAATTGAGAATAAAACCAAAACCCACCAACAAATTGACCGGTCCACAACAATAGCATGTTTGGCCGCAAAGCTGCGGAGCGTGCGTAAATTCATCATCTTGTCCGCAGGCCAACCACTGAATGTGAACGATGACCACGCTGTTTAGTGTCAGCGGTTAACGTGTCTACGGGAATCATGCAAACTTTTGTGCACCAAATCTTCGCACCAAACTTATTTAGGCGTATTTGTTCCTTTTTAAAAAATAATACTCCAGAGTCGCCTGCCTTGTGTGACTCACTTGGTGCGTTGCTATGGTAAAAGTCGACGCCATTGTTTACAATCTACTGAATCTCTTTGTTTACTATTGCCTTTGCCAACGTTAACTGTATCCAGAATTCGACTTTTGAATGGCAGACAAACAACGAATAGGCCTGGTTGGATCAGGATGCTGGTAAGTTCAGTTAAATACACGCCCCTGATACAAGGGCATAGAATGAATAAATGAGCCTTTCTTGGCTCTAAAGCAAAGAGAACGGTGCGCTCAACTATTTACATTGTTGATATCGCAGAGCGAGACTTCCGGGAATGAAATATTGCATTTCTACACTTGAATAAAAGGGAATAAGTGCAATTATTTTATCGGCTAAAGCAAAGAGAACGGTGCTATCATTGTTGTTATAGCAGAGCGAGGCTTACTTCCGGGAATGAAATGTTTTATTTTTACACTTGAAAAGGGAATAAGTGCAATTATTTTATCCATAATAAAAGTAATTGAGGTTGTAGTTTTAGTTTATTTAGTTAATTTAGGGTCTGGGTTAGGTTTAGTTGTCTATTTTTTAAAATTCAAATAGAAAAAAAAATAGCAGCCAAAAATACCATATATGGAGCGCACCGCTCTCTTTGCTTTTACCATTATCCATAAACGTAATTAAGGTTTTAGTTTTAGGGTCTGGGTTAGGTTTAGTTATCTATTTTTAAAAAAGAAAATTAAAATAGAAAAAAAAATATAGCAGCTAAAATTACCATATATTATATATGGAGTGCACCGTTCTCTTTGCTTTAGCCTAAGAAGCCAGTGTAGATTACCTAAGTGCCGGTTTATTGTGGTCTGACTTTCTCATCCTCAATACAATCCGCGCTGCAACGTTTTTGTACTCTCTGGAGTCTCTGCAGTTGGTTTTAATGCAATCCCCACAGACTACTGTTGTACCAATCCCCACAGACGAATGTTGTACCAATCCCCACAGACTACTGTTGTACCAATCCCCACAGACTACTGTTGTACCAATCCCCACAGACTACTGTTGTATCAATCCCCACAGACTACTGTTGTACCAATCCCCACAGACTAATGTTGTACCAATCCCCACAGACTACTGTTGTACCAATCCCCACAGACTACTGTTGTACCAATCCCCATGGACTAATGTTGTATCAATCCCCACAGACTACTGTTGTACCAATCCCCACAGACTAATGTTGTACCAATCCCCACAGACTACTGTTTTACCAATCCCCACAGACTACTGTTGTATCAATCCCCACAGACTACTGTTGTACCAATCCCCACAGACTACTGTTGTACCAATCCCCACAGACTACTGTTGTACCAATCCCCACAGACTACTGTTGTATCAATCCCCACAGACTACTGTTGTACCAATCCCCACAGACTACTGTTGTACCAATCCGCACAGACTACTGTTGTACCAATCCCCACAGACTACTGTTGTACCAATCCCCACAGACTACTCTTGTACCAATCCCCACAGAGTAATGTTGTACCAATCCCCACATACTACAGTTGTACCAATCCCCACAGACTAATGTTGCACCAATCCCCACATACTACTGCTGTACCAATCCCCACAAACTACTGTTGTACCAATCCCCACAGAGTACTGTTGTACCAATCCCCACAGACAACAATTTAATTTAGTTTTGGACGCAACTGGCCCTGGGATAGAAGATGACAAAAACAAGATTTGATCACGTGACCAATATGTGAGGTCATCGTGAGTTTACTGTCGATATAGAAGCCTAGATCTGTGACATTGTTGGACAAAGTGATGTCAGAAGTGCCAACTCTTTTCGATGATATGGCTAATTTCCTAAGATTGGCGTTAGAGGCACAAATTGACTATTTTTTGTTGGCTTCTGTGGCTAACAAAACTGCAGTCCGATGCAGGTTTTAGAACGGACTGCTTACTAATATTTTTTTTTCAAGGAAACATTTTTTAGAAGAAAATAGTTTCAGACGTGTGGCAACGCTTGAAAACATGACTAAATTTCAAAGACAAAATCAAGATTATCAAGTTACCTTTGTGCGCGGCTAACTTTATCTATTAACAACTGGCATGTTGACTACGTCATACACATGAACTGGCATGTTAGCTACGTCATACACATCATCTGTCGTGTTGACTACATCGTGTCTAGCAACAGATACGTCACATTTGTTTTTGTGTGGTCGTTTTCTGTTTGACCGAATCGTTGTGTGCCAGATAATGGCCGTCAGGATATAAAACCAGCTTTGAAATGACAGCTCCACATTATTTTAATCTCCCGTTGCATTTGGTGTTTAAATATGACGTCAGATGAGATTTGTGTGTGGCTGGGGGGTGATTGACCCCCAAGCTTCAGACAATCGTGTGACATCTATGCCAGTGTCATTATTTATTTACCTTGACGACACTATCGGGTACCCAAACTATGGCTGAGTAGCTTCCTGCGTCTACTCCCCAGACACCGTTAGTAAGATATTCTATCAAGACGTTTTTATACAGTCGTCGTTTTAAATTTAAGTCTCTAATGTATGGTTGGTGGAAATTTTTTTCCCCCACTTGTAAAAATTGGAACAATGATACTGTTATTTAATTCTCAGTTGCAATGACCTTGACCTGTTTGCCTGTATCGTATGATCTGTAGCTTGTATACAGTTTTGTCATTGACAGTCCAAATGAAAATAAATAAGGCAGCAATAAGTAAATTGGAAAAGAAATAACAATAAAGACAGTTAGTAGGTCGCGACACAGTTTCGTCGAACAGCTGGGATGAAGACGTCACGGGTAAACCATTTTTTGAAAGGGGGTGTGAGTGTGGGCGGGGTTAATAAGTTCAATAAGTGTTTGGAGAGAAATAAAATGTAACACTGTTGATTGACGCAGGTGATCTCCCTTACTTGTATTTACTTGGGCTTTTGAAACTTTATAAAAAAAAATTAATTAATTAATTTTTGAAACAATGCATGTGAGTGGGGTAGGGTTACGTCACAACTGCTGAACCACTTCCACACCAAAAGCCTTAGAAAAATTCTCAATATAAAATGGCAGGAAAAAGTTCCAGACACCAAAATATTAGCCAGGTCAGGACTCCCCAGCATCCACACTATCCTCATGCAAAGCCAACTACGGTGGGCGGGGCATCTAGTGCGTATGCCCGACCATCGCCTACCCAAGAGGCTCTTCTATGGTGAACTTACCGAAGGGCATAGAGCACGCGGAGGTCCACGAAAGCGCTACAAGGAGGCACTTAAAACTCCTCTGAAGGCCTTCGACATCGGACATGACTCCTGGGAAGCAGCAGCCAGTAACCGAGACCACTGGCGCTCTACGATATGGAATGGCGCAGCTGTCTGTGAAGGTAATAGACAACAGGCTGCCAAGTTAAAACGCCAAGCCAGAAAGGAACGTAACCAAACCCCCCCTGAAGGGACCGCTTCTATCTCTTGTCCGACATGCGGACGCCTCTTTCGTGCAAAAATAGGGTTAATAAGCCACCAGAGAACACATGTGGCGGCCCAGCAAATATGAGAGTGGTCATCGTCGACCACGACGGACGAACAACAACAACGTCATAACTGTTGGCAGTAGCTAGGACAATGTACGACAAGGGCTGTCAACCCAGTCACTCAGCGGGAAAAAAGCTCAAATCGCATTTAAAGTTGCGGGCAAAATGGGATAAACATTCAATAAGCAGAAACGTAAACAATTTTTAACATCGATATTAAAATAGAAAGGAAAAATTATGGGCATGCGAATTTTTGCTCGAATGGCTATTCCACAAACAGCTAGCTGAATGTTTGGAATTTTTTCGTGGCTACAAGTTTCGTTTGTGTAAGGTTCCGTGTAACGTTCCGTGTAACGTTCCGTGTAACGTTCCGTGCAACGTTCTGTGTAGCGTTATGTGTAACGTTCCGTGCAACGTTCCGTGTAACGTTCCGTGTAACGTTCTGTGTAACGTTCCGTGTAACGTTCCGTGTAACGTTCTGTGTAACGTTCTGTGTAACGTTCCGTGCAACGTTCCGTGTAACGTTCTGTGTCATTGAGATTCTCATGATACACCAAAGCACTCATCAGTGAGACGACTCCTATTTGATGTGTTGTTGAACTTGGTCTCAGAAAACAGCTGCGTGCACAGGAAACATGCTACCAAAAACTGCTCTGTGTTCGAGCCTCATGTAGACGAACCCGGGTGTCATCACGAGTTGGATGACGGAGAGATCACGTGAGTGAAAGCGCGGGAAGAAGGGAGAGTGTTATTCAAGATGGCTAGGATGTAGTGATGATGTTTCCACGCAGTGTAACCTCAATTTGATATTCGTGTACTTAGTGTTCATAAATAAAAATTATTTTGTTGACAATAGTATTTCAAGGATTTATTGCACGAAAGTTTGTGATAAGTGAGAACGTGGAAGAACGCCTACAATACAACATATATATAAAAGCAAACCACTTACACCGGGACATCTCTTCAGGGGAAAAAGAGTGGACTGTGCAAGATCCTATGTGGCGTACTTTTTTTAAGTTTACAATCACACTGCAGCTCCATTTACTATATGAAGTAAAAGTATAGTGTCAGTGTCAATGTCTGTGGCAAACTTGTTACCAAACAGCTCGAAATTACTTTTCCATTTTAATTCTGTTCGGTTGGCTTTTCGTTCGGTAAGCGTTCCAATAAGTGAAATTTATGTGCAATTTTTATCATAGGGCCATTAAAAATAATCTTGCCTCAAATTCTTTCTCGGGTCGGTTCTAATTGTGCGCTGGGCCTTGGGTTTTACACATGTGGTTTAAGAGATCTCGTCCATTGATGGTGAAATACTTGTCCCACCCTCATCGCCTCACTGTCAAGATGATAATGGTGCCATCATGACATTTAAAATCTGACACTACGTATTTTGACATGTCAGTGAGCTTTGAACTTGTCATTTCTCTACCCCTTCATCTTTCGGAACACAATAATAGAAACTTACTCCGGCGACTTACTCCCAGTGACGCAGTCTAAGTCTTAGAGCAGGTGTTTGACATCATAAGATTGTTTTTATGGTTTACCATCTGTTTATTATGGTTTACCATCTGTTTATTATGGTTTACCATCTGTTTATTATGGTTTACCATCTGTTTATTATGGTTTACCAGCTGATTATTATGGTTTAACATCTGTTTATTTTGAGTTGACACGATCATTTCAAGATCGCATAACACCATGAACAATATGCCTTACTCATTACACTGTAATTTAGTTTGGTAATTACACCAAGCCCTCCCTCCACTAAGATCCCTTACATCTTTTGTCGATTGGTGTTATTTATCGCGTTTAAACCGTATTGCCTGGTAGTGATACCGTATTGCCTGGTAGTGATACCGTATTGCCTGGTAGTGATACCGTATTGCATGGTAGTGATACCGTATTGCCTGGTAGTGATACCGTATTGCCTGGTAGTGATACCGTATTGCCTGGTAGTGATACCGTATTGCCTGGTAGTGATACCGTATTGCCTGGTAGTGATACCGTATTGCCTGGTAGTGATACCGTATTGCCTGGTAGTGATACCGTATTGCCTGGTAGTGATACCGTATTGCATGGTAGTGATACCGCATTGCCTGGTAGTGATACCGTATTGCATGGTAGTGATACCGTATTGCCTGGTAGTGATACCGTATTGCATGGTAGTGATACCGTATTGCCTGGTAGTGATACCGTATTGCCTGGTAGTGATACCGTATTGCCTGGTAGTGATACCGTATTGCCTGGTAGTGATACCGTATTGCCTGGTAGTGATACCGTATTGCCTGGTAGTGATACCGTATTGCCTGGTAGTGATACCGTATTGCCTGGTAGTGATACCGTATTGCATGGTAGTGATACCGCATTGCCTGGTAGTGATACCGTATTGCATGGTAGTGATACCGTATTGCATGGTAGTGATACCGTATTGCCTGGTAGTGATACCGTATTGCATGGTAGTGATACCGTATTGCCTGGTAGTGATACCGTATTGCCTGGTAGTGATACCGTATTGCCTGGTAGTGATACTGTATTGCATGGTAGTGATACCGTATTGCCTGGTAGTGATACCGTATTGCTTGGTAGTGATACCGTATTGCCTGGTAGTGATACCGCATTGCATGGTAGTGATACCGTATTGTCTGGTAGTGATACAGTATTGCCTGGTAGTGATACCGTATTGCTTGGTAGTGATACCGTATTGCATGGTAGTGATACCGTATTGCATGGTAGTGATACCGTATTGCCTGGTAGTGATACCGTATTGCATGGTAGTGATACCGTATTGCATGGTAGTGATACCGTATTGCATGGTAGTGATACCGTATTGCATGGTAGTGATACCGTATTTCCTGGTAGTGATACCGTATTGCCTGGTAGTGATACCGTATTGCATGGTAGTGATACCGTATTGCATGGTAGTGATACCGTATTGCATGGTAGTGATACAGTATTGCCTGGTAGTGATACCGTATTGCCTAGTAGTGATACCGTATTGCATGGTAGTGATACCGTATTGCATGGTAGTGATACCGTATTGCATGGTAGTGATACCGTATTGCATGGTAGTGATACAGTATTGCCTGGTAGTGATACCGTATTGCATGGTAGTGATACCGTATTGCCTGGTAGTGATACCGTATTGCATGGTAGTGATACCGTATTGCCTGGTAGTGATACCGTATTGCCTGGTAGTGATACCGTATTGCCTGGTAGTGATACCGTATTGCATGGTAGTGATACCGTATTGCCTGGTAGTGATACCGTATTGCCTGGTTGTGATACCGTATTGCATGGTAGTGATACCGTATTGTCTGGTAGTGATACCGTATTGCATGGTAGTGATACCGTATTGCATGGTAGTGATACCGTATTGCCTGGTAGTGATACCGTATTGCCTGGTAGTGATACCGTATTGCATGGTAGTGATACCGTATTGCATGGTAGTGATACCGTATTGCCTAGTAGTGATACCGTATTGCCTGGTAGTGATACCGTATTGCCTAGTAGTGATACCGTATTGCCTAGTAGTGATACCGTATTGCATGGTAGTGATACCGTATTGCATGGTAGTGATACCGTATTGCCTGGTAGTGATACCGTATTGCATGGTAGTGATACCGTATTGCCTAGTAGTGATACCGTATTGCCTGGTAGTGATACCGTATTGCATGGTAGTGATACCGTATTGCATGGTAGTGATACCGTATTGCCTGGTAGTGATACCGTATTGCCTGGTAGTGATACCGTATTGCCTGGTAGTGATACCGTATTGCCTGGTAGTGATACCGTATTGCCTGGTAGTGATACCGTATTGCCTGGTAGTGATACCGTATTGCATGGTAGTGATTGCAGTATAACCTAAAAGTCAACCTACGAATATATGTCCAGGAAACGAGTCAATTAATGACACTGTGTGGGGGGAGGGATTTAGTCCAATGTTACGTGACCTGTGCCAAAGTCAGTTTCTCAGACACACTTTCATAAAAATAAATTTATTATTTTATTTTTTAAAATCCTATTACGTAGAATATGCTAACTTCCTTATTGAGACTAGTCGTGTTCACAGATCGTATTACAGATGTTGTCCTCGTCACCTTGTAATAATAAAAAAGGAGATGATTATTTAATTGCAACTAAAGTTAGACTTCTGAGCAAGGCAGAATGCCCCAGCAAAAGCAATAACTGCAACAGCCTACATCGTTTTTAGATGAAAGATGTTATGACATATACTTTGAAAAAAATAATGTTAATATATTTTTATATATTAAAAAATAATAGCATATTTGTAACATTGGAATCATGTTATTTTATTTTTTAAACGTAGTCAGCATTTATTTCTTGAAAAGTAAATTATTTTTAAATCTAAAAACAAAATTAAAATCAAAATTTAATGCTAAATATTTAACAGAACAATTATTTATTTTTTTGGTAAAAATATTTTTTTTTAAATTAAACGGAAAGTGAAAAGTATTTAAATCTCTAAAAATACATCACACAATTACTATAAAATAAACGTTAAAACGTTGCCTACAATTACATTGTTTTTAATTCATTTTACTACAAAGCCTCATGTTATATAGTTAGGTATTTTGATCTACATTTCTTCACCGAAGTTGTATGCTAAATAAACATGACATTTAAAGATAATTAATATAACTTTACTTCAGTGGCGTAGCGAGAGGGGGGCAAGGGTGCAAATGCCCCGGGCGGGACTTTTTAGGGGCGGCAAATTCATCGTTTTTAATTAGCTTCTAAGAATGATGAATCAAAAATGTGGAAATTATTTATCAAAATAAAATATAAATAAAATAAGAAAAATGAGAAGATTAATAAATGAAATATCGTAAAACATGTAAACTTTTCTACTGCCAAAACTTCAAGCTCCATATTAGATATAAATTATTCTGATACTCATGATACTGAACTGAATAACCAACAAGGCTTAAGTAGTATGAGAACGTGACACTGATCTGCTGTTAACTTAATTGATTGTTCAAATTTGAAAACCACTCCTGTTGTAGAAGTGAAAATTGCTGTACCCTATCAAATTCAAACATGAGCCAATCAAATGCTCTGTGATGCATTTTGTTGGGGGCGGCAAATTCCTCATTGTTAATTTGCTTGTAAAAATTTTATGAAGTTGAAATAAAGTTAAATAAAAGAAAAGAAAAGCCAAGGAAAATTTTGAAAAAGAATTAAGGACATATTAAAATACGTGAATGTTTCTGTCAAAACTTAAAACTCCATAATGAATCTAAAGCCTTCTGATAATAATGTCACTGAACTGAAAACAAGGGGCAGAGGTAGAATAAAACATGACGCTGATGTGCTGGTACCTATAATTGATTCAAATTTGTCAGCCGCTCATCTTGTAAAAGCGAAACTTGATTTATCCGTTAAATTTCAACAAACTATAAATTTCAACAACAACCTATAAATTTCAACAACAAACTATAAATTTCAACATGATACATGGACTTAATTGATATAAATATACGGGAGTTCAAGAAAGACTCAAGAATGTTAAATTTTGCTCAAACAGTTCATTACACCTGAGTTCTCTACATGCTGCTCCAACTGAAACGAACTCTCCAACTGTTTTTGGTACACTAAAACGGTGTTACGCATTCTTTTCCATGTCCACACACCATTGGAAAAATATCATTGCTGCTATAGGAAAGGTAATTAACAGACTTTAGGATACAAAACAGTGGAGATAACATGTGGCCATTTTGAGGATATCTTGAACGCTATCGAAAAACTGACAATGGCAGACGAAGGACTAAACACGTGGATATACACAGTTTCTTTGCTAGTCACATTGAAATATTTTATAATTTCTATTTTTTTTTACCTTTGGACTTACGTTCTATCTGGAAAAATATAATTTATAAAGACAATTTAGCCCAAAATTATAGGTTTCAAAATGCTTTGCAGAGTCTACTTACAGAGAAACTAATGGAATACTTAAAGGATGCTCTGACTTTTTCTAAAATTTTATGTATGATATGATATCATTTTAATTTAACCTTCCAGTAAAATAACGAGAGAGCAATTTATTAGGTAAATTTATAATATAAAAAACAGGGTATTAGTAGGCCTGACAAGACGTAACACAACAGCGAACGTTTCGGCAAAGAGCCTTCCTCAACGGATCAAAGCGAATATGTAGCCACATTATGTAGAAAAACAGTTGAAAATAAAGTTGTATTCTTTATGAGATGAGATCACTGGAGAAATTCATGATATTTTGGCAGTTACAGAATTCGGAAAGAAGATATGATTTTCGACACCAGCTAATCTACTGGACTTTGAATGCCAGCTGGAGGGAAGCTTCTCTAAAATTAAGTTAGCGAAAATTGATTACGATCAATAATGAATACACCCAGAGCCGTCTTTACACCAGTTTGGGCCCCCGGGCAAATAAATAGTGTTGGGCCCCTTCCCCGCAGGAATATAAAATAAATAAACATAATATATATAAATAAATATATTCCCATGGGGCCCTTATGCTCGTGGGCCCCCGGGCAAATGCCCAATGGGCCTATGCATTAAGACGGCCCTGAATACACCAAGATTGACTAATCTATAGCTATTTTGGCTATTGAGCACGCCATTGCTGACAATATTAGTATATCAAAGATTGTGCCACGTGGAAAAGGAGAAAACTTCGATTTTAATAGAGAAATGAAAGCGCTTCTATTAATTTCGAACACAAAAATGTAGTGTCCTTATTTTAGTACTTTTTACTAAAAATTCGATCTTCTTTATAGCATCAATATATTTTCCCGGGGGAGGGGAGGATGCAGCGGCAAAGATGGGTTCTGCCCCGGGCGGCACATACCCACGCTACGCCACTGCTTTACTTCTTTTAAATGCGTCTTTGATATGATAACTTTCCAAAATCTTTTTATAAATGTTTTGGCCCATTAGATTTTGGCATGACAGTCCAAACAAAAATATTTCATATGCTAAATCCGATGGGTCTGCGTCTGATTATAGAGATGTACTTAAAATGTGTAAAGTATGTTTATTTTAAGTTTCACAACTTTATCAGAAGGCTAAACTTGTAGATACGGGTACTGCATGTCACAGTATTCGTAACCAGAGAAGCAATGAATTCATTTGGTTCATTATTCATAAGTAATAGTAATAGAGCTTACTTAATTTTTTTTTAAAATAAATCACATTAAATTTATCTTGATGGGTGGGGATGTGAACACGGCAAATAAAAACATAATAAACTTTATATTATTATTATTGTTATTATTACTATGGGGCCGTCCATAAATGACGTCACGCACGTAGGGTGGGGAGGGGGTCACACATTTGTGACGTGTGTGACGAGGGGGAGGGGGTGTTTAAGGAATGTGACGTCACATCAAAACGCGCAACTTTAAATAAAAGTTCCACTTAAATGTTTGATTGCTTGCAATTTATTTAATGACTTTTTAAATGGCCTCACGCGTGTTGCAATATTAGAGTGCAGACTTACAATAAATACTTACTTAAATGACAAAAAAGTGATTTGAAACATGCTCATTTTAAAATAGAAAATTTAGCTTTGAGGGGGCGGGGCAAAGCTTTTTAACGTCATATTTGGAGGGGGTGGGTCTAAGTTTCTGTAATGACGTGTGACGAGGAGTGAGGGGGTGAAAAATTGACCAAAATCGCATGACGTCAGTTATGTATGCCCCCTATTATTATAATTGGCATCATAGTACATGTATTCATTATTAATCAAAGAGAGACAATTAAATTTTAAAAGTAAAGATTGATACAGTTACAGTTTATGGACGTGAACTAGTTAAACCTAAATTAATAATTTTATTGGACTTTTTACTGTTAATATTTCTTCTTTTTAATCAAATCAAAACCATTGCAGCCAAATATATATTTTAAATAGCATTTATTTAACTTAGTTAACTATTTAACATTAGTTAATACATAATTAAATAAATATCTATAAAAGAACCAAAACAATTGGTTTACTTCTTCCAAGAGACATAACATGCCATTTTAAACTCTGATCCGCCCTAAATTCATTTTCTTTTAAATACATCTTTTTTTAAAAAACACTTCAAATATACTTTTACATTATAAATTTAGTTTTTAAATGTAACTTGTTTTTAAATAAAAAAAATGAAAGGGGGCGTAATTAGAGAAACAAGATAACAATTTATTTTTAAAAACGATTAACCGGAACCTGGAAGGAGGCGGTCACACTAGCAAGGTCAAGGTTATAAAATCCTTGAACAAGACTGTACTGAATGCTCTGATTTATAGTGTTTGTTTACAAATTTACAGCAAACTTAACACACATTACACAGTACGATCGTAAAATGACAGATGCAGTGCCTAAACGCGTTTGTGTTGTTGGTTCGGGTAACTGGTAAGTTGAAGGATATGTGATCTTCTTTGGCTTTGAATCATCCAATTTAAGTTTTTATTAATAAAACTAGGGGTTGTAGGGCGCCTACGGTACGGCACCCACTTTTTCCAAAAGCCCAACTAACTTGTCCTTGTTTGATAAATACGAAATATTCCTGAAATGTACACAAAGTATTTTATAATAGGGGTTGTAGGGCGCCCACTTTTTTTGTTAAAAGCCCAGGCCCAAGTAACTTATCATTGTTTGATAAATAATAAATACGAAATATTCCTGAAATGTACACTAATTATTTTATAATTAACAATCCTCAAATCCTCTTTTTACATTGTTCCCTTTTCCAAAATTAAAATATGAGCTAAAACAATGACGTCATATAATATTTTTTTGGAGCACATCTTTAATTTGCACACCTTTTGATGCATTGGTGCAGTAATTTGATGCGCTGCTTTCTAAAATTAGTAGTGTCGCGGACAGACACTACAGACGTGACAGTCGTGACAGAGATTGCAAATTATGTCTATTGATGATAGTTATCTTATCAATTCTTATCTTATCTGTTACAAAAACAATGTTACCTGTTACAGACGCTCCTTCACTTTTTCAATACATATACAGAAGAGAATTATATTGTATTTCCAAGTTAGAGTTGTCTTATCTGTTACAGACGCTCCTTCTATACACTATATATACAGAAGAGAACAGCGTCCTACGTTCTGCCAAGAACATGACATATAAGTTATATTGGCAAGGGGCAAGTGACGCAGCATTCGCAGACCACGGCAATGAGGGACCACGCAAATACCCAGCCGCCTTTGGTTCCCTAACTAGTGTCAGGTACCCATTCAGAGCTGGGTGAACTCAGGGACACCCTTGGCCCTGGGAACAAATCACTGCCTTCACAGCACAGAGATTCGAACCAGTGACCCTCAGTATGCCAGCCAAGCGGGCATGCCACTCGAACACTGAACAGAGAACATTCATTAATTTCATTCATCATTCATTTTAGTTTAGTTTAGTTTTAGCTTAGCTTGTACCTAAATATTTTAGACCTAAACTTTAAGAGCAGTTGTTATGTTGATCATTAGGATACAAGATTATATGATACTTGGCAAAGTATGAAATTCAGGTGTTCAATAGTTTTATTTAAACATAAGTTAATTAATATAATAGTGTAATACAGAAGTAAAGTAACCTTAGAAACTTGAAAGATTAGCCTCCCAAGTCTGAGTATATGATGAACTGAAATTGAAGGGTTAAAGCTTTTTAATCTTTACTATAGGGTAAGTGCAAAACTTTTACCAATTAATAAAATTTTCCTTTAATCTTTTAATGATAATTATGGCCGGCTTAAACGTCTGAACTTGAATTCCATTTTTAGTTATCAGTTTTCTATTTTTTAGTTGCATGGCCCATAGACTTTAGACTTTAGAATGTTTTGGCACGTGTGAAATGAGAATGAGAGACATTCAAGTTTAGATGGTAAAAGGACATGCAACCTTGTTAATTAGTAAAGATGGTTGAGCCGGTAAGAGAGAAAGCACTGCAGAGATGGGAGGTTCTTCAATAGGCTTTATATAGAGCACTAGTCACTTGAAGTTTCTGATACTGGCTCTCAGGCAAATCTTCTTTCTTAAAGTGTTCTGTAAAAACTTGTTGATGTGGTCACTCAATCTTTATTCTGCATCCAAAACAAACCTCGTGGGAGGAGAACATTTTCATACCAGCATGGTGGGTCAATCTTGATGTCAGTATGATTAGCCTATATTCTTGATGTCAGTATAATTAGCCTATATTCTTGATGTCAGTTTGATTAGCCTTTATTCTTGATGTCAGTTTGATTAGCCTTTATTCTTGATGTCAGTTTGATTAGCCTATATTCTTGATGTCAGTTTGATTAGCCTATATTCTTGATGTCAGTTTGATTAGCTTATATTCTTGATGTCAGTATAATTAGCCTATATTCTTGATGTCAGTTTGATTAGCCTATATTCTTGATGTCAGTTTGATTAGCCTATGTTCTTGATGTCAGTTTGATTAGCCTATATTCTTGATGTCAGTATGATTAGCCTATGCCTATATTCTTGATGTCAGTTTGATTAGCCTATGCCTATATTCTTGATGTCAGTTTGATTAGCCTATGCCTATATTCTTGATGTCAGTTTGATTAGCCTATATTCTTGATGTCAGTATGATTAGCCTATATTCTTGATGTCAGTATGATTAGCCTATATTCTTGATGTCAGTATGATTAGCCTATATTCTTGATGTCAGTTTGATTAGCCTATGCCTATATTCTTGATGTCAGTTTGATTAGCCTATGCCTATATTCTTGATGTCAGTTTGATTAGCCTATATTCTTGATGTCAGTTTGATTAGCCTATGCCTATATTCTTGATGTCAGTTTGATTAGCCTATGCCTATATTCTTGATGTCAGTTTGATTAGCCTATATTCTTGATGTCAGTTTGATTAGCCTATATTCTTGATGTCAGTTTGATTAGCCTATATTCTTGATGTCAGTTTGATTAGCCTATATTCTTGATGTCAGTATGATTAGCCTATGTTCTTGATGTCAGTTTGATTAGCCTATATTTTCATGACATGAGGAAACACTCCAATAACTGCTCTTCTAGTCTTGCTTCTAGGTATTGAGTAAACTTTCTTCAAAACATTTATTTACACATTCTACTGTCCCTAGGGGTGCAGTGGTCAAGTGGCATGCATGCTCGGCTGGCGTACCGATGGTCATGGGTTCAAATCAAGGCAGGGATTGGTTCTCGGTGCCATGGTTGTCCCTGAATCCACTCAGGGCCGAATGGGTACCTGAAACTAGTTAGGACACAAAGGCGGCTGGGAATTATGTGGAACGCTCATAGCCGGGGCCTGTGAACGCTGCGTCACTTGCCAACAGACCAGCACGGTCTGTGGTTGCAATAATCTTCTGTAAAGAAGGAGCATCTGTGTAGAGATAAGACAAGACTTGCCCTTTTGCTATTTTGAGGCTGCACATACACAATCTTAAGCTGTAGCCAATAGTCTTCATGGATTAAAGTAATTGAATGTATCATTCCCATCTTGGATCACTTGCATTCGATGAGCGGGCTAGTAGCATTTGTCCACCTTAACATAAAAAGAAGGCTTTAAAAATTGATTCATTATAACACAAAACATGATGTCAAACAAGTTTGAAGTTTCAAGTTTTGTGTGAAAGTAGTTTCTTTAAAGTGTTTTTTTAACATTTTGTTTAGGGCTGTTAGCGGTTAATTTAAATTTAATTGTTAACTTTTGAAAAATTAACGATTAATTAATCGTTAATTTCGATTAAAGCCAAAAATTAAAAATTATGATGTCATAAGTAACACTTATTCAACGTTCTTGTTGAAAATCTAAATAACACTGGAATGTCTCCTTTATATGTCATCTTTTAACCAACTACGCAAAAAGACAAGTGTGTTGACATTATTTGGTTCAAATGATGAGCGGGATGAATTGAGAATATGACAAGCCGAGCTGAAAAACATTCACATGGAACTGAGGTAACTGGTATGCACAAAACTGTCTTGGCAAGGAATGGCATTATCAGATATCAGTTTTCATTAAGTTTCCACCATGGTAGAGGGTTAATGAATTCAGGAACTTTCATCTTCATTTTGTAACGCACTAATTCATCAGAGCTGTCGTTATTTTCTGTCTCTGAGTCAGTCTCTATTACTGCCATTAGCTTAATATGCTTTTAATATGGTTTGATAAGTAGGCGAAGTGTTAGAACCATGGTAGGCAAATGATTTCTCACAATGGATACAATAAACTTTATCAACATTTTGAACATTCCCGTCAGTCAATAGTTTAAAACTAAAATGTTCTTGTAATCGTCAGGAAATTTTTTATTATTTATCGGCCGCTATTTTTTTTTACTTTTTGACTTCCAATAACTTGTAAGTGATGGGTCGATAGATCGTAAAAAAAAATAATTTAATCGTTGCAATTTTTTAACGATTAATCGAGAAATTAATATTTAATTTCCGCAGCCCTAATTTTTTTTAAGCCAACTAAAATAGCCTTGTGGCTACAGCTGGCTCTACAAAATGTGCTAGATTAATCTTTCTAAAATAATATACCTTACTTGTATATATTGAAAATGACTTAAGAATGCGTTTCAAAATAGATGTGACCGGTAAACTTTAAAATATTTGGACATCTTTTTATATAAATAATATAATTAAATTTTTTTAAAAATATTGCATGTTACTTGCATTAGACGTAATTATTAAAGGGAAAGTTTAAAATTCACTTTCACCATGGTATTTAAATAACATATGACAATGATTAAATTTCAACCCTCTGATCAGTGGTGAAGGAAAGGGTGGTGCCTGGGTGTCTGGGTGCCTGGGTGTCTGGGTGCCTGGGTGTCTGGGTGCCTGGGTGTCTGGGTGCCTGGGTGTCTGGGTGCCTGGGTGTCTGGGTGCCTGGGTGCCTGGGTGTCTGGGTGCCTGGGTGTCTGGGTGTCTGGGTGTCTGGGTGTCTGGGTGCCTGGGTGCCTGGGTGTCTGGGTGCCTGGGTGTCTGGGTGCCTGGGTGTCTGGGTGCCTGGGTGTCTGGCTCTTAAACAAATTAATTTTGAGGCTATTCGACGGGTGGAAGTTACACCTCGACTTTTTGTGGAATTGATCAGCAAAATTCTGCCTGTCCCAGAGATCATTAACCATGTCTACACCACAAGTAGTAACGATGCTGTGCCAATCTTTAAGTTGAAGAATTCTGCCCCTAGGTTCAGCAATTATATGCTCTAATTTAAAAATGTGCCTTCGTGTAAATCTGCCGTTCTTTTCAGTTTGTTAGTATCTCACGAGGGTTTGTCATCTGTCCCCTTGTTGGGGAGAGGGGGGTGGTCAAAAGGACAAAGCTGCGGGATTTCTGTACAACATTTATTCCTCAACGGGGGTCACTGTCTGCTAGAGAACTGTTGACCTAAAAATGACCTTTCTGTTAAGCAGTAATTTTTAAGAAAATTCCAAAATCTGAAAGAAAACAACTTTTTAAATAAGCTTCCTTTTTTTTTCTTTCTTTCTTCCAGGGGCTCAGCAATAGCTAAAATTGTGGGCAACAATGTTTTGGCTCATGAGGATCTATTTGAGCCAGAAATCTTCATGTATGTCTATGAAGAAATAGTCAATGGACAGAAGCTGACCGACATCATCAACTCTGAGCATGAAAATGTCAAATATTTACCAGACATCAAACTTCCACCAAATGTGGTAAAGTATTGAACTCTCATGTTTATTATTTAAGTTGAGTATGTTACACTACAGCAGTGTTTCTCAATTATTTTCTGTCATGCACCCCCCTAGAAGCAAAGAAAACATTTCGCGCCCCCCGCGCGACTGTAAATAGTATCATTTGTCTATAAAATTGTTATAAGTACACCTCTGCATAACGGTCAAACGAGCCCCCCTTTACGGAGCCTTGCAGGGGGGGGGGCACTATTTGAGAAACACTGCACTACAGCAAGAAATGCTTAGTTAGCAGCGGCATATGAGCACTATCAGCTAAACCAAAAAAATAATAAATCTTCAGTCACATTTCCTTTAAAAATTTAATACGGGTCTATGGATCAATTGAAACATTTAAAAAACACTTTTAAAAAAAAACTATCATGGTCTTCCAATGAGTACTATGACAAAAAAATAATCCCATCAGCTTGGTAGAAGCCGATCTGAAAGCTCTTCTGCTTATGGTCATACAGATAGAGAATTTCTGATTGGGAAATAATTTAATTATTCATATTGCATATTAAGGGGCATATTTTAACAAAAAAAAATAAATAAAAATTAATAATAATAAAACAATTCTTCCTGAAAGATTAAAGCAAGAGACTTGTCTAAGAGTTAGGTAGTTTTGCATGGCATATTTAAAATTCTGAGGTTTGTCATTTGAACAGATTGCTGTCCCTGATGTCATAAGAGCCTGTGATAATGCAGATGTCCTCATATTTGTGCTGCCTCATCAGTTTGTCAAGGACACATGCCTGAAAATGAAGTCTTTTATTAAACCAAATCCTTTAGGAATTTCTCTTATCAAGGTAGGTTGCCTGGCTTTTCAATGTGTAGTTTCAGTTTCACATATTGAATATATTTACTAAGTTATTGGTTTGCACTTTTTTAAAACAAATCTCGTTATTTACTCTAACTGATTTCAAAGATATTATTGCGTGTACCCAAACTGCCTATCCAGCCATAGATTGTCATGGTAAATTGACTGAAATTGTCTGCCTCAAGTTAATATTGTCAGATTGTTACCTATACCACCCTGTTTTTGTTACTTTATGGATGCTGCCCTTTTGGGCTGTGCAATACACACATTTTATCTTGTAATTGGGGCACCCTGCTGCTACAGCTGGCCAGTTTGTGTTAGCTGGGCATCCTTTTTAAATCCCTTATATTAACTTCACCGTCTTCGCCCGCAGAAAAACAAAAAGTAAGAAATTACCCATTTCCCGAATTCCTATCAAGCTGAAATTTAGCACATAAACTTCTGTCCCCTAACAATGGATTCTATCAAAATTTCAGATCGATCGAATGTACTGTAATTAAATTAATGAATTTTAAGTTTATCTCTATGTAGCATGTAAATGTTGATGCTAGTCTGTCGTGCGGTGCATATTATATTGAAGTTTATTGAACATAATCAATACTTTTAGTTATGTCTGATAAAATAAGAAATATATAGTCAAAAACTTATTACGGGTTATTTAATTTTCCATTCCCTTTTGGGTTCTATCATGGACAAGAAATAATTTTTTTGTTCATACATATGTTTGAACAAGTATCAATATTTGTTAAA
Organism: Ampullaceana balthica; assembly: GCA_944989445.1. Lineage (NCBI taxonomy): Eukaryota > Metazoa > Mollusca > Gastropoda > Lymnaeidae > Ampullaceana > Ampullaceana balthica. The sequence goes on from CALYLW010000924.1 coordinate 133,953, forward strand.
TACTAATAGTAAATTTGGCGTGGTTCCAAACCAATGACTTTTTCTGCTTATTTAATTGAATATTTAAATATTTATCGGACAGATCAAGATATTATAAAAGTAAAATTAAGAATTTACTAGCTGTAATATATAACCAGGGATTATTAATAATTGAACTAAATATTATTTTTTAAAGTTAGAAAATGTCTATAACTTTGTTCCCTTAAAATGAAAACTTTCTGTCTTTAAACTTTTTTTTAAAAAAACCTTATTTTCGTATTGCTTCTAACAGAAACCTGTTTGTGTCTCCAGGGTTTTATCCTCACTGAAGGTGAAGGAATACAGTTGGTGTCAAAGGTCATCAGTGAAATACTTGGTATTGAAACAGCTGTTTTGATGGGGGCCAACTTGGCAACAGAGGTGGCCAGTGAGATGTTCTGTGAAACCACTATTGGTAAAGTCTTGTTTCGTTAAAAGATTTGTGTTCATTTTTCTTCCATCCTTAACGGGCTCAATATTGGAGTAGTTCCTCAATGTGGGCCACATGAGCTTGGAGTGAACCACATGCCTGGCGTCTGTGTGTGATGTGGTCTTTCAGTGGGCCACATGAGCTTGGAGTGGACCACATGGGCTTGGGGTGAACCACATGCTTGGCCTCTCCGTGGGCGATGTGGTCTTTCAGTGGGCCACATGGGCTTGGAGTGAACCACATGCTTGGCCTCTCCGTGGGTGATGTGGTCTTTCAATGGGCCACATGAGCTTGGAGTGAACCACATGCTTGGCCTCTCCGTGGGCGATGTGGTCTTTCAGTGGGCCACATGAGCTTGGAGTGGACCACATGAGCTTGGAGTGGACCCCATGGGCTTGGAGTGAACCACATGCTTGGCCTCTCCGTGGGCCATGTGGTCTTTCAGTGGGCCACATGAGCTTGGAGTGAACCACATGCTTGGCCTCTCCGTGGGCCATGTGGTCTTTCAGTGGGCCACATGAGCTTGGAGTGAACCACATGCTTGGCCTCTCCGTGGGCGATGTGGTCTTTCAGTGGGCCACATGAGCTTGGAGTGGACCACATGAGCTTGGAGTGGATCACATGGGCTTCGAGTGAACCACATGCTTGGCCTCTCCGTGGGCCATGTGGTCTTTCAGTGGGCCACATGAGCTTGGAGTGAACCACATGCTTTGCCTCGCCGTGGGCCATGTGGTCTTTCAGTGGGCCACATAAGCTTGGAGTGGACCACATGCATGGCCTCTCCGTGGGTTACATGGCCTCCCAGTGGGCCATGAACATTAAAAAAAAGAACTTTTTTACAAATAATTCCATAAAATAGCTGTCATTTATAATACACCGTATTTCATGGACTAAAAGATACACTTTTTTTTTCCGCAAAAGTCACTACAAAAGTCAGGTGTGTCTTATACTCAAAACTTATATATTAAAAATTAATATTATTCTTTATTTGCTTAAAAATTAATGTACTTCTTTTAGTCTATAGCAGTGTTGGCGAACCTATGGCACGCGTGCCACAGTCGGCATGCAGAGCTTAATCACGCGACTAAAATATTACTTCCTTAATGAAACCAGTTAAACCTAACCCCCATTTTGGGGATTCACTGGAGTGTTGGCTCTTTGCTATTAATAAGTGGGTTTTGGTTTGAAATTTGAACATGCGGCCCCAAAAAAGTTCGTCATCACTGGTCTATAGCGTCTTATAGTCCTTAAAATACGGTTAATAACATGGATGAATTGATGGAGTTTAAGAAGAAACATCGTGTTCACATGAGCCTTGCTAACAAAGTTTGAGAAACAGCAAGGATGATGATAGTTTTTTTTGTTTTACTGCATAAAATAATTTACATTAAGTATCTAAGTTTAGACAAAATTAAACATGAACTTTTTTAATGCCTTTTTACATATCATTTTAAGATAGTAGAAAACTTCCTTGTAGGAAATAGAATTGTAGTCTGAAGCTCTCTGATGTAAAAGATAATAATGATATCAGTCATGAATGTATCGAGACTATCCAAAATTAATCTAAATATTAGAAAAATGGGAGATTACTCCACAATTTTTAGAAGATCCTTTCTCTTAAAGTTCCTTCCTTTTTTTAAAAAAATTGCCAGCATGTGAGAATGACAGCTACAAGGGTCTTTTGAATGCCTTGTTTGAGACCTCCTATTTCCGCTGTAAAGTAATTAGAAATGTCTCTGGAGTGGAAGCCTGTGGAGCTTTGAAGGTAAAGTTTCAAAATGACATCAGCTTTGAAATGACATAAGCTTTTCTTCAAACCAACATCAATATTCAGAGGAATAAGACCTATCTAAAGTTTAAGATCAGGAAGTTAATTATTTTTGTACTGACCTTACAAAAAAGTTATTTCTTAACTTGAAATCAGCCAGGGTATCACATTCCAATTTGTTTGCAGAATTACATAAAGACATTTAGAAGAGGCCACAGCATTTAATCCTTATTCAACATAGAAATTTTAGCCTCCAAAACACTTTAGCTGTTTTTTAAAATTTGTTCACTTTTGTGTTTTCTGTAATTATAAAAATGAGGGGGTTGAATTATCTATGATTTTTATAATATTTTTTTAAAGAATAAAACCCTCTGAAACTAACTTGATGGGAGGATTAAGATGAAAACAAAAGATTTTTTACCTTCCTGTTTTACATCTCTGCTAAAAGTTTATTAGAAAACAGACATTTCTTTCATGCGGAGAAACTCATAAGATACAGTTTTCTACTTTTAAAATAAGCCACTATTCCAATGTGTTTTCCAGAATGTTGTAGGCATTGGTGCGGGAATCGTTGACGGGCTTGGCTACGGGGACAACACAAAGGCTGCTGTCATCAGACTTGGCCTCATGGAGATGATGAAATTTACCAAAGTTTTTCTAGGAAGTAGGTTTGCGTGCTGTAGTTGGGGTCAACACTGACAACCTTTTTTTTTATTTATTTTTTTTTAAAGTTAAGTTTTTGAGTTTTTGCCCTTGATTGATTCATTTATTTAAAAAAAATTATGTTTCCTCTTTTTAAAATTACTTACTTTAAAATAAATTCTCAACAATTTGTGGATATTGTAAAGGAATGACAGTAAAAGTATTTCAAAAACACTGAAAGTAAAAGATCAATAGATTTTATAGTCAGTCCCTTTACTCGGATCCCAATTGTTTGTGGCTGGGGAATTCGGATCATTTTGATCACCACAACTAATCTGACCCTGTCTAGGAACAGGTTAAGAAAAATCTAATTATTAAGCCAAATATCATTGTGAGATCACCCCGAGCACATGTAATCTTTGCTATAAAACTGTTTGCTGCAGTGTCTTTAAGTAATCATAAATCTGAAGGAATTTCTCCCCATCCTGTAAATGATAATGTTAACATGAATCTAAGTGGTGGTATATGATAATGTTAACATGAATCTAAGTGGTGGTATATGATTATTTTTACATGAATATGAATTTAACTGGTGGTATATGATTGTTTACATATGAATCTAAGTTGTGTAACTCATGATTAAATTTCTTGTGTATGTCTACAGATGAAGACAGATCTGTGTTCTTTGAGAGCTGTGGCATTGCTGACTTGGTGGCCACCTGTCACGGTGGCAGGAACAGACTCCTGGGGGAGGCAGTGGTCAAGTCCATGAAGGTGAGACTCATTATAAACACACACACACCACAAGTCAAAGGACTTTAATTATAGTGGAGTTTGTTAAGTGCTATTCATATAGATATAGAGTACTTGGTCTACTCACAAGGGCATATAGACTGGTGATTGGTCTACTCACAAGGAACATTCACAGACATGTTATTCACATGTCATTTCATATAGACTGGTGATTGGTCTACTCACAAGGAACATTCACGGACATGTTATTCACATGTCATTTCATATAGACTGGTGATTGATCTACTCACAAGGAACATTCACGGACATGTTATTCACATGTCATTTCATATAGACTGGTGATTGATCTACTCACAAGGAACATTCACAGACATGTCATTTTAAAGATATCTTGTATTTAATTGTGTGCGTCCCAGTGAGCAACTTTGTTAAGTATTCAATAGGAGGTTTTACACACGATAATCACTGATTTTGTTTAAATATCAGTGTTTCAAAATTTATTGAGACCCCTACACTCTAATCTCTTGATAGCTGTTTTAACTCATTCGCTACTAAGCGCAATAACCAAAACACCCCCTGAAATACTAAGCAAAGGGAGATTACTCTCAAAAACATGCACCCCCATTTTAAATAAAAACATTTTTAAACTCCTAAATGAAATTTTAAAAATAACAAAACACACACCAAGAAACAGAAAATTGAATGAGCTTTTAAAAAATGTATAGTTTGATGCACTTTAATTCACAAATATATTTGAAATAAATCTTGAAAAGTGTTTTTTGAAAATTTACATCGCAGTTTTGGGATGCGACCTCCGTTGTTTGTCACCTTTTTGTCCATTTATTGTCTCATGAAACTTTCAGAAACATCTTATCCACTGACCAATACAATTTGGTAGTTGGTTACTTGAGTCTAATCATGATGTCAATGTAGAGGAATTTATATATATCGTCATAAGTAACCTCCTTCCACTGGGTGTCTTTCTTACCCTTGGCTGTTTGCTGCGGTTCAGCGTATCTGTTTGTTTCAGCAACTAACAACTCTATCATGGCAGAGTTCATGAAAAGCTTGAAGTAGTCTATGAGACTGCTGTCAATAGGTAGAAAATGATTTCCCCTATAATTTCATTAAATTGTCTGTAACACTAATCAAATTGTCTGACCAAGATTCAGTGACAGTGCGATCTCCTTCACTTCATAACTCTCGTTAGTGTCACTCTGATTCTGATTAGAGTTAATTATTATTAGTATCACTATCACTAATTTCAACATCTGATTCCTCATTGTTTAAATTATTAACTACTGCATAATTAAACGTTGAAGCAGCAATTAAAGAGTCAAGAAAATGAAAGGCCATTGTATAAGAATATTCAGAAACCACACTATCAAATTTCACCAAATAGTGTCAGAATTCTAAGCCTAGCTTTTCAACCGTAAATGACATAAAACATCCATTTTTTAAAAACGAAATCAGCTATGTTTCTACTTTTTAAAAAGCCGAGAGCTATTCGCACGGTAACAATGCCTCTCGCGGGATCTTTTTTTCTATGCGCGTTGCTAGACGCCATGTCGCATTAGTAGCGAGGAGAGTATGTCGCATTAGTAGCGAATGAGTTAAAATGTTAAAATATCAGTTTTTTTAAACCTGTACTCGCCCCTTTACAATCCATCTCACAACAGTAGCTACAGTGCAAAGCTTTTCTTTCTTTTTTTTATGAGAATAAAAGTGATGGTTGTTTCTTGTTAGAGGCACACAAAAATGATGCTGATGTCTATAAATGTGCCATCTCCATTTAATGTCAAAGTCATTTTAATATGTAAAAAACATTCAGGAAACAAAGTACATGTACTTATGTTCACTAACGATTGAGTTATTTAGCTATTGTGTAACATTACTTGGAAAGCTTCATTCCCTTTTGTATCTTGGTAATTCTTCCAGAAACGGGGAATGGCTGGAGTGGTAATTTTAGTGTTTTGAATTTTAGAATTAATTTTGTATTTATGTTAAATTTACATTATTTTTTTTCAACAATTCGTCCCTTTGTTTAAAAAAACTCCTTCTTGAGTAAGTTTCATTTTCAATATTTTCAGCTCCTTTATTATCCACTTTATATTCTTTTTGTTCAGGATGAAATTTTAACTTTAAGAAGAGCAAACTGAAATGTTGCAAAGTGCTAGAAATAGAATTTAATTAATGGTGACATGCATTATGTGCAGAATTAAGATTTTATAAAAATTCTGATTAAACATTTATATTCATGTTTGGAAGATTGAAGTCCATGCATAAATATTGATTACTGAGACTATTAAGATTTATGGAAATTACCTGTGTACTATATATAGAACAATGATTATACATTGTAACACATTTGGTTATTTTTGACCTGAAATGGGTTCTTGGTTCAAAAAGGAAAGGGGAAAAGTCACTGAACTTGATGAAATGATTGTGTTGAAATAATACTATTATTTTGCCCTAAAAAGATAAATTATCCAGTTTGAAATTTATAGTATCTAAATATTTAGAGGAATTCAATATTTCTGCTACTGAAAGTATGAGCTTAATTTTTAATTAGTTGTTTGTTTGTTTTTGCAGCATACCGACAAAGTTCCTAAATCTTTGGAATTAAACAAAATAATATGTATGTAAACTTTTATTTAAGGACATTCGGTTGTTGGAAAAGGAAATTCTGAGAGGCCAGAGTTTTCAAGGCCCGCTGATTGCCAAAGAAATCTATGCATACCTCAAGGAAAATAACATGTTAGATCAGTAAGTGAACAGACATATCATTGGGACTATAGCACAACAATAAGTCTTTTAAAAACCTTTACCTTTTCATTTTACTGTCAATATTGATTAATGATAGTGTTTTATTTCCTTAACAATTGCTCATTTTCTCTGCTGTTATTATTTGTAAAGGTAATGCCATTTTTTTAATGATTTTTTTCCAGGTTCCCTTTGCTTGTAGCTGTACATAGGATTTGTACAAGGGAGGTAGACCCCAGGAATTTTATTGACTGTCTAAGAGATCACCCTGAGCACATGTAATCTCATTTAGGACGACCACATTTTACCATATTTCATATTCCCCTATTTCTAAACCTGATGTGTGTAGTAATGATGATTTATAAATTCCGTGTGTGAACACTTTCTCTGCTTTGTTCTTCTGTTTTGATATGTGAAAACAGGAGGGGAAAAAAACCCACCAGCAGATTGTATGAACAATAGTTACTGATGTTGAATACTGAGCACAAAATGACAACATATTTGTTTTAGTTGTAATGCACCGGTCTGTTCAGACAGACTTCATTAGTTGGTGCTGACCTGGACCAGTGATATTAGAAGTAGCTCTAATGCACCGTTCTGTTCAGACAGACTTCATTAGTTGGTGCTGACCTGGAATCTCCACACTATATCCATATCTTCCATCATGCCTTGAGCCATAATACACTTATCCATAATAAATGAAAAACCATGGATGCTCTTATTGTATGCTTCAATATTTACACAAACCCTCTTCTGTTGATAATCTTTGTATGGACTATGATCAGACTGAACACAGATATTTACTGAGTTTATTAATGAGCCTGTTGGTACTATCTAGTTTTTGTTGTTTGTTTTCTTACAAGAAACTCCTGTAAGCTTAAATTTTGAAAAAAGCCTTGGTGAAATATAATGTTTCTACTGAGGCAATGTATTTGAAGAGCTACAACATTAATATAAGACTGTGATGATCAAACTGCTGAGTTGGATTTCTATATATGATTTGTATTTTTCTCAAATAGTTATTTCTATTTATGAATAATTTTAGAAACATTTGTTTTAAACCTGTTCTTTTAAATGACTAGTGCTTTATGAAGGCTTTTTATTTATTTTATTTTTTTAACCATAGATCTGACACATAATCTTTTAATATATATATTTTTTTAAATTTATAATCAAACTTTTAGTGCAGATCTTAAGGTGTTTTTTAATAATTTTTTAAATTATTAGAAGTTATATTTCTAATTATTTCTATTATAGTCTTAGGTTCTAAAGGGGCCATACACCGATTTATAAAATATTTTCTTGGAAATAATTGTATGTGATGAAAGCAACCTTGTCATGGTGTGTAATTCTGTGTGATTTACTGCTATCACCTAGTTACACTGAATTGTTAAAAGAAATACTCAGATTACCTGTAAGTGCAAGCTAAATTCTGATTTGGAGATATCATGAGTTTTTAATGAAATGTAAAAATAACTAAACATTTATCGTGTGGCACATTGATTCATTCATTGAAGTTCATTGAATGAATGCATTAGTTTCAAGAAAATATAAATTTTGTTTACTTTATTCTTGATGGCCCTTCTATTTTAGTTTTTTCAGTTTAGGTTACCCAGGTCTCAAACAAAAATAGAAATTTGAATTTATTTTACTTTTATCATGAATTGAAAATAATATAAAAAGTAAAAATTCTCTGAATGCACCAATCAATTTTTATATGGAGTGCTTGCCCTTGAACATTCTTGAGATGATTCCTTCCCTTGGGGATGTACATTTATTGATATCTTAGGCCACACATTTTGTCCTGGGAATATCTCATAATGATGCTACTCTCTATAAGAAATTGATTATGAAACATCCTTCATAAAAAGAAAAATGATATCTACAAGTACACGTTTTTTTGGTTCAAAGTGCTCATTTTTTGGAATTCATTCAGCATTTTGTTTTGTATTTTTTAACTTTGCTTTCTGATATTTTTTATTTTATTTTAATGTATGTATGACTTTATTACCCTTATAAATGATATTGACCTTTAATAATAAAAAAATAAGAAAAAACGATTTTTTTTTATACATGTAATGAATCTCAAATTTTGTTGTTTTTAAAATTTATTTTAAGATTTAATAGATGGATTAATTCAGCAGTTGTTGACTTGTTAAAAATGTTGGTCATCAATAAATAATAAAGATGTGATCTACCGACATTGTTTGATTACATTTAATATCAATAGATAGATGAAATTACCTATAATAAAACTCCTTGACATAATAGTACCGTAATACACATGGAAGGAAAACAATGTTGAAGGAAATACTGCAAATTAATTTTTTTAAATGTGTAAGTTTTATTTTTATTACCTTCATCATACCAGTACCACTTACTTAGAGAGAAAAAAAATTTTTTTGTAAATTTTGCTAACTGAACTGAAAAAATGTCCCTTGTTCTCAACCTGGGGCTCTTTACATAAGTGAGATGAGTGGAATTAAGACCATAAATATAGGCATTCATTGCTGGAAAAATAACTCGTTTTACTTTTGTCTGTAATTTAAAGAAGACACAATTTTATAGTAGTAAACAAAAATTGAAATCTTTAACTTTATGTTTAAGAAAAAGCTATTTAAAAAAACATTTAATAGGTAGAAAATATCTTGAAATTTAAAATAAAATATTTTTAGACAAATTCATAAGGCATTCATCTACATTAATCTATATTTATCTTATGCTTATCTATATATTTTTTGTACAATGTGATTCTTTATTCATTAGTGCCCCAAAACTGACTAGAGCAGGCCTGGACTAGAGGCAACCAAAATTAGCAACTGCCATCCTTCCTACCCAAATACAATATAAAATTAATTAAATGAATCATATCATTAACTGTGTGGAAATAACATTCAGACAATTATAACTTGTCTCAGTTTTCAAGGCTTGCTACCATTTGGTTTTCACAATTATGTGCCTGCGTTATTCAAAGGTAATGATTTTAATTTAAGGATTCACATCAATATGATTTTGAGCCCATGGAAAGCATTTTGATTACATTATTAACCATTACCTTGAGTTTGTTACAAAGCACTCTGAAAATTACTTAAACAAAGTACACCTTGAAATATTTTGTAAATTGCTTAGTAAAATTAGCTCACATACTATTTATAGTGTTTGAGGATTTCCAGAATGTTATTCTGTACATCATGAAAAAAAACACTTATCTTGTGCTATACACACAAAAATCAGTTTATTATTTTTGAGCTTAATCTCACTGTCAAGACTATACAAATCCATCAGAAATAATTATTTCTTTTACAATGACCTGGTAATGTTGATGACTAATTATATGGTCTAATAATTGTGTTAGTACTTAAAACATTGAAGCAATCAGAGGCAATGTAGTTTGCAAAACATCCCAACACAGAATTTCTCACATTGAGAAAATCAAATCAGCATACATAACAGGAAAAAAAATGCTTAAAACAAATTCCTTGAAGTACTTATATTTTATTTACACAAGAAAATAAATTTTGCAATCATGGTCATATCATGAATCTATCTGTGCAGATGAAACAAATCTTAATGGCTGTGAACTTTTATATCTCTAAGCATAAGGTAATTATACAGATGGTTTCATAGAATAGAAAAAATGTTTGAAAACAAATTATTCAAAAGCAATCTCCGTCACACAGAAACCAGATGCTCTCCACAAAAGACTGCACTGAATAAGGCAAAAAGTGAAACGTTTCTTTCCAAGAAAATCCTCAAGTTGTGGCAGCAAGTGTCCCCCCAGTTAGTCCTGGGTGCTCCAATACCTGAGATACTGCAAACATGCACACAATCATGGTTCACTCAAGCATGTGTGTGGTAACATGGTGACAGCTGAAATAACATCTTTTACCTTTTCTGACATGACGCAAAATTAAATTCATACAACACATTCCCCAACCCTTTGAAAACAGGAATAAATTGATGGATGTTTAGGCCTTTTTTCTACCTAAATTTCAAACCATAATGATAATGCTAAAAATATTTGCTTAAATAGTAGAAAATACAATGTTAGGTATTACTACAGTAATTACTATTTATAAGCAATTCTCCCCCCCCCCTCCCCCAATATGCAATCAACAAAAAAACAATTTAAAAAAGGCAAAACCAATCTTGACTGCAAAGTTTTGAAAATAATGACTTGTGACTTGATATAAAGAGAGCTGACAAAACCATTCAAGTAGTCTTACACAAACAAACAAGTTCATGAATGAAGACAAATAGTACAGCTCAAATTCACTGCATATAAAAATTTGAGGAGACATGTTTATAGAGAGACTACACATGTTTAGGAGGATAACGTTGCATTTATAACAGCCTGTTCAGTTTCAAAGGTGACTATCTCAAAAGGCAGAAAAGTTCATACTAGTGTCATTTACCTCTCTGACAACATGCCTTTAAAAAAACTATTTCAAAAGCACAATGATAACCAGGCATATGGGGAAGAATGAAACTAGAAATGATACAACTACACTGCATACAAGATTTTATGATCATAGTAGGAAGGAAAATTTATTAACTGATTTATGGAACAATGCTGCAAGATCATATATAAAAATAAAAGATAAAACTCCTAGAATATACATGGCATTTGAAAATTAGTTTGGTATTTGAAAATTAAGGAAATTCAGTTAATGACATTTTTGTTTAAAATTTTAACAGAAAAATAAAAAGAAATTAATATCAGGTGCTTGCTATGATGTCATCAATTCTTTCCCCAATTACAAGGTTACCAGAAAGGTTCATAATACAAGCACATGTGAGTAAAACAAAATGAGCCCAGAGATATCCTAGCAGCTGAGAGCTCAAGATGAGGTTTGGTAGATCTATCTACATTAATCCTCCTCACCCTCCTCCTCATCAGACTCTGTCAAATACAAAATATAAAACATTCTCAAAATCACAATTTTACTACTGAAATCAAATCTAAACAAGGTATTTCCTATTTAAGTTAAAAGCATTTTAATTTTGCTTGAGACTATTAGGAACACTAAATGCATTCAGACAAAGGAAACAGGATATTATGCAAATTTATTAGCGAGACCTAGTGGTAAATTGATTTAAATGAACAGGCACCACCACCTACCTTCCTCAGCATTTTGAAGCCATTCCACAAATTTCTTCATCTGCTCCAAGAAAACACTCTTGCCTTTGGCACTGTGGCTGTCTTTGTACCATTTAAGAATCACATCTTCACTTATAACCTCATCTGATATTAAACAAGATAGTGGACACAGAATTTACAAGCACTTATAAACATTTTGCACATAATAGGGAGAAAGTTTAAATCAAAACAAGAATATTAGCATTAACCCACAAGCTGATCCCATGGTGTCTCGCTCTGTTTAATCTGCATACAATAAAATTCTCATAATAGGGAGAAAGTTTACATCAAAACAAGAATATTAGCATTAACCCACAAGCTGATCCCATGGTGTCTCGCTCTGTTTAATCTGCATACAATAAAATGAAAACTACAAATGTGAATAGCAAATTGCATGAAAATTTATAAAGGAAAAGACTTAGCAAACTAGTCCCACTTCTTTTTAAAAAATGAAGTAATCTTGATAAGTCTATATCATAATTACAATTGGAATCGTACATGACATTTTATTGGTGTTCATTATCTAATTTTAGCAATAATATCGGGTTCCAATTGTCTCTTAATATACCAGTATGTTCAGATCCAAATTTTTGTGAGACTAGAAAAACTCATTACAAAAGATTCCTGGTNAATTTATATAGATAATTTATACACAGCCTCTAAAACATGACTACGTTAGTGATACGTGTAGGTTTTTTTTTAAAGGCTGACACCACAGCATGTTTGTTTTTGAAAGCTAATGGGTTATCATGTGATTCTAATCATTTTTTTTAAAATTGTATTCAAAAATCCAGTTTGAACTAGACAAAATGCAAAGAACATGTTAACAAAAGAAAATAACCAAATAAATTACATCTTTCTTATAAAGAAAGCAATAATGGGAAATTCGTCACTTTCTAAGAAATATTTTACTAATATGTATTAAGGCCAATGTAAGCAAAGCTGCATGTGCACACTTGCAAAACTAGACTACCAGGTTAGTGCTGAGCTATTTTTAGTACAGCATGGCTTTCATTTCTTCTTTTATTTGTAACAGGACACACTGTTCAATACCAGAGAAAAAAAATTTCAAAGCTTTTCCTCATAACCTGTAGTACCATTGAAAGTACAGTGGAACCTGGTTAAGTCGACGGCCTCGGGGTATGAAAAATGGCGCCGAGATAACCGATCATCGAGTAAAACGAAAACCAATAAGGCGGCAAAATATTAACATGCGCTTGAAATTTCTTTATATGCATGATGTGTGTTAATTAGTGATGGGACGATTAATCGGAATCGTATCAGAATATCGGGACCCTATTTCCCCACTCTTTCCTGCGGTTTTTATGACCGTTTTTAATGTTTATCCATAAGGTTTTCGTAAACTTCCACCTCAGTCCCGTAAGGATTTCCCGTATCGCGATCGACTGGTAATGAAATTTAAAAAATTGCTGTAAATGTATTTATAAACCTGTAGTTTAGTACTATTATTTTTACCAAAAAAGTACAGCGAAATCACACTTTCCACAACCAAAAAACACGTAAAAACTACCCCGAAACTTCGCGAATCGAGCGAAAACACGAGCGAAGCCAAACCGCCATTGCCGGAAGTCGAATACATCTATCCCGCACTGAATAATTTTTACTTCTTTGATTTCGTTTCTAAAAAGAGTACTATCGAGGCACGCTTTACCGCGCTTTGGTAATAGAGGCTAGGCGCGCATTACAGCGCTTTGTCAAATTAAACGTTAAAGACCGTTTAAGTTTAATTATAACCCTTTATAACGTTAGCGCAGTTTTTTTCCCTAGTACATATCTATAACGAATTCATCTACTCCTGCCCGCCACACCGCGAGCGCGCGCAGGGTTCGCTGGTGACATAGTATTTTTTCTTTCTTGCGGTGATTCCCAGATTTAGCGATACTGTGCCTTGGAAGGCACTTGAGTGACTTTCCTTACAAGCTACACAAATAAATAACCCACCCCGTGTAACCTACACATCACCTCATTGTCCCCGAACCATTCTCTTCCAAACCATCTTCTTTGGGTCGGTCCCTCTCAGCTTACAATGGACTCAGAATTCCTTCTGTAACTTGATGCTAATCGGACTAACCAACAACAATGGTGTGGGAGATTGAGAGTGGGTAAACTGTCTGTAGTCTGTTATATTATATATTTTAAAAATCTGGGGAGCCTTGTTTACCGTAAGCACCCTATTATTTTGGTATCGTCCCATCACTAGCGTTAATAAATGAGAATGTACATGCACATGTTTTTGGATGGGTTTTTTTACACAAAGGCATTGCAGTTATTTGTTTGTCTATCATGACCTATATATGACTCATGACAAAGCGACTCTTCTCTATAAAAGTGTACAAAAATAAATTAGGAACTCCTTTGAACCTTTAACTTTGACACATTTTAATTAATTCTAACCAATAGTTAAATGGCTTTTGCACACAGCCACTTCTTATGAATGAAACAATGAGAACAAAGCAGTAGTAATATAGTCAAAATGAGGTTGAAGGATGAATGGTTGCCAATGACAACAAGTCTGCACACTAGTGCACACGATACATTTTTTTATTCCATAGGAAACTAAATGTTTTAGAAATTTTATGCCTTCCCTTGATTATAAAAAATCACATCTAACATTTTCAAAAGCTGGCGATTGGTCATGGGGATCAAGATAACCAACACTAAGTGGCAAATTTGGCCCTCTTTTGTGCTCGAGGTATTAGGGTTCGGCAACTTAAAATTAATCGAATTAACCGTTGAGAAAATGCAAAGACAAAGAGAGAATTTGGCGGTTCCAATAAAAAATGTCGACTTAATAGAGCTGACGAGTTAACCGGGCTCGAGTTAAGTGGGTTCCACTGTATATACAAGAAGACAAAAAAGTACTTGATATTGGGTTATTCTTTCACCAACTAGTGTTTTCTTTTTGTCACAAAGGGTGGCTGTTAGTATAAATTGAGGAAACATTTTTAAAGAGACAATCCTTTAATAGAACTCACTTTTGTACAGTAGCATAATGATCTTCTGGAAGGACTTGAGGAAATTCATGTTCTCATAACAGAATTCCTGAACCTTGAGCATCAATGCCAGCTCAGACTTGCCCGAGCGAGCAGTCACTTTCAGAAGTGGGAAATATTGACGCAGATGCTTGAGAGCCTGTTCAGCTACCAAGTCTTCTTTTTTGTTCCATTCCACAGCAGCCATCACAGAGTTCCATATCTAAACAGACAGAAAGAAATTATACCTAATTATTAGGGGTCTACCGATATGCCTTTTTGCCGATATTGCAGATACCGATATTACAGATATTTTTTTTGCCGATATGAGTGCCGATATGAGTATTTGTTAGGACAAAAATCAGCGGTCATATTTGATGACGTCATTCTTAAATTTATCACTCGTAATTATTTATCTTTTATATTAGGGGACTACCGACATGCATTTTTGCCGATATTACCGATATTTTTTTCCGATATGAGTGCCGATATGAGTATTTGTTAGGACAAAAATCAGCGGTCATATTTGATGACATCATTCTTAAATTTATCACTCCTAATTATTTATATTTTATATTAGGGGTCTACCGATAAGCATTTTTGCCGATATTACCGATATTTTTTTCCGATATGAGTGCCGATATGAGTATTTGTTAGGACAAAAATAACAGCGGTCATATTTGATGACATCATTCTTAAATTTATCACTCGTAATTATTTATATCTTATAATTAAGGGGTCTACCCATATCCAGTTTTGACGAAATTACCGTTTTTTTTTCTCCCGAACCGAAGTTTCCGATGTGTTTACAAGTTCCAGATCATGACCTACATGGGACTCATAACAAAACGAACCGCCCTTTATAAAAATGTACAATCATATTAGGTACTCGTTTTGAAACTTCAACCTTGACTCATAATTATTAATTCTAACCAATAGTTTAATGGCTTTTGCACACGGCCACCTTTTATGAATGAAACAATGAGAACAAAGCAGTAGTAATTGAGTCAAAATGAGGTTGAAGGATGAATGGTTGCCAATGACAACAAGTCTTCACACGGTACATTTTGTTATTCCATACGAAACGAAATGTTTTAGACATCTGCGATTCTGCGTGCATCTTTGCTATTAGAGCAATTACGTGAACATAATGTTTACATGTTATACATTTATTAGAGCAATTACGGTATACTTGGCATCGGCACTATTTACACAGTATTTCTCAGTATACGAAAATCGGCCGATACCTAAACAATATCAAAGCACATGGCACACTGTATCGTGGCTGCACATATTAATACTAGGACTCTTTTGACTAATTCAATACCGGTATCGGGGTCGATATATTAATTTGTCGAGATATTGTAAATCTAAAAAAATAGTTTTTTTGTTTCCGTTTTTTTTTGGGTCAAAATGTCACTTATTATGAAATATCGGTGACGTCAATATCGGGACCTTTAGATGCTACCGATACCGATATTGCCGATATCCAGATATCGGTACCGATATATCGGCCAGCCAATATATCGGTAGACCCCTACTAATTATTTACCAACGGCTAGAGAAGGTAGGTACTGCTAGTAAGAAAACAATAGATCGGACAATGTCTTTCCAAAAAGTAAACCAGAGTGCTCAACTAACTGAAAAGACTTGCTAAATTTGTACTTACTGACATGGTAACCTCAGTCTCAGACATCCCCTGCTTTTCAAGCAAATCTGTTACATACTCAATCATCTATCAAATAAATGTATGCAATTAGGATATAGAAGCAAATATAAAACAAAACAAACTCTACAGCATAATCAGTTTTGAAGGAAAAAAAATGCTTCAATCCTTGAAACAGTTCAACTGTAATAACATGAAAATTTGGTAATGAAATATAGTAGAGATTCAATGTACAATATTTCTCTGGGGCCGAGAAATTATTCTTTATCAGTTCAAATGTAATTACACAAAAACAACTATTTATAGGAGCACTTGTCAGTACTATCATTCATTCACAGACTTTTATCTTTATTAATAAATAAACTGAAGAAAAAAACACTACTTACATCTGGTACAGAACTTTCTTCTTTAATCATATCTGCCAGGTTCTTCTGGGCCTCTTTCTTTGCTTTCGAAGCCATCTGAGCCGTCTGCATGTCTGCAATAGCTCCAAGGCCGCGTTCCCGAAAGAAGGAAGCGAAGTTCTCCTGGTTCCGCTTGTTAAGGGGAAACATTTCCTAAGGAGACAATCCAAATGATTATATTATTTTTGCATACACTAGTTTAAAGAATTAATTACACCGAGAGCTCTATAATAAGCTACAAATTATTACTTCAAAAACATATTTACCATTAGCCTAGTGTCAACCTGCTGTTTTTTTAGAGCTGCACAGATGGCATTGATGTCTTTCTCCTTAAGCCATGTAGAAAACATTGTGGCAGCAAATTCCAGAGAGATTCCTAAGAAAAGCAAAAAATTCATTTATATCATAAATAGACAATACTTTTCTTCATTAAAGTAGTCCAGTTTGAAACTAATTGCAAAATGAATTATAAACTCTGAAAAAACTAACCTTCCTTAACAAGATGGTCCTCAAACAAACTGAGCAGGATGCGAGGCGTGCAAAGACCATTGGCTAAAATTATACCTGTTATTTTAGCCAGCTTCTCCCTTTCATCAACTGAAAAGCCTTTCTGAAACATCAGGATCTGAGGAACAAAGAAATATATAAAGATTGATACAGTTTAAAGCTCATAAGTAAATAAGTGACAAATTATTTTTAAGACCAAGAGATACGGCAATGAACTTTGCACAAATATGCATTACCTTTTTCAGGTCATCCTCAAATGCTTTTTCCAGATACTTGTACCTTCGGATGAGTTTGTAAAACACCTGAAAACAGTTTTCAGTAAAATAACTTATGCATTGCATGTAGACTTTTAAAAAAAATATATTATAGAGCACATGAGCCTTGGAAGAAATTTAACAGTTTCTATTCATTACAGCGCTTGTAAAAAAAAATATCTGCTAATCGGCTCTTAAACATATAACAAGCTATAATTAAAAATTGAGAGATTCATTGAACTAGGCTCACCGAATAGAAATTACGTAGTTGGCCCAGTTCTCCATCCCACCTGAACACACAAATATCTGACCTGACGGGCTTGCCAGAGTCAACACTTTCTACTATAAAACCTCCAGGGGCTGCAAAAAGAATTCAGGAATATTATAAAAAATCCACAAAACTGATATTACACCATATCATAGAATATAAACTGAAAAGTTAATGGCCTTAAGAATAAATACAGTTTCAATTTAATAAAATTTGTAAAAAATGTATTTTTATATTTAAACTGTCAACAGCATCAGTAATCGTGACAAAAAAATCTGACTTCTCTTTGGAATAATTTTGTTAATTACAAAATTCAATTCGACACTTCAAGACAAAAAAAAACATCTTAAGTAATTTCACAATATGCAAATTACTCAGCAGCAGCACTTAAGAATTACTGCGCAACAAATTTCAATAAATTATCTGTGTTTGGGGCCTGTAAAATTTTGCACAAAACATGAATGCTAAGCAACTTTGCAGAAGAGTTTGTTATTTTGCACTTGGACCAACAAACCTTACAGGGAACATTGCTCAGCAGTGTCAAAAAAGAGTTTGTGTGCTCAAAACATATTGACAAATTGCTGTGAAGTGGTTTATGTAAGATATGTACATGAAAGAAAAAAACAAACCAAGAATCCCTCCAGCAAATAAAATGTCGAAGAGGACCTCTGCATATCTCCTGTAGTTGAGCTTGGATCCTTCCCTGTCCAGATAACGAGATACC
The DNA here is from genome assembly GCA_944989445.1 of Ampullaceana balthica. Lineage (NCBI taxonomy): Eukaryota > Metazoa > Mollusca > Gastropoda > Lymnaeidae > Ampullaceana > Ampullaceana balthica. The sequence continues at coordinate 152,283 of CALYLW010000924.1, forward strand.
TGGTCTAAATCTCCCCCACATTCACTTAGCCCTGCAATGATGGAATCTCGAAAAGCGGTTGGGTCGTACTTTTCTTTTTCATCTGAACGAAAACAAATGTATGATTAAACTTAAGTTGCACTTTTTTAATCAGTCTGATTTAAAATGTTAATCTATAATCCAAGATCAATTAGAAACAACTCAATTTCAGAGATAAAAGGTAAAAATGTGGTACATTTAAATTTGTCTTTATTCTAAAAAGCTTACCCCTTTTTCGGGTCTTCAGACGGGTGCCTGATAGTGTTGGTTTTTCTGCCTTTTGACTCATATACCTGAAAAATATAAATAAATTGGTAAGGCATACCATGCTACAGGAAGCCAATGAAGAAATGGAGTCATGTGGTCATGCTTTATAGGTAGCCAGCCCAGTAGCTGCATTGTGGACTTTCGCTATGAACTGTTTCATAAAATGGGGACTAAGGTGTCACTAGCCCAGTCTGTTTCATTTCTTATTTAATTAATTAATCCATAAGTAAGCCAACCTTTTCTAAAACATCCCCTGGACTTTGCCTTTGAATATTTTTATTGACATTCAGGAGTAAGAATTTTAAGACCATTTATGTTTAGAGACTGGTTCACTGTTTAAAACTGTTAACTTTATATTTAATGTTTATTTGATACTAAAAATGAACTTGCTATTACTAGCTCGGGTTCTATGTTGCATTGATAAGTATAGATCGTGCATCATCATGCTACAAACATGACATGAGTTAAAATGTGTTCACAAATAATAATATTTTAATTTTAGAAACAGAGCCAAAACAAATCTTTGTTTTTTTAACGTAAATTAACATAAAGCGTAGGGACTATTTGAAGACGCGTAGGAATTTATTTATTTATTTATTTCCAACTCAAATATTGCAACACGTTTTCTAAAGCAGTGAACATAGAAAAAATAATTCCTTTTTTATACCAAAATTAACTAAAAGATTTGTCCTATTTGATTATTTTATTGGTTACCGAGTACACATACTTTTAGAATTAAAATAAAGCCTTCAGTGCGAGAGTTCTGTGCGGCACAAACTGAATCGCAAGATGGCCGAACACAAACAGAAAGTGAAAGTGTCTTGAGTCTTGGGAAACTCCGAAAAGGCAAAGATTCATGATTGATTTGGGTAAGTACTAGCTTTTATTTTGCTGCAAAAGTGCTTTCATTCATTTTTGTTAGATAATGATAATATAATATAGGATGCGGATAATTTATATTGGATCAGTAATCACATTCATTAAAAAAAAACCCAACAAACTGGTAGTGATAATCATAAATATAATACTTTAATTTAGTAGTAGTAGTATGTAGTAGTTATAAGTTATAGGAGCTTGTTGATGTACAGGCTGTTCTGTTAGGCCTTTCCTTTTAGCCTTTTAGGTGCTCCATCTTTGTTAACTTTATATAAGGTCAGGTTTATGCATGCATTAAATTTTCCTATTTCATTATCATTCGTCATAGCATCTAAACTGCAGTATAAATTTTGGATTGCTGTCTATGAGATTTTTGAAATTGTTTAAAAACATTTATTTTTCTCTTTCTTTTAGATTGTGCAGCCACTTTTTATTCAGCCATGGATGATCATAATGTAAGCCATGAAAACCAAGATGCTGCTAGTTTTCAACCCACTAACTGGGATATGTGTGCGCTTTGTCAGAAAAATACCAAAGAAAAATTACAGTGTCCCGCTAATGCCAGACAAACAAATCAAGGATCTACATATGTGACTTTGGCTGAAAATCTGACTAAGTTTGGTGAATGTGGCGCACTGTCACCTGGCTTTTTAAGGGGGGAGGGGTAGCCAACTTATGGTAAAATTGATAGTTGAGTTGTAAAAAATCGATTTTGCGATTTTAACATATTTTTGTACTTGAACATCTTATGAACAAAATTGCATATCAAAAAATATAATTAAATGATGTATTAATTGTTTAATTTGACTTTGAATAACATATGTCAATCAAGAAAATAGATTTTATTTCCGAAAATGCTGCTTTTTGGCCCATAACAACGGGCTACTTGCTATACTGCTTTCCCGTCACATTAGGTATCGTTGGAAAGGCCATGGAATCGTTGTTCTAGCCGACCTATTTTCATCTATATATAGACTGCCAACAAAGCCAAGTGAAAATTTGAAATGGTTCACCGTTTCAAAATACTGTAATATCATTGGTAGCTATAAATACCATACTCAATGTTACTATATTTAGTACGGGGAAAACCGAGTCCCGGTGAACGTCGGACCACAATGCATCACGATTGTTTATACGAGACGCCATTTTCCCTCTATCTTTTTCTCACATTGCGATCAATCGATCTACAACTTTCAATACAAAATTATTCCTGATTTTAATTTTGCAATCAGATTATACTAAAACTTATAAGGTAAGCAATTATATATTTTTTTCTACTTTCACTGTCTCAATTCAATATAATTATAATATATTATTTTTTTAGTGAGGCCTAGTAGTAGTACTAGTAGTTAGTAGTAGTACTAGTAGTAGTAGACTACTAAGTAGTGGCATTATCACTTATTAGTATTAGTTACAGTAAATAGTGGAAAAATAAATAGTATCCATGCTGTATACAGTACAGTTATACTAGGGCTTAGAATTTAGAAAATCAATTATATTTTATAAAAATTATATGACTTATGCTTTTACTAGTTTTACTCAGCTCTATTACAGACTGTAGTAATATTGCCTTTATGCTAGTTTTATGAGGAAATAATAGGAAAGAAATTATTACTGACCATTGCTTATAAAATAATTTGTGAATATTTTGTTTTCCCCATATGATGTTCAAATAAAAGAAGAATGCACAAATCATGTGGCTAAAGACTAAGACTAGGACTAGGAACTGCGCTGCGGAGGCTTGTGACTACTGAATCTACTAAGTTTGTTACAACTTTGGGTATTCTGAACTCATTCGCAAAGCTGGAAGTTCTAACTCAGGTAAAAATATTTCTATTATTTAATTAGCATTTGTTGTCATTATTAAATTCATTTGAGATTTGTGTAAATCAGTAAAATATAGACTTGACTTGAATTTCTAATATATTTTTTAAAAACTAAATATTTGATTAACAAAATATGATATTGCACTTTTAAGGTATAATTGTTTTCTAATTTCCTAATTGTAATGTAATTTCATTGTTTTAATTTACAGATAATAATTAACTTGATTCAACAGTATTATAAGAAGGCTGCAGCCAGCAAGGTCAGCAGTCCCTCTGAACTGAGACAGAAAAGTATATTGCTACATTTTACCATGCATCTTCTACCGACGACGAGGAACCGAAAGATCACTCATGCCCTACTTTTAAATCACCAAAATGAAAGCAATAAAGCAAAGAGAAGAAGGAAAACAATATTTACTTCAAGAATTTTAGCTGAACAGAAATATATTAGATTAGAGGGGGGTAACATTATGAAAGTGGTGAAAATCGATTTATTTTTTTTTAGGGGTAGGGGTTATAATGTATACATTTAAAAAATAAATAATGCTATTTTAGAATTATTTCTGTGTTTATTCTAACAATATTATGTTTAACTTTAATAAAAAATAAATTTGGATGTGCTTGAGGTATAAAATCAGAATAAAATTTTCATTTTAAACTTTCTTTTTGCGTTTTCTCAATTGTATATTTTTTAAAGAATCTGGATGCTAGAATCAAAATATTTTGTGAATGGCCTGATAGAATTGGCTAAAATTTATAGAACATGCTCATTACATATATATCTATACACTCTCAGAAGGATTTTTACACAGAATGCATTTTTAAAAAGTTATTGTGATTTTTAAAAATTCTAACGCAGAAAAATACTATTAATTTTTTTCTTACAACTTTAAAAATTCAAAATAAAATTTTTTTTTCAAGATACTTAAATTTCCTTCTGACAGTGCATGCATTTTGATGATGGCAAGTAGCACAGAAATTATTGTTCACTTGCTACAGGTGGTTTTTTTTAAAATTTTGATTCTACGAAAGCATATAAAAACGTCAAATTCTAACACATTTATTCAAATCAAAAGCAAAAAAAAATTTTTTTGATCAAATCTAACTTAATTTCATGTTTTAATAACTACTTCTAACAACTAATGAGGAAAAAATAAGATTTTATAAGGTATTTAACAATTTAGCCGGGTACCCCAGGTAGTTTATTATAACAGAAGCTAAAACAATGACGTCACATCATATATTATTTACGGCGCGAAACACCACACGCTCTGTTAATCTCGAAACCAAAACCATTATGATTTTACGTCTATATTTTCAATTTTTAAAAAAATCAAGAGTTATCAGGGCATAGCGGCTTCACACTGACTGACTGACAGACGCGCTTAGGCGCAATATATATATATACGAGCGAAATGCCCTTGCGATGCTACGGGGTAAGCACAATTAAAAAATAACTTTATTTGGTTTTGGGTCACAAATTCCCCTTAAAATGAGTGTAAATGCATCATGAAATTAGGGTAGTGATAAATCAAACCTCTTCTTTATAAAAAGTCACGATATGTGTGTCGAGAAAATGATGAATTTAAATATTACCCATCAACTTTTGTATTTCTGCTTTAATAACGCATGCTTTTCTCGATATACTCTACCAGAATATCATAGAGTCCTTAACATTTACAAAAATTTAATGGGCAAGGCTTAATTTCTTTTCACATGACTCATAAAATGAAAACAATATCTTTCCACACGATTCCTTTGGTTCTAGGAAATAGCTCTCCAAAAACACCCATTACATTTTATAGTCTAAGCATGAAATTAGTTCAAGACGAATAGAATAATTCTTTGAGCCAGATAATATTTATGTGAATATTGAGGCCTGGGGAAATGGTAAAATAACGTTTATTTGTTTAAAAGACACATTTTCTTTTCACATGAATAATAACATAAAAAATGTTGCTTTTTTAAAAAATGCTGAGATATTGAACTTCTAATAAATTGTATGTCATTTATAATGGCCTCCCTCTCTTTTTTCTAATAGTAACAAAGCACTAAATTGGCTGATACTTGTTCCACTATAATAAACGGATTATTTTTCTTTGTATTTATATCTAAGACTTAAAGAAACACTTTGAATCGCACGGTTTGGGCTTAAAATGTACCCTGATGGTTTAGTTTTAGTTATGCAAAAATTATATAGCAGTTACTAAGATATAGTGTTTATGCCCCCCAGGATATTATTGACTCATGTCCCCACCAATGAAAATTACCCTTCAAAAGGTCAGAAAGTTGCCACTCAATGTAAAAATATAAAAATAACTGTTTCATTTATTAGCTACACTCTTACGCCCGTGCATATAACCCCTATATATAATACATTTTCGTATCTAACAGTAGCGAACCTTTTTTTTTCATTAATATATTCCTTTGTGGCAGTTTATTGAGCAATCGTTCCAGATAAAAAAATTACGTACACTAGTTAAGCACCTGAGGTAAATAAACCTCCAACCTAACAAAAACTTTCATTGTTTTCTTTACTAATCACTTGCTTCATGTATCAAATATCAGATACACACACTGCTTTCCGTATAATTTTAATTTTAGGGAATTTAATGTTGTTATTTGCCTGCATAAAGTTGACTGATTTATCAAAAAAATCATACCATCTTGCAATATAATTTATTTCTGATGCTAAAACCGATAATATATAACAATAAGGAAATCACTGTCAAGACGTAAATTGAAAAAAATATGAATGGTTTTAGAAGATAAATACTTGTAGTCTTGTTAGAGGCGCAACATTAGCAGACATAAAAATAACAACACGCACACTTACACAATAGACAACTCTGCAGTTATTAACCGAAGCTCATACCATGCCATGGAATTATTCTACACCAATATTCCTCATTTTTAAAAAAAGGTTTTTAATGTTTTGTTTTTTAAGGCAAGCTTTATCATTCCCATTAATCCACAACATCCACTCCATTACAGATTATGCATGAGCTTTATTCAGGATTAATATGATATGTTTTATTGAGCTATATAATACTTATGTGAATATTGATGCCTAGGTTAGAGAGGTTAGGAAATATAGTTTATTTGTTTAAAAGACACACTTTGATTCGCAAGGTTTGGGCTTACAATTTACTCCGTTGGTTTAGCTTAGCTTTGCAAAAAGGATATTATCAGTGGTTAAGAAATAGTTTTGCCACCCAGGGTTTTGTGATATTATTAACTCCTGCCCCTAGAAATAAAAAGCACCCTTCAAATAGTTCACAAAGTTGCCCCTCTTTATAAAAATAACTATTCCGCTTATTAGCCTCACTCTTACACCAGTGTATATAACTCCTATACATATTCCATTTTCTTATTTAAAATCCCTGAGCGTTTACTTTCAATACAGCTTCCCTTAATGTCAGTTTATAGAGCAATCGATACTAAACACTCTCTTGTATTATGTAAGCACATAAGGTAAATAAATCAACAAATATTTGCCATTTTTTAAAATCACAAATCACTTATTAAATGCAAAAATGCGGTTCCTTGTGCATTTTTATTTATAAATTTAATTGTATTCAATTTTGATGTTGTTATAAGCACGTAAAAATTTGCTTCCGTCCAATTATAGACGTAGGTGTATCAAAACTTATATTGAAATATAAATTTGATAATTTGTCTGCACTTAAATCATTTTTTCACATATATTTCTATAGTTATTCACAGTGGCAAAGATAAAATTAGTTCGACCCAGATTTGGGTGATTTTATTATTGAAAAATTACCTTCAAAATTTCACAAAATAAATGTGCTACTAATTAGCCTCAATATTTCCCAAGTACATATTATAACTGTATATAATGCAATTTCTTCTTTGAAAGCGCCTGTAAGTCATTCCAATGTTTATTTCCCATTGTGGCGATCCATGAAAGCAATCGTCCAACTAATGCGCAGGGCTCATTTTCTTTTCACATGAAACATAACATAAAACCTTACCTGAAAAAAATGATGAGAAATTGATCATCTCATTAACATTCATTTCAGTCATATTCAATTACTTCCCATGATCTTTCCATCAAGCAGTGAAGAAGGACGAATTGGCAGATACTTGTGTAAATAAAATTAACGGATTTTTGCTCTCATCATTTTTAAACATTTTCTTCATGCAACAAACGCTGTTCGTGTGCATTTTTCTATTTATAAATTTATTTCATGCAATTTAATGTTGAAATTAGCCTGTATAAAATAGACTGCTTTAATAACAATTATTCCAGCTTGCCATGGTGTTTGTTAGAATTTTTCTACAGTTCATACACTCTTGCGGTGCTTGTTCCGATAATATACCTAAATAACATCAAATAAGCCACTGCTCTTTTTACATTTCCTTTTCCCAATTTATTATAATAACAATGACGTGACATCATATATTATTTTACGGCGCGAAACACCAAACGCTCTGTTAATCTCAGAACCAAAATCATTATGTTTTTTCGTCTATATTTTCAACTTAAAAAAAAATAAATCAAGATTTACCGGGCATTGCGGCTTCACACGGATGCGCTTAGGCGCAATATATATAGGGATGTTTTTATAAACCTTTCCCGTGATCACATAGAGCTGAAATTTAGCAGGCAGACTGAAGTAGTTTGTTTTTTTTTACTATAAATCCTTAATATATGAAACATACTTAAAATTTTTGATTTTTGGATTGTCGTGCGATGCATGTTATAATGAACATACTTTTAATTATGTCTCGTATATAATTGATTTGTAATCAAACATTTTTTTTCGGATTTTTTTTTGAGTTAACTTACCCTTAAAATGTAGAATCGTAATTATTATTATGTCTAATCTTCATTTACTGATTTGTGTTTTTGTGAAATCCCATAATTTTACTTCATATTAACCCCCCCAAAAATGATTTTAAATTCTTTTGGATACTTGTAGTATTAATTTAATTTTTTATTCGTATTATTAATTTGCTTCCTTTTACCTCTTGTTTATGATACATATTAAATTCAGGAAGAAAAAACTGTAAATAATGACCAGTGCCAATGTTTCTTCAGTCATAAAAGTTTTACTCTCATACTTTAGTGGAGCACTTACTTAATTTTTTATATCTAACATTCAATGGTTCCTCTTGTTTTGAAACTAAATTCTTATTACACATTTTCTTGTTCTAGTTCAAAGTTTTAACTATAAATTTAACTTTTTAAAAATGAATAATGCGTCGATACCTCCAAGCTTCATGTTTTATTGTGATTGTCCTGACTCAAATAATTGGTACATAAAATTCACATTAAAAATTAAAAAAAAATAATAATAAAAATATTAAAATGTGAATAGTTTGAATAAAACTCCTCAATCCGTTGACTATTGACACGTAATCAAAACCTGAAGAATTTTATAAACAGAACAATTTACGAGATGATAGAAATGGGAGTGACTGGGAATATTTACACAGATCATTAGGACGTGACGTTATATGAATTAGGGGCAAGAAACCGTATGATATAATGCGGCGAATGGTAAGTTATTTCATTTCCTGTTCGTAACCATCTGTTTTTTTTAAATTTATTTTAAAGTTGATTATTAAAATATAAATAAAAAACGCAAGATGTAAAACAGATTATAATTGATTTTAAAGCCTTATTGCAGTCCCATTCTATATGATATATTACTTTTTTTACATGCTGTACTTAAGAAATACAGTTTGGGAAAAACATCATCACCCATTACATATTTTATTTACAATGCAAAATATTAAATTTAAGAAGCGACCATATGTTGTTCTTTGACTTGAAAATCATTACGCATGAAAATCTATTTTCTTTTGGGTATTATAAACAATGACAAGGAATTCGCTTAACTTTCAGATTCATTGCTCTTTAAGCCTGTAATGTTTGGTTTTCTAAACACAGGTCTGAAATTTTATGTTTAAGTTTTCAATTATATTATGATTATATAAATGTTCTTAGCTATCAATTTATCTCCATAGTATACTGCCCATCTTTGATGTGGCAAACGTCTCAACAAGTAACTGACAGTTAACTTATAATATTGTTGCAATAACCTGCATATTACCTTTTTAGGCATATATTTAAAAATAGATTTTTAAAATTTGATTTTTAAAAAAAAATTGCATTTGGTTGTAGGAAAGGTTATAGTTATTTAAAAATTTAAAAAACAATTTACTTTAAAAAAGAGCTTCTAATTTAAATTTAATGTAATTTTTTTTTAAAAACGTGGCAATGGTAGCATAAGGTTAGCTAATTCTTTATATTTTTTAAATAAACGTAATTCATGAAAATTCATATAAAAATCTTTTTATTATTATTTTGTACGGTGCTTATTTAAAGCTTCGTTTTACGTAAGGAGCAAATGTTCACTAATGAAATACAACATATGTTGCAGAGTTCAAACGAAATGGCCATCCTGTGATATTAACAGAACAATTCCCAATTTTTAGGACGCATTCTTATGCATCAAATAGCGTCACTTCTACTCCAGTTTCGTACTGTCTCAATACCTTTAGTAGAGCCAAAGAAAAATTAGAGAATGATTAATTATTTACTTTTTTGTTTTGTTTTTGTGTTGTTGAGACAATGGATTTTAAAGCCGCTTTTTAAATATATTGAAAACCTTGAAATTATATAAATATTTAACATTAACAATTTTTAATATATATTTAGCAGTCGTAAAAAGGAAGTAACACATGTATCTGTTTCATATTTCGGGTAAACAACGATCAAGGAAAAACAACCAACACAAATAGGCAACTTAATGAACGACATGCATTCTAGAATAAAGTAACAGGATGTTTTGTCATTATCTGTATTTCTACAATGTTCCAACTGAAGTGTGGTTAAAAGTACAAGATTTATACTGATTTTTGAATTCTTGAAATATTTTGTAAGAATTTGAACGTATTTATAATTATATTTAATTTTCATGGTTATAGCTATTTTGTTTTCCAGTTTATTTTATTTCCAAGCAGCTTGCCTATGTACACTTAACCTCCGTCCAATTTTAGCCTCACTAAGTTTTAAATATCAAATTCCGTTAACCTTATTTAAAGTTTATAAATAGTTTTGGTCTTCTTTGTATATGGAGCCGAGAAATGGAGAACAAGGGCCGTAAACATGACCAGAATCCAGTCCTTTATCAACTATTGTCTAAGAGGGATTTTCAGAATTCACTGGCCAGACAAAATCAGCAACCGGGAACTGTGGCAGCGGACAAAACAGAAGCCCATTGAGGAAGAGATTCTCCAGAAGCGGTGGGGGTGGATTGGTCATACACTAAGAAAACCTGCTTGTAACACAACAAAGCAAGCCCTGAAATGGAACCCACAGAGTAAGCGGAAAAGACGCTGTCCAAGAAACACTTGGCGCCGAGAATTGGAGGCAGACATCAAGAAAATTGGCCATGAATGGAACATCCTGGAGAAGCTGGCCCAGGATAGAGATGGCTGGAGGTCTCTAGTAGGTGGCCTATGCCCTTGGAGGAATCGCAGACGCCGACGATGATCGGTGGATGCCCTCATGGACGAGAAGGCTCAACAAGAGATTACTCTCCTGTCAGTTGTAATTTAAAACATGAAATCTTATAGCATGTTACTATTTATTTCTGCATTATTTCAGAAAGGTCAAAGAGAGATGTAAAAATAAACTATTCATAACAATATTCACCTTTAGTTTTTACACCGCATATTTGATAAACACATTATTCAAATTTGTGACACAGTAAAGAAAACACAGCTACTTTGCTACTTAGTTTTATTTTAAAGGCAAAAATCATTATAACAGCTTATATAATAGATGTCGATAAAAAGATTTTTAGTTAAATTTAAAATATAAAAAAACACATGAAAATAAACAACAACGTCGATAAGATGAAACAAACTCAATATTTAAATTTTTTACCTTCCTATTGACAATTTTTTTATTAACATAGCATTTACTATAAAATACTATTAATTTCATACACATTTTTAATAGCTAATCATGGCATGTATTTTGAAACATGTTAAAATTACGCTTTGCACAAAATTGAAATGGATTGCAATGTTTTTAATCTATGATTCCACAATTAAGTAGAGACAAAAACAGAGAGAAACGCAACGAAGAAATATGGGTCATGGGTACAATTATTTATTGAGAGTAACGGGCAAAATACGATAGTAAAGATGATTATGTTTCCTTCGAATAATGTGTAATACATACTATTTTACTTAAATACTTGTGTTTTTTATTGGTTCTGATGAAGGCCTTTGTGGAAACGATCTCTTCTGAAACGTTAAACAAATTGTAATGGCAAGAGATTAATCTCAACTTGAGTTTAAAACATGAAATCTTATTTTATTTTATTATTTATTTTAACATTATTTTCCAAAACTCAAAAAAAAGATGTAAAAATAAACTATTCAAAACATGTAAAACCTTAGGTTTTACACCGCAGTTATTAACAAAACAATGTTTAAATGTGTTGAAAAGTAATGAAGATATAAGTTATTAATCTTGAAGTTTATTTTAAAGTCGAAAACACGTCTATTACTTACGCTAGGAAATTTTAAAGCACAATTTAACACACTAAATTACAAATTAAAATTAACTTAGAATGTTGTTAAGATGAAACCAAGTCAAAGTTTGTGTTTTACACTTCAAATACACAATTTATTAATAGCTAAACTGTTTACAAAATCATTCATTTACATTTAAATTTTTGATATCTAAAAATGGCAAATATTGTGAAACATAACAATATCACAAATTGACAACTTGAAATATGTTTCCAGTTGTCAAAAAAGTTCAGCAATTAAATAGAGATAAAAACAAATAAAAACGAAATATGTGTACAATTATTGAACTAAATACATTATACATATGACAGAACATAACATTTTTATTCATTTTATTTCAAAACTTGTGTTTATTTATTTGTACTGTTGAAGGCATTAGTGGAAATGTTTACATGTGTATTTGTCGACTTATAAAACTTTAATGTACTGTTTTAATAACAAAATTCGTGTGTGTTGATGTATTTAATCCGCAAATTTCATCGCAGTACATTTCTGTATAACGTAATATCTTCTAACAATAAACTGTTCAATTATTATTAGAACACAAGCTCTGCACCAAATGGCCAATAATTTAACAATGGCCTTGGTCGTCTTGTCTTTTCATATTCAACAGGATCGAAGACCATCGGGATGTTTGACCATTCACTGACCGGTATCAGTGCTGTCCTGGTGTTAAACATAAGACTGTCTTTGATCGGGTTGGGCAGTGGTAGTCGGTTTACACGATCTTCTCTGTTAGTACCGTGACCAACAGCCGAGCTGACCACAACAAACGACAGTTTGACCAATGGCCATGGTTGAGACGTGACCTCAGTGATCAAGTTCTGGAGATCGGGTGAACTCAGATCTAAATAAGTTCCGTTGAAAAGCATTTGGTGCTTCCTTGGATACTCATGTGATTTTAAATAGTCTTTGGCTTTAATTAGCAACATAAAATCCTCATTTGTGAGATACATATTAGCAATAAGGTATTTTAAAACATCTATCAGATTTTCTTGTAAAATGGCAAACAATGTAGACATGTTTACACTGAGATGAGGAAACGGTACAATGCCATTAACAATCATTAAACGAAAAACATCTTTGTTTTTAGACAAACCATATAAACAAAACTTTCCTTTCTGTATAGATTTTAATAAAGTTTGTTTACCCAACAGACTCAGTTTTGGAATTTGATTGTATCTTAGAAGCATTTTAGTTTTTGAAAAATTTTCCCTCCATTCATAGAGAGAGACGGTATCCCTAGTGTCAAACTCAAGACACAGATCAAGTGCAGTTCTTTTCTGTTTGTCTTCAACCTCAAGATTTGATCCATGGAGAATGAGTTGTTTTATATATTCATCAGCCTGATCGTGTTCGATGGCATAATGCAGTGCAGTTTTCCCCACCTTGTCTTGAATATTTAGAGCGTCTGTATGAAAAATCTTTATGATCAATGTGTTTATTGAAAATGATCCCCGATAGGCATGCATTAATGCCGTTTTCCCTTCGTTATCTTGAATAAATTGTGACTGTCTTATCATCTGCTCAAAAATATGTTCTGGTAGGCGGCAGTTGTGTTTAATGGCATACATCAAAGATGTCCGACCACTACTGTCTTGGACTTCGCACGAGCAATCAATAAGTGATTGTATGAAATTATGTATGCTATCCAATTTCTTGTTGTTTTCTAGAGCTATCATTAAAGCTGTTTTGCCATGTTCATATTGAGCTTTATGAGTATCGCCAACAAGTAAGTTAGCGATTTCTTCATTTATGTGTGCGTAGAACTTTAGGGCATAAATTAATTGTGTTTTCCCTTCTGTGTCACGAATATCAACTTTACCTCCAAAAAGTTTTTGTATACTTGAGTACGTCAGACATTGGTTGTATTCAAAAGCATACATGAGTGCAGTTTTACCAGCGTCATCTTGTATGAACGGAGTTTCTCCGGCCAAATGATAAATCAATTCTTCAGAAAGTTGTTTTTTATGGATAAATACGTACATTAAGGCTGTTCTTCCATGAATGTCCTGTATATTTTGAGAATCACCTATCATCATTTGTAAGACATTTTCAGAAATCTTCTTTGTCTTTATTAATGCATGCATCAGGGCTGTTTTCCCATCATTGTCTTGTAATTTTTGAGAGTCACCGATCATCATTTGTAACATATTTTCGGAAATTGTCTCTGTGTTTATCAATGCATACATCAAGGCTGTTTTCCCAGTATCGTCTTGTATGCTGCATGACTCTCCAACAAGTGGCTTTAAATAGTGGCCTTCAATGTAATCAGAATGATATAGTGTTGTCATAACATCACTCACCTGTGAACAACTTCCTTTTCTTGACATTTCTAAATAAGATAACTTTCTATTTGTGGACGGATAGAATGAAAGATAATAAGAAAGTTGCAAATTTTTTTCATAGTGCTGTAATGCTATCATTAGAGCTGTTTTGCCATTCTGATACTTTTCTTTCATTCTATCACCAACAAGTAGTGATATTATTTCTTCTGTTAGATTTAACCCATATTTAATAGCGTAAATAAGAGTTGTATTTCCTTCATCGTCACGAATATCCACTCTACCTCCAAAAAGTTTTTGTATGATTGAGTACGTCAGATATTGTTTGCATTCAAAAGCATACATGAGTGCAGTTTTACCAGCGTTTTCTTGTATGAACGGAGTTTCTCCGGCCAAATTACAAATCAATTCTTCAGAAAGATGTTTTTTATGGACAAATGCGTACATTAAAGCTGTTCTTCCATGAATGTCCTGTATATTTTGACAATCACCTATCATCATTTGTAAGACATTTTCGGAAATTGTCTCTGTGTTTATCAATGCATACATCAAGGCTGTTTTCCCATCATCGTCTTGTATGCTGCATGACTCTCCAACGAGTGGCTTTAAATAGTGGCCTTCAATGTAATCAGAATGATATAGTGTTGTCATAACATTGTTCACTTGTGAACAACTTCCTTCTCTGAACGTTTCTAAAAAAGATGTTTCTTTATGTATGGAGGGATTAAATGAAATATCATAACACATTTGCATTTTTTTTTCATAGTGCTGTAATGCAATCATTAGAGCTGTTTTGCCATTCTGATACTTTTCTTTCATTCTATCACCAACAAGTAGTGATATTATTTCTTCTGTTAGATTTAACCCATATTTAATAGCGTAAATAAGAGTTGTATTTCCTTCATTGTCACGAATATCAACTTTACCTCCAAAAAGTTTTTGTATACTTGAGTACGTCAGATATTGTTTGTATTCAAAAGCATACATGAGTGCAGTTTTACCAGCGTTATCTTGTATGAACGGAGTTTCTCCGGCTAAATGATAAATCAATTCTTCAGAAAGCTGTTTTTTATGGATAAATGCGTACATTAAGGCTGTTCTTCCATGAATGTCCTGTATATTTTGAGAATCACCTATCATCATTTGTAGGACATTTTTGGAAATATTCTCTGTCTTTATTAATGCATACATCAAGGCTGTTTTCCCATCATTGTCTTGTAATTTTTGAGAGTCACCGATCATCATTTGTAACATATTTTCGGAAATTGTCTCTGTGTTTATCAATGCATACATCAAGGCTGTTTTCCCAGTATCGTCTTGTATGCTGCATGACTCTCCAACAAGTGGCTTTAAATAGTTTCCTTCAATGTAATCAGAATGATATAGTGTTGTCATAACATCACTCACCTGTGAACAACTTCCTTCTCTGAACGTTTCTAAAAAAGATAAGTCTTTATGTATAGAGGGATTGAATGAAATATCATAATACATTTGAAATTTATTTTCATGGTCCTGTAATGCAATCATTAGAGCTGTTTTGCCATTCTGATACTTTTCTTTCATTCTATCACCAACAAGTAGTGATATTATTTCTTCTGTTAGATTTAACCCATATTTAATAGCGTAAATAAGAGTTGTATTTCCTTCATTGTCACGAATATCAACTTTACCTCCAAAAAGTTTTTGTATACTTGAGTACGTCAGATATTGTTTGTATTCAAAAGCATACATGAGTGCAGTTTTACCAGCGTTATCTTGTATGAACGGAGTTTCTCCGGCTAAATGATAAATCAATTCTTCAGAAAGCTGTTTTTTATGGATAAATGCGTACATTAAGGCTGTTCTTCCATGAATGTCCTGTATATTTTGAGAATCACCTATCATCATTTGTAAGACATTTTTGGAAATCTTCTCTGTGTTTATTAATGCATACATCAAGGCTGTTTTCCCATCATTGTCTTGTAATTTTTGAGAGTCACCGATCATCATTTGTAACATATTTTCGGAAATTGTCTCTGTGTTTATCAATGCATACATCAAGGCTGTTTTCCCAGTATCGTCTTGTATGCTGCATGACTCTCCAACAAGTGGCTTTAAATAGTTTCCTTCAATGTAATCAGAATGATATAGTGTTGTCATAACATCACTCACCTGTGAACAACTTCCTTCTCTGAACGTTTCTAAAAAAGATATTTCTTTATGTATAGAGGGATTGAATGAAATATCATAATACTTTTGAAATTTTTTTTCATGGTGCTGTAATGCAATCATTAGAGCTGTTTTGCCATTCTGATACTTTTCTTTCATTCTATCACCAACAAGTAGTGATATTATTTCTTCTGTTAGATTTAACCCATATTTAATAACGTAAAGAAGAGTTGTATTTCCTTCATTGTCACGAATATCAACTTTACCTCCAAAAAGTTTTTGTATACTTGAGTACGTCAGATATTGTTTGTATTCAAAAGCATACATGAGTGCAGTTTTACCAGCGTTATCTTGTATGAACGGAGTTTCTCCGGCTAAATGATAAATCAATTCTTCAGAAAGCTGTTTTTTATGGATAAATGCGTACATTAAGGCTGTTCTTCCATGAATGTCCTGTATATTTTGAGAATCACCTATCATCATTTGTAAGACATTTTTGGAAATCTTCTCTGTGTTTATTAATGCATACATCAAGGCAGTTTTCCCATCATTGTCTTGTAATTTTTGAGAGTCACCGATCATCATTTGTAAGACATTTTCGGAAATATTCTTTGTCTTTATTAATTCGTACATTAAGGCTGTTCTTTCATGAATGTCCTGTATATTTTGAGAATCACCTATCATTTGTAAGACACATTCAGAAATCTTCTTTGTCTTTATTAGTGCATACATCAAGGCTGTTTTCCCATCATTGTCTTGTATGCTGCATGACTCTCCAACGAGTGGCTTTAAATAGTGGCCTTCAATGTAATCAGAATGATATAGTGTTGTCATAATATTGTTCACTTGTGAACAAATTTCTTCTCTGAACGTTTCTAAAAAAGTTGTTTCTTTATGTATGGAGGAAATGAATGAAATATCATAACACGTTTGAATTTCTTTTTCATATTCCTGTAATGCAATCATTAGAGCTGTTTTGCCATTCTGATACTTTTCTTTCATTCTATCACCAACAAGTAGTGATATTATTTCTTCTGTTAGATTTAACCCATATTTAATAGCGTAAATAAGAGTTGTATTTCCTTCATTGTCACGAATATCCACTTTACCTCCAAAAAGTTTTTGTATGATTGAGTACGTCAGACATTGGTTGCATTCAAAAGCATACATGAGTGCAGTTTTACCAGCGTTATCTTGTATGAATGGAGTTTCTCCGGCCAAATGACAAATCAATTCTTCAGAAATATGTTTTTTATGGATAATTGCGTACATTAAGGCTGTTCTTCCATGAATGTCCTGTATATTTTGAGAATCAACTATCATCATCTGTAAGACATTTTCAGAAATCTTCTTTGTCTTTATTAATGCATGCATCAAGGCTGTTTTTCCATCATTGTCTTGTAATTTTTGAGAGTCACCGATCATCATTTGTAACATATTTTCGGAAATTGTCTCTGTGTTTATCAATGCATACATCAAGGCTGTTTTCCCATCATCGTCTTGTATGCTGCATGACTCTCCAACGAGTGGTTTTAAATAGTGGCCTTCAATGTAATCAGAATGATATAGTGTTGTCATAATATCACTCACCTGTGAACAACTTCCTTCCCTTGACGTTTCTAAAAAAGATAAAATTCTTCTTTTGGAACAAAAGAATGAAAGATAATATGAAAGTTGCAAATTTTTTTTATGGTGCTGTAATGCAATTATTAGAGCTGTTTTGCCATTCTGATACTTTTCGTTCATTCTATCACCAACAAGTAGTGATATTATTTCTTCTGTTAGATTTAACCCATATTTAATAGCGTAAATAAGAGTTGTATTTCCTTCATTGTCACGAATATCAACTTTACCTCCAAAAAGTTTTTGTATACTTGAGTACGTAAGATATTGGTTGCATTCAAAAGCATACATGAGTGCAGTTTTACCAGCGTCATCTTGTATAAACGGAGTTTCTCCGGCTAAATGACAAATCAATTCTTCAGATAGGTGATTTTTGTGGACAAATGCGTACATTAAAGCTGTTCTTCCATGAATGTCCTGTATAACTTGAGAATCACATATCATCATTTGTAAGACATTTTCGGAAATCTTCTTTTTGTTTATCAATGCATACATCAAGGCTGTTTTCCCCTCTTTGTCTTGCAAATTTTGAGATTCACCGATCATCTTCTTCAGTAGGTCATCAGGTACGATATTTTTGTTCATAAAAGCGTACATCAAAGCTGTTTTGCCATCCTTGTCTTGTATACTACAAGAATCACCAATAAGAGGTTCTATATACGTGTGGGAACCGCCGTTGTAACCTGATACGGCAATCATCAAAGCTGTCTTACCATCTTGGTATTGTTCTTTGTGTGTGTCACCAACTAGAAGTTTGGTTATTTCTTCGTTTAGAAAGTGACAACATCGAATGGCGTAAAGAACAGTAGATTCTTCTTTTCTGTTATCTTCAAAGTTATTTGTATTACTGTTTTTACATCTTGTTTTAGTTACCTGGACTGCACATGGAGATGAAATTGACTCATCATTTGAACCTTCATCTACACATCGAGCAGATATTTCTTTACTATCAAGAAGAAATTTAGCTTTGCGGAACTCTTCAATATCCGTTTCACCAAATAACATGATATACAACTTATCTCCTTGTTCCCCTGCGTACATCAGCGCCCTTGTACCGAAAATATCTCGGGTTTCTTCAGTTAGAACGTCACAGTATCGAATGGCGTAAATAACAGTAGAATCTCCCCATTTGTCACGAAAATTTGTTTTACCGTCGAAAAGATGTTCTATGGTTTTATATGTTAATTGAAAAGAAGACTTGATTGAAGCTTTACTTTGTGGAGCATTCGTCTTATGAAAGTTTAAAATGAGTTGAGATAAAAGGCTAAGCCTAATCTGGTAATAATATTTAAAGCAATTCATTAAAATTGTCCTCCCATCACCATCTCTATATTCAGAGCTTCCAGACACGCGGCTTTGAATGTAAGAATCAAGCAACATTTGCCCAGTCTCAAAAGCGTACATGATGATAGGTCTGCCATAGTTATCTTGGTATTTGCTGTTATCTTCCAAGAGCTGGTCATTGCTGTCTTTACAGTTTCTTTCACGTTCGTTGGCTGCACATACGGATGAAACAGACACACCGTCGTAACCATCACCTACGCATTGAGCAGATGTTTCTTTATCATAGAGAAGATCGTTAGATTTGCGGAACTCTTCAATGTCTATTTCAACAGCGTACATTATACATTCCTTATCACCCCATTCCGCTGCGTACATCAAAGCTGTTTTACCGTAAATGTCCGGAGTGTTAAAAAGTCCGTTCTGTTGTAGGTAGTCAAGGATCGTCTTAAACATTCCAAAGTGCACTGTTGAAGTTTCACCTCTAGGATGTCTTCGTAAAGCCCCAGCTCTGATGATGTCTTTAAGAATGGGATTGTGGGGTCTGATTATGGCAAGGGTCAGAGCGGTTTCCTTGCTCTTGTTAATCCTGTTCACATCCACACCAGCTAGCAGCAGAAGTCGCACGCAATCGTCGTAATGGCACCTCACCGCGTTCATCAACGGTGTGGTTTCATTCATGTCTATGAGGTTTACGTCATACACATATTTGATGGCTGAGATTAGTCTCGGATCTACATTAAAATATGGAAACACATCAGATCTATTCTTGTCTTCGGATTTATTATTTGTGTCTCGTAAAAATAAACAGATCTCTTCAAGATTTTCCCACATAGAATCAACGTTGTTTATATTTTGTTTCAGCAATATTTCCAAGTAGCTGTAGAGTTCTCGTTTTAAACACAACGAGATGGCTGATATGCATTTTGGTGTTTTTAGTTTAGGATCGGCGCCATACTCAATGAGAACTTTGAAAAGTTCATTTCTTTGAGCAATCACAGCCATCATCAGCGCCGTCTTTCCTTGGCTATTTGGATAGTCCACGTCTGCTCCGGCTTTGATGATAGCCTCCACAGTGGACGGAGCTTCGTTGTCCTCTATGGCCTTCGTGAGTAAAGTATTCCCACCGATATACACACTGTTCAAGTCTCTGCCCATTTCACTTGCTTTGTGACGAATTGTTTCATGATCCCCGGTCTTGGCTGTCATCATTAGATGCCCTAGTTGGTCGGCACGTTTTTTACGTTGTTTTTGCTTAGTTCTAGGCATTTGTATCTGTCCCTGGTCACTGCAATACAAGGTCTCAAATTATCATAAGGCATACAAATCAAAGGATAAATTGAAAGGCTGGTACCATGAATAGGATATTGTGTTTATTAGTGAAATTAGTATTTAAGCTAAAAAGATATCAGCCTTAACAATGTGGTTGTCCATCTACACTTCGGTGGTTGACGAATGGAAAAAGAAAGCAGGTTTAATACAAGATAGTATATTGTTTTATCATTTCACATGCGCTCTCACTATCGCTCCCTCCCCTCCTCCATCAGAGCGTTGAAAACCCTGTAAACATACTGAAAATGTGTATATATATATATAAGAGAGAGAGAGATTTAGAGGTAGGTCGGATGTCCGGGACGGATATCGAGAATTCCGCCACTATCCGGATTTGCCAAATACTTATAGCAGTTTCGGATAGGATTCGGATATCAAATGCGATTTGATTTAAGAAAGCCTAAAGTCATGTCTTGAATTGAGTATTCGTTTTAAACTTCTCAAACAATAGATGCTACTTTAGACGGATTTTAAGATTCATAGATCCATCATTGGACGCTGGTTTTCATTGGATATCTTCGATTATCTAACTTATGTGATAGCTGCTTTTCATTTAGGGATAGAAAAGAAACTTTCAATGAACATGATAAGAGGCACCACTGGGTTTGGTGTCACCCAGTGCGGTAGCTCATGATGTCACCCGCTCACGACTCACGACATACCAAATCGACCTCCTCTGAGCATGCCAGTATCAAATACCTGGAACATTCATAATTTTACGTTTTGATGTCACCCCATTTGATGGTGTCACCCATTGGACTCCATGCAAGGACATCGAGTTCAACGGGGAAAAAAAGTTAAATTGATGAAAATCAGGTCGAGCCCACAATGGATGCACAGGAAAGATACTAGTTAGAATTCTTTTACCACCTTGTTGACACTATAACCAAGTCTTTAGAAAAAAGATTTTCCCAGCTGCAACATCACAACAGTAACTTTCGTTTTTTATTTCATTTATATAAAAGACAGTTCGAATATTGTTGCGAATTTCAAAGATTATTTTGAAAGCGTTTTAACAGATGGAGACTAATTGG
The DNA here is from genome assembly GCA_944989445.1 of Ampullaceana balthica. Taxonomy (NCBI): domain Eukaryota; kingdom Metazoa; phylum Mollusca; class Gastropoda; family Lymnaeidae; genus Ampullaceana; species Ampullaceana balthica. Next base: position 173,553 of record CALYLW010000924.1, read on the forward strand.
ATATGTTGCAGGCAATGTGTGAAATCAGGCATTCTATAGAATGCCTAGGCATTTTATAGAATGCCGGATTTCGTTTAGGCAAAGTGTAAAAAGAGCACAACAAAAGACTTTATTGATAATTGCGCATTTTTAAGTGACATTAATACAAAATAAAGCACATGATATACGCTCTGTATTATTTTTTCGAGGTCTTCCTCTGATTCCACATCTTCTAAAACATCGTCAGGTAGGGACAACGTTGTGAGGCCTACTTTAGCTCTGCAGCCAAAGAGAGCTTCGTATGGTGATCTTTTAATTCCAGAATGAAAAGCTCTGTTCTTCTTGAGTTGGTCGCACCGTAAATCCTCACTCCAGTGGCCAGTTTTTCATCGTACATCCAAGCACACAGCATATTTTCAATGTCCTAGTTAGCTCTTTCGACGCTCTCCTAGCTTTGTGAGTGGCGCGGCTTACCATGCATAATCTTCAAGGTGGGCCAGTACTCCTTTAGACTGCTTACCATATTGTTTACAAATTCCCTGCAGTTATTGGACTGTAGAATCATTGGAGCACCAAGCAACGTAATTATGTCAACCAGCTGGTATAGTAATTATTGTGCCCACTTTGTCTTCAGGACCCTGAGAACCACGAACTTGGTGGGATGATCTTGATACACCATTATAAAATTGTATTCCCCATCAGGATGTGATTGAAAGTCTATGAGATCGACCTGACAACGAGAGTTGCATTCAGAAAAAGCCATTGGCTTGACAACAATGCCTTTTTTGACGCCTTTTTTGTTTTGTTCTGGCAAGATGCACTAAGGATAATACACAGTTCAATATCATGACGGGTGGCGTTCTTGTATTTAGGTCAAAGTTCTTTCAACATTTTGTCCCATCCTCCAAAACAAATGGCCAAATGAGCTTTATGAAGTACGCCAAATATCTCGGAGTCAGTGACGTAAAACGGAAAAGGCACTCACGCCTTCTTTAACAAGGTAGATCAACTTACTCTTATTTTCCACCATCATAACATCATAGTTCATAGTTTCACCAGCCAATCGTCTCGTGGTTCTTGCTTAATGGTGGTCTTAGCCATTTTAACATCGTCCACCAATTTTTGGTAACAGTTTCGGTTAAAAAACCCAATGTTTAGAATCATTTGCTCTCATTTTCGATAAGTCATCGTAGGACCGTCATTGCATGTCAACATGGCGTGATTCCTGTCATAGCACTACATTCTCTTCCGACATTGTCACACAGCAATCCAAGGGGAAACGTTATGGGAGAACGTCTGTGGAATCACAGCCCAATGATATAAACTGACGTCGTGAGAAGAATTTTATTCAATATTGTAGAGAACCTGGTTACTCGTGTGTGACTAAACTCTCTGCATTTACTCAAATTCTTCTTAATTACTAGTCACACTTGTCTTCTCATAATCAAACACCAAACTACAAGACTACATGAACATTTTGATTACTTTATTGCTTCACTCATTGACTCCAACATACACTGAATTCTAACTTCACATATTTAAAGACAAACTGTCCTAAGACAATTCTACTATCTCTTTCTATCATCTACAGTCTACCATATACTCTCTGCCCTAGCCTGCCGTCCCTGCCTAGTGTCTCGTGCCTAGTTCCTACCCCCGTTCTCACCAATGCGTCCTCCCTAATACCCTTCAGTCTCCGCCCCTAAAATTCCATTGTCCGAAGTAATCTGTCAATCATCTAGAACCACCCCTATTAAGACGGGGGTTGGGGCCGGTTTGACATAACCATCTCTGGTGAGACCCAAACCACTTAACTACCCCCACCCAGAACACCTGCGCGTCTGGTCATCCTATCTTTCCTGGGGCAGTTCACACCTTGGCCAGCCCCGCGGACTCCCAGCCATGGTCAGAAGTTGGCTTCCGTTTCATGTCCCTGTCTTATCTCAAGACCCTTTTACCGCCCTAGATCTAAAGACCCGCGCTCAGCTCCGCGCTATTGGCGATATTGGCGGTCAGCCTTTGATCTCAGCTCCTGGCGGTCAATGCAAGTTAACCTAAATTCCTTACAATAAGTGTTTTATACACTTAAATTTATCACACACACTTTCTTATTTTTGATTTTAAACATACAAAATATCGTTATTGGAGAAAAAAAGATAAGAGCGTTCATTGTCATATGTGTCAAGATATATACATTTATTATGTTTGATGACGACAAAGAATTTAAAGGTGTCATCTTTTGTAATTTCTAAGTTTGTTTCCCATAGACAGTCGTTATGGAGATTATGTAATGATAAAATTATTATAAAAAATTCACAATAACTTTCAGAAAATTTCCAAGTCAATTCATATTTCTATTTAACTGAAACTATGGATTACATATGTTCCACCTCGATTATTTTAAATATAACAACACACTTTTCTTTCTTATCTTGATATTGATAGCACAGTATCATTGTGTTGATAATTCTTGCTTCTATGTATGTTGAATGGTCAGAGTATATTATGGTCCTTTCAATAGATGTGTTTATTTCTCAGGAAGAAAAAAAATTCCGAATATGTTACGTTACTATTTTGTTAAAGTATTCTGAAAACAGTTTATTTTCCTCAATTATAAAACATTTAAAAAATCTTACTGAATATTAAAAAAAAATATTGACACATTTTGAAAGCATTGTGCTGATAATTCTTGCTTCTATGTATATTTGATGGTCAGAGTATATTATGGTCATCTCAATAGATGTGTTTATTTCTAACAAAAGGAAAAAAAAATCCGAATATGTTACGTTACTATTTTGTTAAAGTATTCCGACAACAGTTTATTTTCCTCGTTTATACAAAATTTAAAAAATCTATCTGAATATTTTTTTAAAACAAATATTGACAAATTTTGAAAGCATTATTTTGATTAGCGCAATTATTTCTCTGTGCTTCCTTCTCAGTGGTGTTATACAAATGAAGACTATTTTAAATAATTATGGCAACCTCACTAGTATCCATTTCTCAAGTGTTTATTTTTTTCAGTTTCTCATCATGCTTCGAATTTAATCTTTTTATAATGCTCCTATAAGACACTTCCCAATGTCAGCACAATGGTAATAGGGTGTAAATGATTCATGTAGAAGGTTCATTTTGGCTAAATTTGTCACATAGCTAAGAGGCTCAGAGTAAAAATTGAAAATGCTCCAGTAAAGTTCTTATTTGAAAATAAATATTATTTTTTGTGACCACCACTTCTTGTTGATGCTTGTCTAACTGTTAATAACTTAGATGTTTCTGTTTGTTATTATCTCTAAGCTTAAACTTATCACACACTTTCTTATATTCGATTTCAAACATGCAACACATCGTGATTGAAAATAAAAAAGATTAAAAAATTCATTGTCAAAATTCTAGTCAAGATAAATACACGTACCTTTGTTGACGAAATATAATTTAAAGGTGTCTTCTTCTGTAATTTTTCAGTTTTTTGCTGATAGACATGTTCTATGGAAAATAGAAATGGTAAATTTAAAGAAATAGGTCAGACTTGTTTCATGAAAATTCCAAGCCCTCTTCTTAGCCAATCGAATGATCAACTGTGTTCCGCTTGAATGTTTTCAATATAACACGCATTTCTAAATACTCCTTAGACTAATGCTACAAACTCAATATAAATATTGTTATGGCACATTTTTATGTTTAAGGCCTCTGTGTCTTTGTGTATTTTCAAGAAAAATTAACTGGTCGCAAAGTCTACACAGCAAGTATATCAGGAACTGGAGGTTTTAAAGCACGAATAAATCAATAGCGGTGATCGCATATGTTCTTAAAATAACCATTTTCCAGCCACTAGTCGTCTGTTCGAAACGCATGAGCTGTTCCTGTGACTAGAGAGTCACGAGTTTCTGTTTATCACTGTTGCCTAGAGCAAGTCTTAAGTTTAAAACAAATTGGAGGGACTCGTTCGTCGAAAGCTCGTTTAGAAATAATTTGAATTTGTTTTATGGTCCTTTTAATAGATTTGTACAAATTAAAGACAAGCAAAAGTACCTTCCGATTACGTAATTTACTATTTTTGGAAACAAGTTTCCGAAAAATTATATTTTTCCGAGTAATGAAGTTAAAAAACAACAACTTTGAAATAAATTGTTTGATAGAAGACAGTTAAAAGCAAGATTTTTCTAACGTAAATATACCTTCTCAGTAATGCTATAGAACTACTTTGTAAATACAAATTAATTGTTATGGAATTTTTGGGACAATGTATTTCATTAAATGTATATTTGAAAACAAATGTAAAAGCCTTGTGCCAAAGATTTGACTTTTAATGCTTGTGTAAACTGTTCATAACTTAGATGTTACTATTTCTAATATTCGGGTGTCTTTGAGCCTCATTATTCTTCACAAACCTAAAATCTAGTGTGTTCAAATAGTCTACGCTGACATCTAGCGTTTTCGAAATATGTACACTGATATCGAGAAGTTTGAAAAAGTACTCTGGCATCTATATTGTTGAAATTGTGTACACTGACATCTTGTTTGTTGAAATTGTGTACACTTACATATAGATTGTTAAAATTGTGTACATAAATTTAGAATGTTAAAATAGTGAACACTGACATCTATAGTATTGACATTGTGTACATTGACATCTATAGATTTGAAATAGTGTACACGTGCATCTACAGTGTTGAAATTGTGTACACTGACATCTATAGTGTTAAAAAATGTGTACACTGCCATCTATAATGTTAAATTGTGTACATTGACATCTAGAATGTTGGAATTGTGTACACTGGAATCTATAGTGTTGAAATTGTGTACACTGACATTTAGAGTGTTAAAATGTTGTACACTCGCATCTATTTTGTTGTAATTTTATACACTGGCATACACTGACATCTAGAGTGTTAAAATTTTGTACAATGGCATCTATAGTGTTGAAATTGCTGTCACTTGCATTTTGAGCGTAGAAATTGTGTACACTGACATCTACAGTGTTGAAATTGTGTACACTCGCATCTATAGTGTTGAAATTGTGTACACTGACGTATAGAGCGTAGAAATTGTGTACACTGACATCTACAGTGTTGAAATTGTGTACACTCGCATCTATAGTGTTGAAATTGTGTACACTTACGTGTATAGTGATACAATTGTGTACACTGACGTCTAGAGTGTTACAATTGTGTACACTGGCGTCTACAGTTATAAAATTGTGTACCATGAAGTGTAGGGAGTTAAAAATTTGTACACTTACGTCTATAGTGATAAAATTGTGTACACTGACGTATAGAGTGTTACAATTGTGTGCACTGGCGTCTACAGTTATAAAATTGTGTACCATAAAGTCTAGGGAGTTAAAAATTTGTACACTTACGTCTATAGTGATAAAATTGTGTACACTGACTTCTAGAGTGTTAAAAATGTATACACTGACATTTAGAGTGTTAAAAATGTGTACTCACTCTCGCTTAGCCAATAATTGTGTGTTCTGTGATGTTGACAGTTGTCGTGTCAGGTGATGACATATGAGTTAAGATATATTGTGTATAAGATTAACATATACTTTTGCAGGTGATGACACGTGTGTATTTAGGTGATGACAAGTGCGTCGTAAAGTGATCATAGGTGTGTAAAGGTGATGAAAGGTGTGTCTTAAGGTGATACAAGAGTCCCGCGAAATGTTGACAAGTTTCAGAGTTAAATTCTTCATGTAGGAGGGTAACAAAGACAAGTGCTCTATGAAAGTATATAGCTAAACCGTGAATCTGAACCAAACACTCCTGAACTAACACACTGCAAGTGAGAAACAATGCAATTTATATCTACATTTACAGCAACAGCAAAAATCGATCCGCTAAATGTTAACTGCATATAGCATATATGATTTTTTCTAGTGTTGCTCCAAGTAAAAAAGTACAATACCTGTGTGTGAGTCACATGCATGGTTTAAACTTTAAACAAACCAGAAGTTTCGCCTCCTGATAAGGGGAAGAAGAGAGGTACATCCTTGTGGGTGGCAGATCCTGGGAACAATTGACCCGTTCCAGACAAGAGTGAACCATATGAGATAAGACCCGTTCAAGACATGAGTGACCCAGATAAGATAAGACCCGTTTAAGACAGGAGTGACCCACATACGATAAGACCCGTTCAAGACAGGAGTGACCCAGATAACATAAGACCCGTTCAAGACAGGAGTGACCCAGGTAAGATAAGACCCGTTTAAGACAGGAGTGACCCATATACGATAAGACCCGTTCAAGACAGGAGTGACCCAGATAACATAAGACCGTTTCAAGACAGGAGTGACCCAGATAACATAAGACCCGTTCAAGACAGGAGTGACCCATATAAGATAAGACCCGTTCAAGACAGGAGTGACCCAGATAACATAAGAACCGTTCAAGACAGGAGTGACCCATATAAGATAAGACCCGTTCAAGACAGGAGTGACCTACATAAGATAAGACCCGTTCAAGACAGGAGTGACGACATATAACATAAAACCCGTTCAAGACAGGAGTGACCCAGATAACATAAGACCCGTTCAAGACAGGAGTGACCCATATAAGATAAGAAACGTTTAAGACAGGAGTGACCCACATACGATAAGACCCGTTCAAGACAGGAGTGACCCAGATAACATAAGACACGTTCAAGACAGGAGTGACCCATATAAGATAAGACCCGTTCAAGACAGGAGTGACCCAGATACTATAAGACCCGTTCAAGACAAGAATGACCCTTATAAGATAAGAACCGTTCAAGACAGGAGTGACCCAGATAACATAAGACCCGTTCAAGACAGGAGTGACCCAGATAAGATAAGAAACGTTTAAGACAGGAGTGACCCAGATAAGATAAGAAACGTTTAAGACAGGAGTAACCCAGATAATATAAGAGCCGTTCAAGACAGGAGTGACCCAGATAATATAAGACCCGTTCAAGACAAGAGTTACCCTTATAAGATAAGACCCGTTCAAGACAGGATTGACACAGATAACATAAGACCCGTTCAAGACAGGAGTGTCCCGGATAAGATAAGACCCGTTCAAGACAGGAGTGACCCAGATAACATAAGACCCGTTCAAGACAGGAGTGACCCAGATAAGATAAGAAACGTTTAAGACAGGAGTAACCCAGATAAGATAAGAAACGTTTAAGACAGGAGTAACCCAGATAAGATAAGAAACGTTTAAGACAGGAGTGACCCAGATAAGATAAGAAACGTTTAAGACAGGAGTGACCCAGATTATATAAGAAACGTTTAAGACAGGAGTAACCCATATGAGATAAGACCATTTTAAGACAGGAGTGGCCCAGATGACATAAGACCCGTTTAAGACAGGAGTGACCCAGACAAGATAAGAAACGTTTAAGACAGGAGAAACCCATATGAGATAAGACCATTTTAAGACAGAAGTGACCTTATCTACTCTGATATAATTTCCTCTCGTAAATCACTTCATGTTTCCAGGAATATTGAAGTTAATTGGCCTACTTTAAACATTATTAAGGTTGAAATAAAACGCCTTATACAAATAATAATCCTTTTTTTAACAATAAAACAACAGTTGAATTTTCAAAAAGTTTTAAAACTAAGAATTTAAATACTATGATTTGTATATACATTGACATTATCGAAGTTACATTATAATTTTTCTTTCATTTTTTTGTTTAAAATCAATGTCAACTTCAGTTTCCAAATAAAGGCAAAACCTCCCATCGTGAATAGAAGAAACACAAATTGTACCTGAATTTCAGTTGTCTGAAGTTCACTTGATTTAATTGTTGTTTGCCCAGTTGCTTGAAGATTATTTGATTACATTGGTTTGTTCCCGTTGCCTGAAATTCATTTAATATCATCTGCTTTTTTTCGATTTGTATAAATTTCATCTGATTTCATTTGTGTTTTCCCAGTTGCCTTTTTTTCATTTAATTTGATTGGTTGTTTGCCATGGTGTTATGATTTAGTTTTTTCCCAGAGTTTTTTCAACATTGTTTAATTTTATTTTTTAATTACTGTTTTATGATTCTCATTTACTGTGTGTGTGATCTAGCCAAGTGATTCTCAAAGTGGTAGCCAGCGAACCGGTGCCGGTCCGTGGGCCATCCGACGCCAGTCTGCAGAAGTTATCAAGAAGGGACAAAAAATATAATTATAACCTTTCATTTTCACCAATTAATACTAACCCTAAAGAATATGTAAATATTTAAGCAATAAGCACACAAAATGCAAAAAAATAGTATAAAACAAGTTACATTTCGCTATCACGCTATACTTTGAAAATAGATCTAAAAGCCCGCGCTCAGCTCCGAGCTAGTGGTGCTATTGGCGGTCAGCCTTTGATCTCAGCTCCTGGCGGTCAATGCAAGTTAACCTAAATTCCTTACAATAAGTGTTTTATACACTTAAATTTATCACACACACGTTCTTATTTTTGATTTTAAACATACAAAATATCGTTATTGGAGAAAAAAAGATAAGAGCGTTCATTGTCATAATATGTGTCAAGATATATACATTTATTATGTTTGATGACGACAAAGAATTTAAAGGTGTCATCTTTTGTAATTTCTAAGTTTGTTTCCCCATAGACAGTCGTTATGGAGATTACGTAATGCTAAAATTATTATAAACAAGTCACACTAACTTTCAGGAAATTTCCAAGTCAATTCATATTTCTTTTTAACTGAAACTATGGATTACATATGTTCCACCTCGATTATTTTTAATATAACAACACACTTTAGCACAGTATCATTGTGCTGATAATTCTTGCTTCTATGTATTTTTGATGGTCAGAGTATATTATGGTCATCTCAATAGATGTGTTTATTTCTAACAAAAGGAAAAAAAATCCGAATATGTTACGTTACTATTTTGTTAAAGTATTCCGAAAACAGTTTATTTTCCTCGTTTATACAAAATTTAAAAAATCTATCTGAATATTTTTTTAAAACAAATATTGACAAATTTTGAAAGCATTATTTTGATTAGCGCAATTATTTCTCTGTGCTTCCTTCTCAGTGGTGTTATACAAATGAAGACTATTTTAAATAATTATGGCAACCTCACTAGTATCCATTTCTCAAGTGTTTATTTTTTTCAGTTTCTCATCATGCTTCGAATTTAATCTTTTTATAATGCTCCTATAAGACACTTCCCAATGTCAGCACAATGGTAATAGGGTGTAAATGATTCATGTAGAAGGTTCATTTTGGCTAAATTTGTCACATAGCTAAGAGGCTCAGAGTAATAATTGAAAATGCTCCAGTAAAGTTCTTATTTGAAAATAAATATTATTTTTTGTGACCACCACTTCTTGTTGATGCTTGTCTAACTGTTAATAACTTAGATGTTTCTGTTTGTTATTATCTCTAAGCTTAAACTTATCACACACTTTCTTATATTCGATTTCAAACATGCAACACATCGTGATTGAAAATAAAAAAGATTAAAAAATTCATTGTCAAAATTCTAGTCAAGATAAATACACGTACCTTTGTTGACGAAATATAATTTAAAGGTGTCTTCTTCTGTAATTTTTCAGTTTTTTGCTGATAGACATGTTCTATGGAAAATAGAAATGGTAAATTTAAAGAAATAGGTCAGACTTTTTTCATGAAAATTCCAAGCCCTCTTCTTAGCCAATCGAATGATCAACTGTGTTCCGCTTGAATGTTTTCAATATAACACGCATTTCTAAATACTCCTTAGACTAATGCTACAAACTCAATATAAATATTGTTATGGCACATTTTTATGTTTAAGGCCTCTGTGTCTTTGTGTATTTTCAAGAAAAAATTAACTGGTCGCAAAGTCTACACAGCAAGTATATCAGGAACTGGAGGTTTTAAAGCACGAATAAATCAATAGCGGTGATCGCATATGTTCTTAAAATAACCATTTTCCAGCCACTAGTCGTCTGTTCGAAACGCATGAGCTGTTCCTGTGACTAGAGAGTCACGAGTTTCTGTTTATCACTGTTGCCTAGAGCAAGTCTTAAGTTTAAAACAAATTGGAGGGACTCGTTCGTCGAAAGCTCGTTTAGAAATAATTTGAATTTGTTTTATGGTCCTTTTAATAGATTTGTACAAATTAAAGACAAGCAAAAGTACCCTCCGATTACGTAATTTACTATTTTTGGAAACAAGTTTCCGAAAAATTATATTTTTCCGAGTAATGAAGTTAAAAAAAAACAACTTTGAAATAAATTGTTTGATAGAAGACAGTTAAAAGCAAGATTTTTCTAACGTAAATATACCTTCTCAGTAATGCTATAGAACTACTTTGTAAATACAAATTAATTGTTATGGAATTTTTGGGACAATGTATTTCATTAAATGTATATTTGAAAACAAATGTAAAAGCCTTGTGCCAAAGATTTGACTTTTAATGCTTGAGTAAACTGTTCATAACTTAGATGTTACTATTTCTAATATTCGGGTGTCTTTGAGCCTCATTATTCTTCACAAACCTAAAATCTAGTGTGTTCAAATAGTCTACGCTGACATCTAGCGTTTTCGAAATATGTACACTGATATCGAGAAGTTTGAAAAAGTACTCTGGCATCTATATTGTTGAAATTGTGTACACTGACATCTTGTTTGTTGAAATTGTGTACACTTACATATAGATTGTTAAAATTGTGTACATAAATTTAGAATGTTAAAATAGTGAACACTGACATCTATAGTATTGACATTGTGTACATTGACATCTATAGATTTGAAATAGTGTACACGTGCATCTACAGTGTTGAAATTGTGTACACTGCCATCTATAGTGTTAAAAAATGTGTACACTGCCATCTATAATATTAAATTGTGTACATTGACATCTAGAATGTTGGAATTGTGTATACTGGAATCTATAGTGTTGAAATTGTGTACACTGACATTTAGAGTGTTAAAATGTTGTACACTCGCAACTATAGTGTTGTAATTTTATACACTGGCATACACTGACATCTAGAGTGTTAAAATTTTGTACAATGGCATCTATAGTGTTGAAATTGCTGTCACTTGCATTTAGAGCGTAGAAATTGTGTACACTGACATCTACAGTGTTGAAATTGTGTACACTCGCATCTATAGTGTTGAAATTGTGTACACTGACGTATAGAGTGTTACAATTGTGTACACTGGCGTCTACAGTTATAACATTGTGTACAATGACGTCTAGGGAGTTCAAAATTAGTACACTTACGTGTATAGTGATACAATTGTGTACACTGACGTCTAGAGTGTTACAATTGTGTACACTGGCGTCTACAGTTATAAAATTGTGTACCATGAAGTGTAGGGAGTTAAAAATTTGTACACTTACGTCTATAGTGATAAAATTGTGTACACTGACGTATAGAGTGTTACAATTGTGTGCACTGGCGTCTACAGTTATAAAATTGTGTACCATAAAGTCTAGGGAGTTAAAAATTTGTACACTTACGTCTATAGTGATAAAATTGTGTACACTGACGTCTAGAGTGTTAAAAATGTATACACTGACATTTAGAGTGTTAAAAATGTGTACTCACTCTCGCTTAGCCAATAATTGTGTGTTCTGTGATGTTGACAGTTGTCGTGTCAGGTGATGACATATGAGTTAAGATATATTGTGTATAAGATTAACATATACTTTTGCAGGTGATGACACGTATGTATTTAGGTGATGACAAGTGCGTCGTAAAGTGATCATAGGTGTGTAAAGGTGATGAAAGGTGTGTCTTAAGGTGATACAAGAGTCCCGCGAAATGTTGACAAGTTTCAGAGTTAAATTCTTCATGTAGGAGGGTAACAAAGACAAGTGCTCTATGAAAGTATATAGCTAAACCGTGAATCTGAACCTAACACTCCTGAACTAACACACTGCAAGTGAGAAACAATGCAATTTATATCTACATTTACAGCAACAGCAAAAGTCGATCCGCTAAATGTTAACTGCATGTAGCATATATGATTTTTTCTAGTGTTGCTCCAAGGAAAAAAGTACAATACCTGTGTGTGAGTCACATGCATGGTTTAAACTTTAAACAAACCAGAAGTTTCGCCTCCTGATAAAGGGAAGAAGAGAGGTACATCCTTGTGGGTGGCAGATCCTGGGAACAATTGACCCGTTCCAGACAGGAGTGACCCAGATAACATAAGACCCGTTCAAGACAGGAGTGACACAGGTAAGATAAGACCCGTTTAAGACAGGAGTGACCCACATACGATAAGACCCGTTCAAGACAGGAGTGACCCAGATAACATAAGACCGTTTCAAGACAGGAGTGACCCAGATAACATAAGACCCGTTCAAGACAGGAGTGACCCATATAAGATAAGACCCGTTCAAGACAGGAGTGACCCAGATAACATAAGACCGTTTCAAGACAGGAGTGACCCAGATAACATAAGACCCGTTCAAGACAGGAGTGACCCATATAAGATAAGACCCGTTCAAGACAGGAGTGACCCAGATAACATAAGAACCGTTCAAGACAGGAGTGACCCATATAAGATAAGACCCGTTCAAGACAGGAGTGACCTACATAAGATAAGACCCGTTCAAGACAGGAGTGACGACATATAACATAAAACCCGTTCAAGACAGGAGTGACCCAGATAACATAAGACCCGTTCAAGACAGGAGTGACCCATATAAGATAAGAAACGTTTAAGACAGGAGTGACCCACATACGATAAGACCCGTTCAAGACAGGAGTGACCCAGATAACATAAGACACGTTCAAGACAGGAGTGACCCATATAAGATAAGACCCGTTCAAGACAGGAGTTACCCAGATACTATAAGACCCGTTCAAGACAAGAATGACCCTTATAAGATAAGAACCGTTCAAGACAGGAGTGACCCAGATAACATAAGACCCGTTCAAGACAGGATTGACCCAGATAAGATAAGAAACGTTTAAGACAGGAGTGACCAAGATAAGATAAGAAACGTTTAAGACAGGAGTAACCCAGATAATATAAGAGCCGTTCAAGACAGGAGTGACCCAGATAATATAAGACCCGTTCAAGACAAGAGTTACCCTTATAAGATAAGACCCGTTCAAGACAGGATTGACACAGATAACATAAGACCCGTTCAAGACAGGAGTGTCCCGGATAAGATAAGACCCGTTCAAGACAGGAGTGACCCAGATAACATAAGACCCGTTCAAGACAGGAGTGACCCAGATAAGATAAGAAACGTTTAAGACAAGAGTAACCCAGATAAGATAAGAAACGTTTAAGACAGGAGTAACCCAGATAAGATAAGAAACGTTTAAGACAGTAGTGACCCAGATAAGATAAGAAACGTTTAAGACAGGAGTGACCCAGATTATATAAGAAACGTTTAAGACAGGAGTAACCCATATGAGATAAGACCATTTTAAGACAGGAGTGGCCCAGATGACATAAGACCCGTTTAAGACAGGAGTGACCCAGACAAGATAAGAAACGTTTAAGACAGGAGAAACCCATATGAGATAAGACCATTTTAAGACAGAAGTGACCTTATCTACTCTGATATAATTTCCTCTCGTAAATCACTTCATGTTTCCAGGAATATTGAAGTTAATTGGCCTACTTTAAACATGATTAAGGTTGAAATAAAACGCCTTATACAAATAATAATCCTTTTTTTAACAATAAAACAACAGTTGAATTTTCAAAAAGTTTTAAAACTAAGAATTTAAATACTATGATTTGTATATACATTGACATTATCGAAGTTACATTATAATTTTTCTTTCATTTTTTTGTTTAAAATCAATGTCAACTTCAGTTTACAAATAAAGGCAAAACCTCCCATCGTGAATAGAAGAAACACAAATTGTACCTGAATTTCAGTTGTCTGAAGTTCACTTGATTTAATTGTTGTTTGCCCAGTTGCTTGAAGATTATTTGATTACATTGGTTTGTTCCCGTTGCCTGAAATTCATTTAATATCATCTGCTTTTTTTCGATTTGTATAAATTTCATCTGATTTCATTTGTGTTTTCCCAGTTGCCTTTTTTCATTTAATTTGATTGGTTGTTTGCCATGGTGTTATGATTTAGTTTTTCCCAGAGTTTTTTCAACATTGTTTAATTTTATTTTTTAATTACTGTTTTATGATTCTCATTTACTGTGTGTGTGATCTAGCCAAGTGATTCTCAAAGTGGTAGCCAGCGAACCGGTGCCGGTCCGTGGGCCATCCGACGCCAGTCTGCAGAAGTTATCAAGAAGGGACAAAAAATATAATTATAACCTTTCATTTTCACCAATTAATACTAACCCTAAAGAATATGTAAATATTTAGGCAATAAGCACACAAAATTCAAAAAAATAGTATAAAACAAGTTACATTTCGCTATCACGCTATACTTTGAAAATAGATCTAAAAGCCCGCACTCAGCTCCGAGCTAGTGGTGCTATTGGCGGTCAGCCTTTGATCTCAGCTCCTGGCGGTCAATGCAAGTTAACTTAAATTCCTTACAATAAGTGTTTTATACACTTAAATTTATCACACACACGTTCTTATTTTTGATTTTAAACATACAAAATATCGTTATTGGAGAAAAAAAGATAAGAGCGTTCATTGTCATAATATGTGTCAAGATATATACATTTATTATGTTTGATGACGACAAAGAATTTAAAGGTGTCATCTTTTGTAATTTCTAAGTTTGTTTCCCCATAGACAGTTGTTATGGAGATTACGTAATGCTAAAATTATTATAAACAAGTCACACTAACTTTCAGGAAATTTCCAAGTCAATTCATATTTCTTTTTAACTGAAACTATGGATTACATATGTTCCACCTCGATTATTTTTAATATAACAACACACTTTAGCACAGTATCATTGTGCTGATAATTCTTGCTTCTATGTATTTTTGATGGTCAGAGTATATTATGGTCATCTCAATAGATGTGTTTATTTCTAACAAAAGGAAAAAAAATCCGAATATGTTACGTTACTATTTTGTTAAAGTATTCCGAAAACAGTTTATTTTCCTCGTTTATACAAAATTTAAAAAATCTATCTGAATATTTTTTTAAAACAAATATTGACAAATTTTGAAAGCATTATTTTGATTAGCGCAATTATTTCTCTGTGCTTCCTTCTCAGTGGTGTTATACAAATGAAGACTATTTTAAATAATTATGGCAACCTCACTAGTATCCATTTCTCAAGTGTTTATTTTTTTCAGTTTCTCATCATGCTTCGAATTTAATCTTTTTATAATGCTCCTATAAGACACTTCCCAATGTCAGCACAATGGTAATAGGGTGTAAATGATTCATGTAGAAGGTTCATTTTGGCTAAATTTGTCACATAGCTAAGAGGCTCAGAGTAATAATTGAAAATGCTCCAGTAAAGTTCTTATTTGAAAATAAATATTATTTTTTGTGACCACCACTTCTTGTTGATGCTTGTCTAACTGTTAATAACTTAGATGTTTCTGTTTGTTATTATCTCTAAGCTTAAACTTATCACACACTTTCTTATATTCGATTTCAAACATGCAACACATCGTGATTGAAAATAAAAAAGATTAAAAAATTCATTGTCAAAATTCTAGTCAAGATAAATACACGTACCTTTGTTGACGAAATATAATTTAAAGGTGTCTTCTTCTGTAATTTTTCAGTTTTTTGCTGATAGACATGTTCTATGGAAAATAGAAATGGTAAATTTAAAGAAATAGGTCAGACTTGTTTCATGAAAATTCCAAGCCCTCTTCTTAGCCAATCGAATGATCAACTGTGTTCCGCTTGAATGTTTTCAATATAACACGCATTTCTAAATACTCCTTAGACTAATGCTACAAACTCAATATAAATATTGTTATGGCACATTTTTATGTTTAAGGCCTCTGTGTCTTTGTGTATTTTCAAGAAAAATTAACTGGTCGCAAAGTCTACACAGCAAGTATATCAGGAACTGGAGGTTTTAAAGCACGAATAAATCAATAGCGGTGATCGCATATGTTCTTAAAATAACCATTTTCCAGCCACTAGTCGTCTGTTCGAAACGCATGAGCTGTTCCTGTGACTAGAGAGTCACGAGTTTCTGTTTATCACTGTTGCCTAGAGCAAGTCTTAAGTTTAAAACAAATTGGAGGGACTCGTTCGTCGAAAGCTCGTTTAGAAATAATTTGAATTTGTTTTATGGTCCTTTTAATAGATTTGTACAAATTAAAGACAAGCAAAAGTACCTTCCGATTACGTAATTTACTATTTTTGGAAACAAGTTTCCGAAAAATTATATTTTTCCGAGTAATGAAGTTAAAAAAAAACAACTTTGAAATAAATTGTTTGATAGAAGACAGTTAAAAGCAAGATTTTTCTAACGTAAATATACCTTCTCAGTAATGCTATAGAACTACTTTGTAAATACAAATTAATTGTTATGGAATTTTTGGGACAATGTATTTCATTAAATGTATATTTGAAAACAAATGTAAAAGCCTTGTGCCAAAGATTTGACTTTTAATGCTTGTGTAAACTGTTCATAACTTAGATGTTACTATTTCTAATATTCGGGTGTCTTTGAGCCTCATTATTCTTCACAAACCTAAAATCTAGTGTGTTCAAATAGTCTACGCTGACATCTAGCGTTTTCGAAATATGTACACTGATATCGAGAAGTTTGAAAAAGTACTCTGGCATCTATATTGTTGAAATTGTGTACACTGACATCTTGTTTGTTGAAATTGTGTACACTTACATATAGATTGTTAAAATTTTGTACATAAATTTAGAATGTTAAAATAGTGAACACTGACATCTATAGTATTGACATTGTGTACATTGGCATCTATAGATTTGAAATAGTGTACACGTGCATCTACAGTGTTGAAATTGTGTACACTGACATCTATAGTGTTAAAAAATGTGTACACTGCCATCTATAATGTTAAATTGTGTACATTGACATCTAGAATGTTGGAATTGTGTACACTGGAATCTATAGTGTTGAAATTGTGTACACTGACATTTAGAGTGTTAAAATGTTGTACACTCGCATCTATAGTGTTGTAATTTTATACACTGGCATACACTGACATCTAGAGTGTTAAAATTTTGTACAATGGCATCTATAGTGTTGAAATTGCTGTCACTTGCATTTAGAGCGTAGAAATTGTGTACACTGACATCTACAGTGTTGAAATTGTGTACACTCGCATCTATAGTGTTGAAATTGTGTACACTGACGTATAGAGTGTTACAATTGTGTACACTGGCGTCTACAGTTATAACATTGTGTACAATGAAGTCTAGGGAGTTAAAAATTAGTACACTTACGTGTATAGTGATACAATTGTGTACACTGACGTCTAGAGTGTTACAATTGTGTACACTGGCGTCTACAGTTATAAAATTGTGTACCATGAAATGTAGGGAGTTAAAAATGTGTACACTTACGTCTATAGTGATAAAATTGTGTACACTGGCGTATAGAGTGTTACAATTGTGTACACTGGCGTCTACAGTTATAAAATTGTGTACAATGAAGTCTAGGGAGTTAAAAATTATTGCACTTACGTCTATAGTGATAAAATTGTGTACACTGACGCATAGAGTGTTACAATTGTGTACACTGGCGTCTACAGTTATAAAATTGTGTATCATGAAGTCTAGGGAGTTAAAAATGTGTACACTTACGTCTATAGTGATAAAATTGTGTACACTGACGTCTAGAGTGTTAAAAATGTATACACTGACATTTAGAGTGTTAAAAATGTGTACTCACTCTCGCTTAGCCAATAATTGTGTGTTCTGTGATGTTGACAGTTGTCGTGTCAGGTGATGACATATGAGTTAAGATATATTGTGTATAAGATTAACATATACTTTTGCAGGTGATGACACGTGTGTAATTAGGTGATGACAAGTGCGTCGTAATGTGATCATAGGTGTGTAAAGGTGATGAAAGGTGTGTCTTAAGGTGATACAAGAGTCCCGCGAAATGGTGACAAGTTTAAGGGTTAAATTCTTCATGTAGGAGGGTAACAAAGACAAGTGCTTTATGAAAGTATATAGCTAAACCGTGAATCTGAACCAAACACTCCTGAACTAACAGACTGCAAGTGTGAAACAATGCAATTTATATCTACATTTACAGCAACAGCAACAATCGATCCGCTAAATGTTAACTGCATATAGCATATATGATTTTTTCTAGTGTTGCTCCAAGGAAAAAAGTACAATACCTGTGTGTGAGCCACATGCATGGTTTTTTTTTAACTTTTTTTTTGGACCCCCTTTCCAGTCCATGATTGAATAAGGGGCAAGTGATGAGCGTTCACAAGTTTTTAGCCACCACTAACGAGCAGGGGAATGTGTGGCCAGCACAATGCCCCAGGGGCCTTGCCAGAACCTGGGCTCGAACCCACGACTCGGGATCTGCCTTGGATCGATAGTCCAGTACGCTGCCACTTAGACCATCGCGCCCCCAAATGCATGGTTTAAACTTTAAACAAACCAAAAGTTTAGCCTCCTGATAAGGGGAAGAAGAGTGGTACATCCTGGTGTGTGTCAGATTCTGGGAACTCGTAAATCACTTCATGTTTCCAGGAATATTGAAGTTTATTGGCCTACTTTATACATATGTAAGGTTGAAATAAAATGCCTTATACAAATAATAATCCATTTTTGAACAATAGAGCAACAGTTTAATTTTTTAGAAGTTTTAAAACAAAGAATTTAAATACTATGATTTGTATATACATTGACACATCAATGTAATAATAAAATATTTCTTTCAGTCTTTAAAAATAAATGTCAACTTCCGTTTACAAAGAAAGGCAAAACCTCCCATCTTGAATAAAAGAAACACAAATTTTTCCTGAAATTCAGTTTCCTGAAATTCATTTGATTGTAATTGTTAGGCCAGTTGCTTGAAGTTTATTGGATTACATTGGTTTGTTCCCCGTTGCCTGAAGTTCATTTAATTTCATTTGCTTTTTTTCGATTTGTGAGAATTTTATTTTAATTTCATTTGTGTTTTCCCATTTGCATTATTTTCATTTCATTTGATTGGTTGTTTGTCTTGGTGTCATAATTTAGTGGTTTTTTCCTCGAGTTTTTTTAACATTGTTTAAATAATATTTTTTTTAAAATTACTGTTTTATTGTTTCTCATTTACACTGTAGATATTCAATAATAACCAGTAACCATTTTCCAGTTAAATATTTATCACGTGTTTGGATATTGTATTTTAAAACAAAACTGTTTGTAGAATTTATCTCATGTATGATTTAGACCAGTAATTCTCAAGTGGTAGTCCGCGGACCGGTGCAGATCCTTGGGTCATCCGACGCCAGTCCGCAGAAGTTATAAAGAAGGGACAAAAAATATAATTATAAGCTTTCATTTTCATCAATTAATACTAACCCTATAGAATATGTAAATATTTAGGCAATAAGCACACAAAATGAAAAAAAAATGTATAAAATAAGTTACATTTCGCTATCACGCTAAACTTTGAAAATATTGAACCGATCCCTTGTGCAAATGACAAATTCCTGGGGTTCGCCATACTTAAAAGTTTGAGAAGCACTGATTTAGACCTCTCCTGTTGGTTGAATTGATCCCATCTGTGGTAACATTTCCGATTGTTTCAATTTATGTCGACAAGCGTGTTTACTAATTTCAAAATATGTCGTATTTACTTTTGTTTATTTCTTCGGCTATTGAATTTCACCATTGTATTTATTAAGAAAATTTTATATGTATTTTAAGTTTTCCATATGTCAATTTAATTACTTTTCAAATTTTGATTTAGATTAAACCATTATTACTTCCTACTCTCGCTTGTTTAATAGGACATGTGTTTGTTTAACATCTATTGACTTCTCTTTGCCCAAAATTTTTATCTTACATTTCAGTTGTGTTGCCTTCATTCTCATCCATGTGTTGATTCATCTCCCCCCCTCTCCCTTTTTTTCACACCATGTCGGATCATAGCTTCCTTTATTTATTTTCACTTCCTGATTATTGTGTTATTTCAACTTCTCATAATTCTACTTCATATTTACAATAAAATGTCTGTGATTTTTACATTGTGGTGATAATTTTTTTAATATATGTTTTTATTAATTTAAAACATGTTTTTTTATTATTTACTAAATTTATGATAAATAACCAAAAACAAACCAAAAAAACTGTCAATAATAACCTACATCAATGTTTGTTTATTCATAAAAATTTTCTTCTCAGACTCAAGTGAAGCACTTCAATTTTTGTAACATGAACAGTTGTAAAATGTTCTCTCTTGTACTGACAATGAGTGTTTGCTAAATCACGATCAGATATTTAAAGTTTGGTTCACACCTCTCCAATTTTGGCGTATTTTATAGTGCGTTCGTGTGATGTTTGATCAAATGCTCGCGAGCATTTGACAGGTGTGAACCAATCTTAAGGGTCTCGCTGATGATTTTTGTTATTCATTTATTCGAGTTTAGTAAATCATTACATGACAGTTCAACGTTATATTTTGATTATCCTAACCTAAATATTATAATAGGTACCCAATTGGGGTACACAAATAACTCATTCTAAACCTTTGGACAATGGACACCTATGCAAGACCGGAACAAGTTTTATACACAGAACACGTTTACGAGACGATAGAAATGGCAGTGACTAGGAATATTTACACAGAACTGTTGGACGTGACGTCAGATGAAATAGGGGCAAGCAATCGTACTGTTGGTTGTCGTTGCAGCGAATGGTAAGTTATTTCATTTCCTGTTTGTGATAACACAGTAATCTACAATTGCAGAAACAATCTACTTTTTCAAAAAATATTTTTGAAAGCTAGGTGTAATTACTTTTTAAAAAAAATTAAATTAAATACAGCATGTTTTTAATTTTTTACATCCTATACTTGAAAAATTTAGTTTTAGAAAAACATCTTCGCCTATTTCAATTTTTTAACAAAACTTAATACCTTACATTTTATGACTTGAATATATTTATATTAACACTAGGGCTGATCTGATAATTTTTTTTTGATTAATCGGGAAAAAACATCAATCCATTAATCGATTTATTTCAATTATTTATATTTTTATAACGCATATATATGTCCCGTTAAGTCGCGATTCATTATTTTTTTTTCGAGAAATTGGTTTAGTCGCGGTAATTCCATAGCTCCCAAATTTTGTGACGTAACACAGCTAATTCATTCAGCTATGCAATAAATAAGGAAGAAAAACCCTTTTTTCTACGTATGCACGTCTAAATAAATAATAATAATACGAGGGAAAAGTATGTAAGTAACAAAAATATAAATTATTAATAAATTGGAGAGAAAAAATATTAGAAATATTTTCTTTAACTTTAATAGAAATTTAATCCAGTAAATTAATTTTAAACGATAACAATTTTTAATGATTAATCGATTAATTAATCGTTTATTTCCGCAGCCCTAGCCTAGTTAAAACCTTACATTTTTGGACTTGACTTTCTGTTAAGTACGAGAATCAACGAGAACAAATTCGTTTATCTTTTAGACGGAGAGCTTTTTAAGCCTTGTAACCTTTTTTAAACGATATTTTTTAAATTTTAACTCCAGGTTTTCAATTATATTATCTGGCTTATCTATGATCCTAGCTATCGGAACTGTCGCTTTGATCTGTGATGTGGCAATCATCTCAACAAGTAACTGACAGGAGACTTATAATATAGTTAATGTAGACAGCATATCTTTTAAGACATGGCTTCACATATTTAGTTATTTGTATGCATTGAATTTTTGAAAAGGTTAAAGTTTATTAAAAAATTCTAAAATTTATTTTTAAAAAGAGCTGCTTATTTAAATTAAATGTAAACTTTAAAATACATTTTTTAAAATTTAAAAACGGGGCAATGTTAGCTTAATTTCAACAAACTCTTAATATTTTAAGTAAATCGAAGGTAAAAAAAAATTCGTATTGAAATCTTTTACTAGTTTGTATGGTATTTATTTAAAGCTTTGCGTTGACGTAAAGAGCAAATATTCACTAATTAAATATGTTGCAGAATTCAGAAGAAATGGCTATTCTGTGTTGTGAACATAATGGTTCACAAATTATGGAACACATCATTTTGTATCAAATAGCGTCACTCTTACAACAGGTTCGTAACGTCTAGGGTACTACAGCCTAAATAGCATAAGAAGAGCATAAATAGGTTAGATAGCATTTATTTATTAAATTTTGTGAGATACTGGATCAGGCTGCTTCAATAAATAAAGAGTTAAAAAAAGATAACTATAAACAAACTCATAATTTAATTTTTTTTTAAATTATTTTTTTTAAATTTGTTCTTTTCTCGAGCATCGAACCCACGTCTATCAGGTATGTAGACTTATATTTATAGGCATACGAGCACCGCCTCATAAAATAAAGGACGCGTTAAAAGTTATGTTAAATAATTGTGCAGAGTTCTCCACCTTTGATTTATACGATTAATAAAGTAATCATACAAATGAAAACTTGAAACAAATTGCACGTACAAAATTTCAGATTTTTTTATTTTAATAAGAAAACATCAATAACTCTGTAGCTAACAACATTACAACCAAACAAACTTGGCTGATATTTCCAAAAGCCAATGATTCATCTCGTTATGAGAAGATTATAATTAGCTGCAAAATTTCCATTCCTTGTTACACATGTGACAGCAATCGGCAAAAATCTTCTGACGAATATATCATTTCAACAGGAAAACGAAATTTAATTGTTTCACATTTCAGATACAAGACCATCAAGAAAAACACACAAGTAAGTGACTTAATGAATGGCCCGCATTCTTAGAATAAAATTACAGACTGTTGTGGCCGTATCTGTATTTCTACTAAGTGCCAACAGAAGTTAATTTAAAAATACAATTTTTAGACGCATTTCTTAAATTATTGAAATATATTTTGAAGGGTTTAAACAAGGTTTAAACAAGGGCAGCGGAAATTAGCGATTAATTTCTCGATTAATTAATCGTTAATTTTTCATAAGTTAATGATTAAATTTAAATTAATCGTTATCATTCCTAGCTTAAACATATTTTAACTTTAAAAAAAAATATCATTGCTGTTTTGTTTCCAGTTTATTTTTTTCTAGCCAGCATGGGTTTGTACAAGTTACCAAGGTCCAATGTTCGTCCATTAATGTGTTTAAGATCAAATTTCGTTAACCTTATGTAAAGTTTATATATTGCTTTCCTCTTTCTTGTATGTTTATGCCTAATAATTTTAAAAAATATTTTAATCATACAAACTGTTTCTAAAAATTAATTCGTAGACGCATTCAAAAATAAAAATACATGGAAGTAACTTGTATAAAAAAATATTTGTGATTGATTTCAGACTCATGTATTACGTCACCAAGCCAAACGAGTCCGGTTATGATACACAAACGACTCCAGTCTCCTAACGGTGGTTCGTCTTTTTATTTAAAATATAAGTACTTACACGAAGACTTGGAAACAATAAAAAAACTTATCTAAAAACAGTTACTAAAAACAGCTTACGCTTTACAGTGCTTCCTTCCCTCTCGGCCTTTATAGTTTTTAAAGCATAATTTGCAATAGTCGCAATGAAAATTTATAGTGACAATATTTGTTTATTTAAGTTGTTTGTATATTTGTTAAAAAATAATTATTTGATAAAACATTTGAAAATAAAACCGACTTCGTATTGAAAACTTTTTTAAAACAAATCTCTCACGTTATATTAGTTGTAAATATGTGTTCATCTATTGTTTGCACAGACTCAAAAAGTAGGGAAGACAGACATCAAATTTTGACGTTTAACGCAGAGAATAACAACAAAAGTTTGGAACATGTTCATGGAGTCAATCTTTCAGATGATCAAATAAAAATCGTATATTCAGGTAGTAGATTCGACGTGTGGCGTGCAACCCTTAACATCAGTATTGTACATATCACTTTATACTAGATCATTATTTCATTATGTTAAAATTTGAAGAGCCAAGATTCTTAGTTAAAGCTCATCCGTCAAATAAAAAATACAAATGAAGAAATTTATATCTTAGTGAAAATAAATCCATTAATGTAAAAACATATTCATAGTAAAACGTAATTGAACGTTCCCATTTTGATTGTTACAATATGTAATTTTTCGTAACAGTTTGCTGTAACTTATATTTGAAATCATTGACAGTTGATTATTTAAAAGTAAAATTTTATTTTTCAAGGATTTTACTACATCTACACCAGTTTTGATTTTCGACCAAATACGAACGCGCTAAAAGAAGACCATGATAACAAGGTAAGTCATTAGACGCCATTAAATACCCGTGGACTTAATTAATGAACTAATATTTTTTACATAAATGCATTGATGCGTTATGTGATAGTGATTCTTTTTTAATCTGAATTAAAGAAATAAAGTAATTTCAAGTAATTTTTGTCACGATGCATTCTTTTCTTTAAAAAAAATATCTCTAGGGTCTCAAAATTATCTTTAATCTAGCGTGGGTGTTTTTATTATATTAAAAAAACCGCAACAGCTTAATGCTTTTAGGATAAAAGATACGAGACCAATTTTTTGTTTCAAATCACATTAAATTGACTTTTTCTTGCCGCTATCCCCATACATCTATTTATTTATTAGTTTTATTATTTAATGGCAAATGTTTATTATTGGTGTATAAACAAAGATAATCACGTGTCTCTAACACTTGCACATCCGTTACATTGTGCCTTATACTCGATGTATAAACAAAGATAATCACGTGTGTCTAACACTTGCACATCCGTTACATTGGGCCTGATAACATTAAACCAAGATCCTTTAAAACTATTAGTTAAATTAAATCTGCAAACCTAATAACATTTAGTTTTTCAAGTGGTAGTGATTTAAAAAGCGTAGTATACCCGTGTCTGCATGCAAAGATTGTATGAAATTTATTTCGTGTCTTCTTTATGGTGTGTAGATAGTATATAATCTATAATGTTTGATCTTGAAGATAATGTATGCAGCGCAAATAAAAATATAAAACATTCAAGCGTCATTCTCAGAAATATGTAGTCTTCTCTGATTTTCTTAAACCTACTAGTTGTGCTTCCAAGGATGTGCTCATATTTGAGTCTCAGGCCCTCTTACTGAAACTGAAATTTTATCTTTTTGACCACCCCACCCCTTTCCCCATGTTTGCTACTGTCCCTCTGAGTCAATGGGAATTTTCTTCTTTTTTGTGTAGTTTCCTGTCACTATTGGTCTTGGTATGAATACATTATTAGAAAATCTGCCATTCGTGACTGTATCTATCAGCAGTTGAGGTATAGTTCAGTTCAAAAAGGCAGATTCAACCACCCCATGCACTCAGGCCAAATCCTAAAAGCCGTGTACACAAAATGTAACCCAAATTGTTCAAGGATGCTTCGAACTTCCTACATAGGTTCGTCAGATTTCTATCCTACGTAGTATAGGAAGGTGATTTAATGAAGGGCTTAGAGGTTTACTTTAAACTTTTGCTTATTTTTTTAATGCAGACATTTTAATATCACAAAACCTCTGAATGAAGAATATGAAATTTTGATTACTTTTATAATAATAATAATAATAATAATAATAATAATAACATTCTCTGAAGTTGTATTTTCGATTTCTTCAGAAATAGTCTTTAAATCAATAATTTTTATTTGATACCATATCTCTACAGGAGGAGTGTTCCACTTGAGGGCCGGGGATATCATACCATATCTCTACAGGAGGAGTGTTCCACTTGAGGGCCGGGGATATCATACCATATCTCTACAGGAGGAGTGTTCCACTTGAGGGCCGGGGATATCATACCATATCTCTACAGGAGGAGTGTTCCACTTGAGGGCCGGGGATATCATACCATATCTCTACAGGAGGAGTGTTCCACTTGAGGGCCGGGGATATCATACCATATCTCTACAGGAGGAGTGTTCCACTTGAGGGCCGGGGATATCATACCATATCTCTACAGGAGGAGTGTTCCACTTGAGGGCCGGGGATATCATACCATATCTCTACAGGAGGAGTGTTCCACTTGAGGGCCGGGGATATCATACCATATCTCTACAGGAGGAGTGTTCCACTTGAGGGCCGGGGATATCATACCATATCTCTACAGGAGGAGTGTTCCACTTGAGGGCCGGGGATATCATACCATATCTCTACAGGAGGAGTGTTCCACTTGAGGGCCGGGGATATTATACTATATCTCTACAGGAGGAGTGTTCCACTTGAGGGCCGGGGATATTATACTATATCTCTACAGGAGGAGTGTTCCACTTGAGGGCCGGGGATATTATACCATATCTCTACAGGAGGAGTGTTCCACTTGAGGGCCGGGGATATTATATCATATCTCTACAGGAGGAGTGTTCCACTTGAGGGCCGGGGATATTATACTATATCTCTACAGGAGGAGTGTTCCACTTGAGGGCCGGGGATATTATACCATATCTCTACAGTAGGAGTGTTCCACTTGAGGGCCGGGGATATTATATCATATCTCTACAGGAGGAGTGTTCCACTTGAGGGCCGGGGATATCATACAGGTGTCTTTGTCTACGCTGGACGTTGCAGATTTTAATCAGGAAACAACATATTTAGGAATGTTTTTACTTTCAATTGAGGAATGATTCAAATGAACCTTATTGATTAATCTATGTTTTTAAGATAATTGCGTTGTGCATGCTGGACTAGCGTGTTCATTAAGGTCTACAAATGTTACCATCATCACCAAGGAAAATTTATGATCATATTCCTATTCTTGTTTACCTTATCCATAAAGGCTGAGCTGCAATAAAAGATGAACTTATAAAGTGAATTTATTTTCATGGATGTTTTCTTTGGGATGTATGCTGATCAATGATCGTTGACCTAACCAATCAGTACCATCCAGTAACAATCAGTGCCTTTAGTTAGCAATCAGTACCAACCAGTAACAATCAGTACCTTTAGTTAGCAAACAGTACCAACCAGTAACAATCAGTGCCTTTAGTTAGCAATCAGTACCAACCAGTAACAATCAGTACCTTTAGTTAGCAATCAGTACCAACCAGTAACAATCAGTGCCTTTAGTTAGCAATCAGTACCAACCAGTAACAATCAGTGCCTTTAGTTAGCAATCAGTACCAACCAGTAACAATCAGTGCCTTTAGTTAGCAATCAGTACCAACCAGTAACAATCAGTGCCTTTAGTTAGCAATCAGTACCAACCAGTAACAATCAGTGCCTTTAGTTAGCAATCAGTACCAACCAGTAACAATCAGTACCTTTAGTTAGCAATCAGTACCAACCAGTAACAATCAGTACCTTTAGTTAGCAATCAGTACCAACCAGTAACAATCAGTACCTTTAGTTAGCAATCAGTACCAACCAGTAACAATCAGTACCTTTAGTTAGCAATCAGTACCAATCAAAACCAACCAGTACTAATCAATACCAACCTGTACCAATCAGTACAAGTCAGTACCAATAATACCACTTAGTAAAAATATGACCCAATCAGTAACAATCACTAACAATCAGTTCAAGTCATCACCAAACAGTACACCGGCCAGTTGTGTGCGTCTTGTGATGATGAGATCTAATTGGTGCCAGTGTTGGGAGCGGGGATGCCTCCATGAAACTTTGTGGGTCACCTTGAAGTTGAAGTCGGTATTTGTTACACATAGTCCATGTAAGCAGCACATCTCTAGTGATCTCTGCCCATTTTCATTTAGCCTGCCTCTTCTGAATTGACCGAGGCAATTGGCCAGGCCATGTGATCACTTCCAACTCTTGCACTGAGGTCACATAGGAGGTAGACAGCTTCGTTGGTAAGTATGCTGGCAAGTGTTTTATTCAGATTTTTATAGAACTGGTCTTTTGCGTCTGAGCTCCAGAATAGGGTTGGAGCATAAGCACTGATGATGTCGACTAATTCTGAGGGTGTTAATAGACGTATGGTTTATATTCTGTTAGTTCCCTTTGTTGGGGGTTGTATGGAAGAGTAGAATGTTTTTATGACAAAGCCAGCCCCATGTCTCCTGGTGTGTCCATTGGTCCGCCTCGCCAGAAGAAAGTGTAGTTGCGTTATTTTATGGTAACACTTTTTAGAAATCTAGTCTCCTGGTGGAAGGCAATGTCGATGTTTAGCCTGACAAGCTCTCTATCAATGACAGCTGTCTTCCTGGCATCGTTAATGAGCTGCAGCTCGGCAGGAATGCCTTGACACATATTAATGAAGTTCTAGCTTGCTAGTCGAAGAGATGGAGTTTTATTTTCTTTTTTTTTCTATTTCTGAATACACGATTTACTGGCCTACTTCTTGAGATGTTCCTCCGAGGCCCCCACAACCAGTGGAGCAGCCAGGCCATTGTGGGATAGCACCTTGTTGGCTTGGGGCTGCCCAGTTTGAAGTGGGCGGTAGCATTCCAATGAGACAGGCGATCTCTCCCTCCATCAAAAGCAATCCCTTGCGCCTAGCTCTACGCCAATTAAGCAATGGACTTAAAATCGGTAAACTGCTCCATCCAGTGTTGTGTTCACATCTTGGGGTGTTGCTGCAGTGTCCTATCCAGTAAAAATAAGGCCTGAGCTGATTAGTAAGGAGAATCAGCTGCTGATCAAAGAGTAGATACCAACTTTAAATGTCAATGATGATTCCAAGGGAACAACTAATGTCGATACGACCTGGCACAATTTGCGTCACAAGAGCTGCAGGAATGAAATTGTTTCCAAAAGCAAACAGTCTTAGAAGCTCCATTTCCCGATTTTCTGTGGGGGTTTTCTCCCCTAGAATTTCACTTCTGGATATAGAAGGAAGGCTGAGGAGGTTTAGAGTAAAAGTGTGCCTCTCTTAGATGAGCTACCGATAATGGGTTATGAGTCTAATCTACCCTAAGCTACTGGTTTTGAGACGCCAGTAGATCGCCTTTATCCCTTTTCCTGTTATTAGAAACATGGTCCGCCGATCTTTTGTGTGAAGCCCCGCGTGAAAGCCAGAATCTGGATTTTGGATGACAGGGGCATTTAGAGACGCAAGGCTTTTAGGGCATTTCTAGAGGAAAGGATGCTTATCTTCCACCCCGCCCTGGCAATGACAAACGTGTACCACATTTATAACATTGTGTTTAGATATTAGAGGAATAGATTTCCGTGTTACTCTTAGATACGAGGGTGATAAGCTATTAAGACAATGATTATTTGATTGATGCTAGATGTATTATGTATTGATATTAATTTTAATTCAAAATTTTATATGGGTGAAAGAGTCAACACTTATTATTGAAATAAAAAAACAACAGACCGTAACATTCTGCTAAAAAATGTATCAATTTGCCTTTCGCAAGCGATGCTGTTTTAAAGAATTCGTATTTAAGTATATTTTTGTTCACGTTAAGAATTTCACAAAATGAATAGAAACCGGGACTTCCAGATTCAAATTAGACTACTGAAAGATTTTAATCATTTAAAACGTAAGCAATTAGCTAAGGAAAAATACGTAAACAATTTTAAGCTCGACTTGTTATTGTACATAATTTCAACACATTAGAATTCAGTTTACACAATGTTATTACTCTAGATGTCAGTGAATGCAATTTCAAACGCTCTAGATGTAAGTGTACATAATTTCAACACTATATATATATATATATATTAGTGTACACAATTGTAACACTCTCGATGCCAGTGTACACAATTTCAACACGGGATCGTAAAGAATAATGAGACTTAAAGACATCCGATCAAAGTAAACAGTAACATCTAAATTATAAAGAGTCTACAGGCAACGGTGGCAATAAGAATTAGTGCTTATATCGAAATGTTATCTTTATTGGCCCATGTTGTAATATTCTACTGAGCCGTACCTTTATCTTAGTCATCTGGCAAATTTTGGCAAACGCTAACTTTGTACATGAAACAATATACCCCCATTTTATATTGTGTTGACGCTGTCAAGAGTGTGATTGGAGCCAAAGAAGAAGATTAAGGTCGAAGCCTGATGAGAAATCGGCAAAACACTTTAGAAATCAGCACGAGTGATGTTGGCGTATTTAATTTATTGAAAGTAATTTTACACGTCTAGTGAAATCTTAGGCGCGAAATTTGTACATTTGTTAGCAAACATACATTTATGAAATAGTCGGTCCCAACAATTCTATAATGATCTCTTCAAAAACACCAATGTGTTACATACTGATAAGTACACTTGAACATAATGGTAGACTCAATCTTGCAGTAAAATTTACTCTACCAAACACATTTTAAAGGAACTTTTTTACATAATATATATTAACCAGAAAAGCAAAGCATCTGACTACATTTTTACTTTCATAATTAATTTAACAACAATCAAATATTTCTTTAAATAATAAATGTAGCTTATGTGTACCGTTCTGTCATATATTGAGTTTTGGATATGAATGTTTCAGATTTAATGCATTGATAATTATGTTTGTTATCAATAAAATAAAAGCCCATATCACTCATTCTGTAACGCTAAGGGACATAATCAGCATATTGTTTTTAAAATTGAAAATATAGGCATAAAATCATAATAATTTTGGTTTCGAGATTAACAGAGCGTGTGGTATTTCTCGCATTAAAATATTATAAGAAGTCATTGAGCTTATATTTTAATTTTGGAAAAGGGAACTATGTAACAAGAGCCGTTTTAAAAGTTTTGCTAACGTTAGCCAAACCCACTGCAAGGTCAACTACTCAACGATGATCGTTTCTTTACACAGAATGTTGTATATCAATAAATTTTGTGAAACATAAATCATTCTAATGAACTAAAATTTAATTAATCATTCCTTTTATTGAACTCATTCACATACCAATTTTTGGTTGTCGGACACACTGA
The DNA here is from genome assembly GCA_944989445.1 of Ampullaceana balthica. Lineage (NCBI taxonomy): Eukaryota > Metazoa > Mollusca > Gastropoda > Lymnaeidae > Ampullaceana > Ampullaceana balthica. The sequence goes on from CALYLW010000924.1 coordinate 204,339, forward strand.
TTCGAACGCATGCTATAACATTCTCTAAAGTTACTTTAGCTTTTGAAAAAAGTGGGCGCTTTAGGCACCCCAGAGCAACCTAGTTCTAGTATTATACAAAGCTGTAACCATATCTTGTAGTTAGGAAATGACTGCTACACATTGAATACATGGGCGTAGAGAAGGTGGGGGCAAGGGGGGCATTTGCCGCCCCCCTACATTTGAGAAAAAAATGTCATAAAAATGTCATAAAGTTGTTACTATAAAACTGAACTAAATTTCCTGAAAGTTTATTACATGGAAGACAGTTTACATTTATCAAACATAAAAAAGAATTATATCTGCAAGTATAACTGATTACATTACTGATTGTTCTAAATATTCCAGTTGTTTAACAATATCTGTAACATTTTCAGCAAAAATCCGCAAACTTTTATATTTATGTGACCATCTAGTTTCACATAGCAAAGGAACATTTAGAATACGTTTTCTTTGCTGATTACTTTCTCGGAAAAACACTATAATTGACTTAATTGTTCCTATTGTGTTTCGTACAACATTCACATTATTTAAATCGTTCACAACAAGATTTAGTTTATGTGAACTGCAATGTACAAATGCTGCTTTTGGTTATTTTTTTCGAATTATTGCTTAGACTCCTCCTTCTTTACCTGCCATTGTAGAACATCCGTAGTATCCTGACCAACAAGCTTTGTCATATTTAATCAAAATTCTAATGAATTAGTAATAATTGTGTTGGTTAAACCTTCAGCTGTTCTATTGATAATTGGAATATATCCCATGAATTCTTCTGTGACCATCATTTTCCCATTTTGTTCTTTGACAAATCTAACACCAAGTGACATCTGCTCAATGCCTGAAATGTCATTTGTCTCGTCGGCAAGTATAGAAAATGCAACTGAATTATTTGCTTCACGAACAATGTCTTCACGCAAGAGAGACCCACAAAATTTCGATTATAGTGTTTTGCGTAGTTGCCGAGATACACTCAGCGGTTACCCGTCAAAACGGCCCCAGACAAAACGGCCCCGACATAACGGCTCCGGTCAAAACGGCCCCAGACAAGTTGTTAACATTTTTTAACAAAAACATTATTTTTTTTTGCATTTTAAGCTTTCGTCAACTTTTTCACCCTTTAAAAAAGTGGTAAAATTGTAAAATTATTTCTTGTGATGTTATTATATTGTTTCTTGTCAACAAACAACCGTTATTGGTACCATTTCGCGTAAAGGCTATTAAATTCACTTTTGTGGTGTTATTATTATTGTTTATTGTTAGCTAAACCTGACACTGAATAGGTGAGTAAAAATAAGAATATATTTGATTGTAAATTTTACTATTAGTCCATCTATTAGTCCAGGGCCGTTTTGTCGGGGCCGTTATGTCGGAGCCCAATTGTCGGGGCCGTTTTGTCGGTGAACCATAATCAGCACTACAAGAACCAATTGACAAACGATTACCAAGAACTTCATCTCCAGATTCAACACGAAACTCTAACAGTTCATACAAATTACCAGAATTTGATTCTGTTCCACGAAGTGCTAAAACATGCATGCAGCAAAATAGGATTGTAGAAATGATGGGACCCAGTTCGTTGCGATTTTCTTGAATTTGTCTTCTAAATGATGAGTCCAACTGCTCATCTATAGAAACTGCTTTGGCTTCCAATAAAGCAAATAAAATTGCTTGCATCTTCATGAGAGCCTTTGTGCCATAATGTGCTTTGCAGGTTGCTACGTGCATCTTCGTTGAAATCTTTATATTTTGTACATGGTTTGATGACAAATACCCACTGAACTCATAGAATTACTTTTTGCAGAAACAACACGCAATATTTGCAAAAGGCACCTATTAACATTTGCGAGTATACAAGCCACGGTGAATAGTCTGATAACCATGCATATCTAAAAACTAAAAACTCTGTTTTCCTCACTGTCAGCTCTAAAATCATAATTTCTATCAAGGGTCCAACAATCACGAATCAGCTGCAATTTCAACTTATTTGAAAGGTCGTATGTCCAGACATACCTTCCAATATCCAATTTAGGAAATGAATAAGTGTCAGCGACAGTCAAATTAGGAACAGTTGCTTCAGTTGTGTCTGGCTGTTGAACGTTTACTGTTGTCCTCAATGCCAATGATAAGTCAGATGCTGCAGACGCCCTCAAAATCTTCTAATAACGGCATTTCGGAATCCCGCGATTGGTCTACTTTTCGATTTTTTTAAGCCTGTCAATAAATTTCTGATATCCATCCTTGGTAATCCTGCAGTTTCTACACGTATATTATTTCACAGCAAAATTCAATTTTCTCGTGAGAACTTAAGTTTTTAATTTATTAAATTCATTAATAAATGTTGTATTTTAGCTATTACAGCACTAATTTGTAAGTCTTATTAATTTCTAAGGCTTTTTTCGACCCTTATTTTATACTGAACTTGAATTTAATTGAAAATTGTACCTGTATGGCATTGTAAGTTAAAATAAAAAAAGTGGGTTGTTTTTTTGCCCCCCCCCCTGGAAAAATTGCTAGCGACGCCCATGATTGAATACAGTGATAAATATTAAAGTATATCTTTTTAATTTTTTTTTGTAAGGGCTATAAGCTCAGTTGCATTTTGGAGTACATCGCTATATAAATTATTAAATGATTATTTTTATTAATTAACTTAAAGTACTGTCTTAGATAAGCCTTTACTGGTCTGAGAAATGAAAAGTTCTATTTAAAGAACAACACAATATCGGAAAAAATCCAAACTCGTTTTCCAAGAAACTGTCTCTCCATTTTGGTTACAGACGATAAACGATGGGCGTGTCCAGGCAATAGTAATAAACAAAAACGTATGACTCTCTAGTTCACAGGTTCCCAAATATTTCTGGAAGGATACCTTTTTATAAAAGCCAAGTTAACCTCGATCCCCAATACAAATTAAAATTTGTTATAATAAGTAATTATCAAAAAAGATAATATAACACATTTCAACATGATTTATTTTCAATATGTTTATTAACTAATTTATGCGAAATTTGAAAGTTCATGTAACTAACTAGCCTCAACATTATGGGGTACATTTGTTAAAGCCAAACTAATGGCATTCTCAAAATGTAAATAATTTATTCTTCTTGATGAGATATGCAGACAAAAATGGTACTGCTCGAATTGCAAAAATCATGACATTTTGGTGTGAATGATACATACCATACCAGAATCGTGTGTGATCTTTTCATGAAGCGAATTACGTGCTGAGGAGTTATTCAGCAAATCCACTTATGGGTTGAGACCCATAAGTTGGGAACCCGTGCTCTAGTTAGTAACGAAGTCAGTACAGTAAAGTCTTTCTCATAAAAGAAAACCCAAATCATTACAGTAACTCTAACAGCTTATGGATGTCGAAGAGGCGATTGGTGGCTGAAATAAGCTTATTTTAACAACAGTTTGGGTTACTGCTCTTGATTCATTCGTGACTATTGACTCGTGCTTTAAACCTCTAATATCAGTAAGAAGTATTTAAGGTTATTATATCATAATATAAATAGTTCTGGCAATTATTTAAACGGCAGTTTCAGGAGGAAAGGATTGGGAATTTCCAAAATACTATTAGAACCAATATATATTCTTAATTTAGCTCTATGAAATCTCCAAGAATTTTGAAACTATCTCACCTCCATAGTGTTGGCAGCACAAATGACAGATCGTCAATTTCAGAATAAAAACTTTATTTGATTCTCGTCAACAAAGGTTAGACAATTTGTTTTAACGATTCCCTTTTCAATCATGTAAAATTTGTGTGTTTGAAAACGAAAATAATAAAGCATGTGTGATAAGTTTAAGCGTATAGAACAAGTATTATGTGTATGAACAAACAGTAAAGAATGGCTCGATGACTATCATTTCCCATTTAATAGGATTTGTCGTGTTGGGGTTTTTACTCAATAAATACGTAATTTTTAACATTAATATGAGTTTAAACGAAATAAACACGTTTCTATTTAAATACTAATTTGTTGCTTTTCTTGATATAAATTAATAAAGCGCAAACTCTGGAAGGCTACTTTCTCTTTGAAAAAATTTTAATGCCAACTTTGCACAGCAGCACAGATATAAAAAAAACAGGAGGTTAAAAGGGGGAACAATGTCGTGATAGTCGCTGTGACGGGGGTAGAGAGAGCTCGTTCATATTATTGTAAAGATAAAGTTTCTTATTTCCAACCTGCTTACTTTTCTTATTTGTCCAACATTTAAGATGAACAAAGACTAAGCTATTTTGTTTTTATTTCTTGTTTACAGATGGCACAACTGCCAATGAGAAACATAATGATCTATTTATAGCTAAGTCCTTTCAAAGTGTCCTATAAATTCGTTACTTATGAGATATTGAGACTTTCTATTGCATCCTACAAAAAATGCCAAGATCTTGGCAGCCACAACATCCAATGCGTGCCGACCAATGTCAATGATACAGAACAATGTTATATTTTCTGTACCGTCCTTACAATGTGTCCAATAATTGTGTACCGTATGATAATATGAGACTTTCTTTCGAAGTGACCAAAGACACATAACTATGCCTAGACATATGCAGAAACGACGAGCAATAGGCGTCGACAAATTAAGGGAACTTATGACGTCAGCCAAGAGCGGTAATCCAGAAACAATTCGACACAAGGCAAGTGAAATGGGCATAGATTTAAACAGTGTGAATCTCTGTGGAAAGAATTTGCTCACAATAGCCATTAAGGACAATGAAGCTCCGTCCACTGTGGAGGCTATTATCAATGCCGGAGCAGACGTGGACCATCCAAATAACCAAGGGAAGACGGCGCTGATGATGGCTGTTAAAACTAGAAGACCTGATATTTTCAAAGTTCTGATCGAACATGGTGCCAATCCTAGACTTAAGACGCCGAAAGGTATTTCAGCTATCTCGTTATGTTTAAAACGAGAACTCTACAGCTACCTGGAAATTTTGCTCCGAAAAAGTATAAACGGTGTAGATTCTATGATTGAACATCTTGAAGAGATATGTTTATTTATACGAATGACAAACAATAAATCCAAAGAAACAAACAGATCTGATTTTGTGTGCCCATATTTGAATGTGGATCCGAGATTAATCTTAGCCATAAAAAATGTGTATGACGTAAACATCAAGGACATGAATGGAACTACACCGTTGATTTACGCTGTGAGGGGTCATTACGACGATTGCGTGAAACTTCTGCTGCTGGTCGGTGCGGATGTGAACAAGATTAACAAGAGAAAGGAAACTGGTCTGACGATTGCCATGTCCAGATCCCACAATCCCATTCTTAAAGACCTCATCAGAGCCGGGGCTTTACGAAGACATCCCAGGGGCAAAACTTCAACTTTGCACTTTGGAATGTTTAAGATGATCCTGGACTACCTACAACAGAACGGACTTTTTAACATTCCTGACATTTACGGTAAAACAGCACTGATGTACGCAGCGGAACGAGGAGATAAGGAATGTATCATGTACGCTGTTGAAATGGACATTGAAGAGTTCGTTAAAGCTAAATTTCTTCTCGATGATAAAGATAAATCTGCTCGCTGTGTAGGTGATGGTTACGTTGGTGCGTCTGTTTCATCTCCATGTGCAGCCAACGAAACAGACGACCATCTCTTAGAAGATAAGATAAAATATCAAGATAACAACGGCAGACCTATCATCATGTACGCTTTTGAGACTGGCAAAATGTTGCTTGATTCGTACATTCAAAGCCGTGTGTCTGGAAGCTCTGAATATAGAGACGCCGATGGGAGGACAATTTTAATGAATTGTTTCAAGTTTTATGACCAGAATACATTTGACATTGCTACTCAACTGGTTCTAAACATTGCTCAGAAAAATACTCCAGATAGTATATCTTCAATAATGTCTGCTTTTCAATTAGCATATAAAACCATAGGAGAACTTTTCGACGGTAAAGCAAATCTTCGTGACAAATGGGGAGATTCTACTATTATTTACGCCATTCGTTACTGTGACTTTCTAACTGAAGAAATAACCAAACTTCTAGTTGGTGACACACACAAAGAACAATACCAAGATGGTAAGACAGCTTTGATGATTGCGGTATCAGGCTACAACGGCGGTTCTCACACGTACATAGAACCTCTTATTGGTGATTCTTGTAGTATACAAGACAAGGATGGGAAAACAGCTTTGATGTACGCTTTAATCAATAAAAAGTTAGTGCCTGATTATCTACTGGAGCAAATGATCGGTGATTCTCAAAATTTGCAAGATAATGACGGGAAAACGGCTTTGATGTACGCGTTGAACAACAAGTTGGTATCTGATGTTCTTCTAAAACAGATGATCGGCGATTCTCAAATTTTGCAAGACAAGAATGGGAAAACGGCTTTGATGTACGCATTCATACTTAAAAAACAAGTTTCTGAAGAAATGATTGAGCTGTTAGCTGGAGAAACTCCGTTTATACAAGATAACACTGGTAAAACTGCTCTTATGTATGCTTTTGAGTGTGAACAAAATCTGACGTATTTGAACATACACAAACTTTTTGGATTAAAATTTGATATTCGTGACAATGAAGGAAATACAACTCTTATTTACGCTCTTAAATACGATCTGAATCTAACAGAAGAAATCATCTCGATACTTGTTGGTGATAGAGCAACTGAACGTTATCAGAATGGCCAAACAGCTCTAATGATTGCATTACAACTCTACAATACGAATCTGAAAAAATACAGGCGTCGTCAATTTAAACGACGTTTTTATACTCCATATTCAGAATGGGAAATGTTTTTGCTAAAGAAAGACAGACGAGAAGATTTTTCACATCCATTTTACGGTGATATGTCATCACAGCATCATTCTGAGTACATGGAAGGCCACTACTTAAAGCCACTGGTTGGAGAGTCATGCAGCATACAAGACGATTGTGGGAAAACTGCTTTGATGTACGCAGTGATAAAGGCACATGGGATTTCTAAAAGTATAATAAAAATGATGATCGGAGATACTCAAAATATACAAGACAATGATGGGAAAACAGCTTTGATGTATGCACTAATAAACAAAGAGAGGAGTTCTGAAAATATAATACAAATGTTGATCGGTGATACTCAAAATATACAAGACAATGATGGGAAAACAGCATTGATGTATGCGTTAATAAACAAAGAGAGGAGTTCTGAAAATATATTACAAATGATGATCGGTGATTCTCAAAATATACAAGACAATGATGGGAAAACAGCCTTGATGTATGCATTAATAAACAAAGAGAGGATTTCTGAAAATATATTACAAATGATGATCGGTGATTCTCAAAATATACAAGACAATGATGGGAAAACAGCCTTGATGTATGCGTTTCTTCATAAAAAACAACCTTCTAAAAGACTTATTAGTCATTTATCTGGAGAAACTCCATTCATACAAGATAACTCTGGTAAAACTGCACTCATGTATGCTTTTAAGTGCAACCAATATCTGACTTACTCAAGCATACAAAAACTATTTGGAGGTAAAGTGGATATTTGTGACAATGACGGGGATACACTTTTAATTTATGCCCTAAAGTTCTATAAACACATTAATGAAGAAATTGCTAACTTACTTGTTGGCGATAGTCAGCAAGCTCAATATCAACATGGTAAAACAGCTTTGATGATAGCTTTAGAAAGAAACACAAACTTGAATGGCATACGTCATTTCCTACAATCAATTATTGACTGTTCATGCGATGTCCAAGACAATAATGGTCGGACAGCTTTGATGTATGCCATGAGACACAGCTCTCTCCTACCAGAACATCTATTTGATCAGATGATAAGACAGTCGCAATTTATTCAAGATAACGAAGGAAAAACGGCGTTAATGTACGCCTCCCTCGGGTCATTTTTTTCCAACACAAACAATTTTACCATTAAGCTCTTTCATAAAGACGCTCTTAATATTCAAGACAATGAAGGTAAAACCGCCTTGCATTATGCCATCGAACATCATCAGTCGGATGAATATGTAGAACAACTCATTCTCCACGGATTAAATCTTGAGGTTGAAGACAAACAGAAGAGAACTGCGCTTGTTTTGTGTCTTGAAATTGACACTCGGATTAACGTATTTATGTATGAAGGGAGGGAAAATTTTATGAAAACTAAAATGCTTCTTAAATGCAATCCAATGCCAATAATTGGTCTGTTGGGCAAAATGAGTTTACTAACATTTATACAGAGCGGAATGTTTAGTTTAAACAATTTGTGGAGAGATAAAGAGATTTTTCGTTTAATGATTATTAATGGTATTGAACCGTTTCCACATCTCAGGAAAAAAATGTCTACGTTCTTTGCAGTTTTAAAAGAAAACCTGATAGATGTCGCAAAATACCTTATTGCTAATATGTATTTCACCAATGAGGATTTGCTGTTGCTAATTAAAGCAAAAAACTATTTAAAATCAGATGAGTATCTAAGAAAGCACAAAATGCTTGTCAACGGAACTTATTTAGATCTGAGTTCACCCGATCTCCAGCACTTGATCACTGAGGCCACGTCTCAACCTTGGCCATTGGTCAAACTGTCGTTTGTTGTGGTCAGCTCAGCTGTCGGTCACGGTACTAACAGAGAAGATCGCGTCAACCGACTGCCACTGCCCAACCCAATCAAAGACAGTCTGATGTTTAACACGAGGACAGCGCTGATACCGGTCAGTGAATGGTCAAACATCACGATGGCTTCTTATTAGAAGATTTTACTTTATACAGAATCGGACTGAGATTAAATACATGAAACACAAATTAATTAATTTATTAAATACAATAAATTAATGTTTTATCAGTGGACCAAAACAAATGCAAAAGTTTTGTCAAATTCCTTCAACAAATAAAAAACACAAGTATTGGAATAAAATTTATATAACATTTTTTTATTCAAACATTCGGAAAAAATAAATTATTTTTAGTCTTCTTCAATTATATATTTTTGATACATAATTTTACTTTTATTTCTTTCGTTTGTTTCTATTTGTTTAAATCTCTACTTAATTGTGAAACATTATTTTTTTTTAAAAACGTATAATATATTCCAATTTTTGAATTTGTGATAAAATTTTGTTTTACAATAATTGCCATGTTTAGCTATTAAAAACGTGAAAGTAAATTAAGGATTTTTAAAAACTGTTTAGCTATAAAAAAATGTGTATGTCATTTGTAAAACAAAAAACTTAATCTCGTTGCATCTTCTCAACATTCTAAATTATTTTCATGTGCTAATTTTGTGTGTGTTAAATTGTGCTTTAAAATTTCTTAAGCGATATCTATTTTATTAAGTAATAGAAGTGTCAAGTCTCGTAATTATAGGATTGCCTTGCTCTCCGCTTGCACTCAGTACACAGAACTAAACCCTATTGTGTAAAATGTTCCAATGTTTATTCCGCTGTACAGCAACCTGAGTGTTCTCAACAGAACCCCCAGCACAAATAACTTTATACAATACTAATTCAATAGTCGTACAACTCTGCAGTAATCTACACTCCACAGTCTCCCAGACTGCCTATCTCATGTACAGGGTACAGATTTGTCAACTTCACACATCAGTACACACAATCTCAAAATGTAAGTCCCCATCGGTCCAACCCGACCGCCTTGGGCGACTCTCCAGTCCCTCTGCCTGTCTGACCCGACTGGTCTCTTACGTCACAACTGGCCTCTACAGACCTCTCGCATGTCTTCTGACCACACATCTCACGTGATCAGATTTCACTAAAACATCATGCCCTTGTTCATTCAGTCAACACGCATTCACCCACAGTAATTTTCATACCCCTGACAAGAAGGTGTTTTGCCTTTACAATATAACTTTCTAGAATAAAAAATAATATTTTCATTATTTTTCCATAAATTTAAATAATGTTTCAATCAATATCTGTGGCGTAAAACCTAAGTGTGTTTATGTTTTGATTAGTTTATTTTTTTACGTCTTTCCTTTAGCTTTGTAAAATAATGTTGAAATAAATAATAACATATAATAACATTTCACATATTACACTGAAGCTGAATGGAGATTAAGTTCTCTCTATTATATTTTGATTAACGTTTCAGAAGAGATCGTTCGGCAAATGCCTTTATCAATACAAATGTAAAAAACGCAAGTATTAAAGTTAAATATTATGTATGTTGATACTATTCAATGCGAAAATAATCATCTTTAGTATGGTATTCTATTATGTTATTTTCAATAAATAATTGTACCTATCTTTCTTCTTTTCGTTTCTCTCTGTTTTTATCTCAACTTAATTGTTGATCCTTATTAAATAAAATAAGAACAACTTCCATTTTTTTTCAAAGCGTTATTTTAATTTGTTTGGAAAAAAAATGTCATGATCAGCTATAAAAATGTGTATGTAAATAATGATTGTTACACAGTAGTTATATGTTTAGCAATACAAAAATGTGTATATGTAGTGTGAAACAGAAAATTTTGATTTTATTTCATCTTATCGACATTGTTATTTATTTGCATGTGTTTTTTTTAAATTTGAGCTTAAAATGTATCAATATTTATTAAATAAACTAATACATTGAGTTTCGCCTTAAAAAAAAACTAATAAGAAACATATCTGTATTTACTGTATCGGGGTATTCCACAAATTTTAATAATCTGATGTTTAAAAAATATGTGGTGTAAAAACTAAAGGTGTAAATGTTTTGAATATTTTATGTTTACATCTGTCTTTGAGCTTTGTGAAATAATGCTGAATTAAATAATAACATGCAATAAGTGATCATGTTTTAAACTAGAACTTAAGGGATAGTAATCTCTTGCTATTACATTATGATTAACTTTTAAGGAGATATTTTGTTGCTGTTTTTTAAAATATTAAATTATATACCCTTTTTTCATGAAAAAGCCAGTAATTAAATTACATAAATAAATTAAATGAATGTTAAAAACATTTTTTCAAGTTAACTATTTTTGTTTAATTTCTTTAAAAACAATTTCATTGCAATAAATTTAAATAACGTGCTTTAATGCCATCTGCATGAATAGATGTTTATAATTTGTAAATATCAAATACACCATTTGACTTTCAATTTTATAAACTCAATGAGACACTAAGAGATTGGGCCAAACAAAAGAACATACAAGTTTTCCGAATGGAGTTTTTTTTTCATTATTTGAAACCTGACGGCATCAAACAATGTATCTCAGACAAATAACAAGTCAATTATGTATGTTAGGCTATTGGCCCGCCAATCTTATATTTCGGGCTATTTTCATGTATACCGTATATCTTGCACTATTAGCACAAAAGTGTGGTGTATTTGTATTATTTGACTTACTAATTCTATTTTTAAACATTAATAATTGATTAACATATTTTTTTTCAGATCCATTTAATTTCTTTTCGAATTCTTTCTTTTCAACGTAATCTCATTTACATTTTAGACAACCATTTTACTTACTAGGACACCTTTGACCTGACAGTGTTGAGAACATAAAGGCGTCATTAGAATGAAAGAAAGATACTATGTTTATATCCTTAACGTTTTTTTTTCACAAATGATTTTCCTTTTGGTAAAATCGACAAAATATTGGCTGGGATATTAATTGAGGAAGTACAAACGTGGAAGGATTAAGTAAAAAAAAGACATTCTTAATTACGGAAAGTGTAAAATATTTAAAATTGTTAAGTTCTTAAAAGTATAAAGTAATGAATGTTTAAAGTGCCGAAGGGGGACAAACATGCAAGTTTTAGGACGCTAATTAATCCAAAGACATTCAAGTCCACACAAAAGCTCCCAGCAAAATATATTGAGCTATTCCTCACTGGCAATCAAATACAACTAAAACAAACATGTTCTTTTCAGCTTCCATCTTCATCTTAGAGCAGTGACGTAATAAGCTTGGTTGGTGTGATTGTGAGTCATTGTAGAGGAGATCTTTAGAACTCACTGATGTCACAAACCATATCACACGATCGCACATATTTTTTCAAATTCGCTCCGTTGTACATGTTGCTTGGCACTTTAATGATCATCTGTAAAGTGATATCGCAAATAATGATCTACTGCAAAGTGATATTGGAATCAATGATCTACTGTATATTGATATGAGAAATAAGGATCTATTGTAAATTGATAAGGCAAATAATGATCTACTTAAAAGAAATATGGACAATAATGATCTGCTTTAAAGTGATATGAAAAAATACTGATGTTAAGCGTTACTAATAACGAATAAATTCTAGTACCTGAATATACAATTTGTAATTGATTAGATTCAAATATCAAGTAAATGCTTGTAAACAGGTTATCCAAATAAAGTTATTGTGTATGAATAAATTTGACCGCATCTATTACGAACGAAGCTAAAAAAAAATTTAAAAAATATATATTGCCAAAGATAAAGCACTATAGGGTGTATGTTGTTTTTGTTATCCATTGTAAGTAAGGTTTTAAATAGTTTCCATGTAAGTAGTTTGATGTGATATAAAAAGACGAACAACCGTAAGGAGGCACGACTCATTTATGTATCGTAACTAGATACAGGTGGCTATGTGACGTAATACACTTTACTTCATTTTGTTTTCATGCTTCACCAAATTTCCTATCTGATATATTTTTGGTATAATTTAAATATTTTTAAATGCTTTTGTATTTTTTAAAAAAAGGCAATTTCAAAACTTTACATAAGGTGAACGGAATTTGATCTTAAAAAACTTTGGACGACAATTGGGCGGCAGTAATGTGTACAGAGGCAAGCTTTAGGGAAATAAAACTAACTGGCTAACTAAACAGCAATAACAATGAAATGCATTAAAAAATTAAATACAAAATTCACAAACAAATTGTGCAATGAAAACAATAAATTTGAGCTTTATTTTTAGACTGATACGACAGTAAACGTTTCGGCTAATGCCTTCATCAGTACAACATAAAATACATTCTTACAATACTTACATAAGTAATAATAATATTCTTAAAACATATTGTATTTTAAAATATTTATGTTAAATAAAAAGAAAGGAAAAACAAAAACAAACATGGACACAGGATATAGGAAAAAAATAAAGCTCAAATTTATTGTTTTCATTGCACAATTTGTTTGTGTATTTTGTATTTTATTTAAAAGCTTTATTGCAGTCCCATTCTATATGATGTATTAAAAAATTATATGTGTTCAAATTCTTCAAAATTTTTTTCAAGAATTTCAGAAATGCGTCTAAAAATTATATTTTTAACCATAATTCATTTGGAATTTAGAATAAGTACATGATACCTGTGAAGCTGAAATTCGAGTTAGGATTGGGTCGCAAATGGCAGCAATGACAAAGTTAATCACAATATTGAACAGAAAAAAACATTAGCCTTCCAACAAAGCTCAGGATTTACAGAGCTCTCGTTAAAACTTTTGTCATCTATGCGTGTGAGACCTTTACACTAATGGCAACCATTGAAAGCAAGCTGCAGGCATTTGAAAACAAATGCATGCTAAAATTTCTCCAGATCTCTTATTTAGAACACAAGACAAATGAAAATGTCTGGAGTATAAAAAAGTCTATTGCGGATCGTCAAGAAACCATTATAACCTATATTAACTGACGTAAGATGGCATGGTTCGGTCTTGTGCTGTGACATATTACATTGACAAAAATCATCCTTCAAGGCAGTGAAGAAGGGGGCTGGCGAAGAGGTAAACAGCGGAAAGGTTGGCTTGACATCATAAAGAAATGGACATGGATGCGATTGAATGAATTATTTGCCGCCGCTCAAAATAGGCAATTGTGGAGAACGTTATCTGTTGATGTGTCCATGCGCCCCCCCCCTAACGACCGCAACGGTCATGGGACTTATGATGATAAATACATATGCAACCTTTTATTTTATTATAAGAATGCAGGCCAAACACCGAGTTGCTTACTTGTGTGTTTTTCTAATTGTCTTTTATCTGAAATATGAAACAATTAAAAATTTTATTTCCCGTTCGTTACTACTAGTATTTATATTTTTTCCGTAAGAAGATTTTTGACGATTGCTGACAAAAGATTTAAACACTATTTTTATGACTGTCGAATTGCTCAAACATAAAAGACTTCGCTAAACATGTTATAAGTACAAGGCCTAAAAATTAAACATTTGCATTGAATTAAAAGAAGTTTGGTGCGTTTTTGTTTTTTTAAATTTTTTTTTGGTTGTTTTTTGTTTGTTTGTTTTTTTTTAAACTGACAATTAACTATACATAATTTTTTTAAAAATTTCGATGCAAATAATTTAAATTTATTTATATCTTAAAAGATATTATATCAATAGCAACTATATTATAAGTTACTTGTCAGTTACTTGAGATTTTTGCAATATCAAAGATGCTAATATACCCTCAGCGATATTTACATAGCTAGGAAAATCTACATACCCGATATCATTATTGAAAACCTTGAAATAAAAAGTCAAAACATTTGGAAAAAAGAAACATCGCAACGTGTAAAGAGCTATGCATGTTAAAAAATAAGTGAATTCGCTGTTATTGTTTATCATGCCTAACAAAAATAGATTTTCATGCATAGTGATTTTCAAATCCAAAGAAGATCATCTGGTCGTTTCTTAAATTTAATCTTTAGCCTTTAAAGAAATATGAAATTGGTGCCGATGTCTTTTCTCAAAACTATGTTTATGAAGTACGTCATATAATATTTAAACAATATTTAAAAAAAAATAAAAAATTATCCTTCCTTGTAAATTTGTTTTACACCACACGTTTTTATTTATATTTTTAATATCTACTTTTTAAATAAACCAGCTGGTTACAAACAAGAAATGCAATACCTTACCATTCGCTACAATGACAATACACAGTCTGGTTGCTTGTCTCTTCTTCATCTGAAGTCACGTCGAAATGTTATGCGTAAATATTCCCAGTCCCTCCTATGTCTTTCGTCACATCCAAATTTTCTGTGTATATATTCCTAGTTAATCCAATTTCTATAGTACGTCCAAATGTTATGGGTAAATATTCCTACTCACTCCCATTTCATCGTCACGTCCAAATGCTCTGTGCAAATATTCCTAGTTACGTCCAATTATATCGTCATTTCCAAACGTTTTGTGAAAATATTTCTAGTCATCTTTCTTTCCATCGTCACGTCCAAAATTTTTGTGTAATATTCCTTGTTTTATTTATATCATCTGGTAAATGTGTTCTGTGTATATAACTTTTTCCGGTCTTGCATAGGTGTCAATTGTACATAGGTTGAGAAGGAGATATGTGTGTACCACCATAGAGTACCAATTCTACAAGTTTGGTAAAGAAAATCAAAATATAAATTTGAGCTCTCATATAACGACTTATAAGACTCGGTTAAATAAATAAATAATACAGACTCTCAGCGAGAAATGGAATTTATCAGATTGTGATTTTTATAAAGATTAAATTTCGGTACAAGAGCAGCCATTGAAACAAATTATTGTGTTAACAAAACTGCAATGATGCACTTAAGTCTTATAATAAAACTTGTATGTTTGAAAAAACATTGAAGTAGATCATTGTTGATAGTTCTTTATTTTTCACTACTTAACTTTGTTTCACAGCTTGCATATAGTCATTTGTTTTCATTCGTCAGCTTTGATGCCACTGCTTTGTCTCAGCTGCCTTGCAGATATTTTCAGCTTTGTTCAGAGTAAGGTCTTGACTCTCTGAGTAGTCTTCTTCGGATATATTCATTTTTTTTGCGTCAGCCATAATTCTATCTTTTATCAGTGATTCATGTTTCATCTGGTTTGTTTAAAAAGTTCTTCCGGCTCACATATTGGTTTCTAAGTGTTCCTTGATACGACAGGAAACATGTTCATATATATTATATTCAGTTCATATTAAGCATTGAGTTTTTTCGCTGAATATGTAGTTATAAATAGCCTTGCTTAACACTTACATTTTGTAATGCCAGTAATGATTACTTTTGCCACTTTTGACTTATATATTATCGAAACACTTGTGTGTGTTTAAAACCCAACAACAGGATTTATTTGACTCTGGACACTTGTAATCTTACGGGAACCGTGGTACACGCCTGACATCACCACGAGACACACGTGTGATCAATACACAACACACCTGTCATCACATTAATACACACCTGTGATAAACACACAACACACCAGTAATAATTTTAATACAATCATGTGATGCGCTCAAAACACCTGTCATCACCTCACAACACACATATTGACGCAATACACACATGTCTTTCCATCATGACAAACTTGTCATTCCCTTACAAAACACCTGTCAACATCTCATGACATACCTGGCATCATCACACAACACACCTGTGATCTTTAGATAGCAAAGCAATTATTGTAATGTCAATACATTTAAATAACCAGGAAGTATATCTGTGCCATTTGTTGCTATGTTTAAAGTATAGTCTTTTATTAAGTCGCTCTAAAAAAAATTCACTGACAGTTTAAGGCACACATGGAGCTGGACGCTGTTTAATACAGGAAAACAAAAATTATAATTAGGCCGACAAATTAGAATATTGAACGATTTTGAGCATTTGAAAAATGAACCATCAATTACTTGCTAAGCGAGAGTGTGTACACAATATCAAACATCTAGATATGAGTGTACAGCATATTTTAACACTCCATATGACAGGGGCCGTCCATAAATGACGTCACGCACCTAGGGGGGAGGAGGTCACACTTTTGTGACGACGCGTGACGAGGGGGGGGGGAGGGGGTAAAAATTCGGCCAAAATCGCGTGACGTCATTTATGGACGGCCCCACAGTGTGCACAATTTCAAATAAAATTTCAGTGAACACTTTTTTTTTACTTTCTAGATATCGGTGCACACAATTTCAATACTCTAGTTGTCAATGTACACAAATTCAACATAATATATCTCAATGTACACAAAATGGTTACACTCTAGACGTCAGCGTACACAATTTCAAACATCTAGATTTCATTGTGTACACAAACTTAAAACTCTAGATTTCACAGTACACAAATTCAACACTCTAAGCGTCAGTGCACACAATTTCAACATAAATGTCAGTGTACACAAAATTTTAACTTTCTAGATCTCACTGTACACAATTTCAACACTCTAGATGTCAGGATCGAAAAGAATATTTAGGCTTCAAGACACCCGAACAGTAACATCTGAATTATAAAGAGTATCATCAAATTGAAATGGTGGTCATAATAAAAACGGTTATATCTAAATCAGAGCTTTACTGGAGCATGTTGCAGTAGCCAGTTGAGACACTAATTTATCGTAGTCAGCTGACAAATTTGAATAAACGTGAACCTTCTACATGAAATAATTTACCTCCATTTACTATTGTGTTGACATTGTCAAGTGTGTGATAGGAAGCCAAACAAAAATTTTTTTAGTTGAAGTATGATGAGAAATTGATAAAACATTTGTGAAATCGTCACAAGCTATTTTGCTCTTACTATTTTATTTAAACTTGATCGTCCTCTCCAAATCTTTTGCGCAAAGAGCTTACATCAGCTTGCAAACATACATTTATGAAATAATTTTTCCCTAAAATAATACGTTATTAATATTTTTCTTCAAAACGTAATGGTATGATATCATTGAGAAGAATGGTCAGTGGAATATTTGGTCCCGAAAAAATCTTGCTTTCAATTTTTTTCTACAAAGACATTTTAAAGAATTGTTTACCACTATACTCAGAATAAATTAAGGTAAAAAATGATATTTAAAAACCACGTTTTATAAGTGGACTAAAAAGAAGAAAATAATTAAAAACTTATTAGTTCAAGTACTTCGATTTAATATGACTAAAAACGTGGGCGTGCGCTTATGGGGTTTAACATATGCGGTTAACTCATTCTCTCACTTATAGATCTCTTTTTTGTCTTCTAAATTAGAAATCTTTAATTTTTATACCAAACACCCACCCCACGTTTTTAATCATATTAAATCGAAGTACTTGAACTAATAAGTTTTAAATTATTTTCTTATTTTTAGTCCACTTCTAAAAACTTAGTTTTTAAATATAATTTTTTTAACTTTATTTATTTTATTCTTTTTTAGTCCACTAATAAAAACGTGGTTTTTAAAAATATTTTTTTTACCTCTATTTATTTTATCAAACACCTCATCAGCGCCCGCCCAACGTTTAATAACAAAGCGATGAGGTCACGGCGTCAATTCGTCACGTGCAATTAAACTACGGCAGGCGGGTAGTGATGCTTATATAAAGATAAACTAAGAAATGCATACAATGTATTGTCATCCAAGATCTATCTGTGGTAAATTTTTGAGATCTCTAAGACCATCAGAAGTGGTTTAATTTTACGTTGGAAGATTTGAAAAATTGTCGACAGACAAACCACCAACAAACAATGCCACACGAACGAAAGCCAGTTAATAAAAATGTGGTTAAAAAGGTAATTTTACAGACATTTTTTCTTTTTAAAATAATAAATTACGTAAGTAGGTAAAACTTTTTTCTGATTTTATTTATTAATAAATCTTTAGTAAGGACTATAACACAAACTCAAATAATTCCTAAAACAGCCGTCGCGACCGAGTTCTCCGTTTTCTTTTTTGTTTTCAACTAAATGTGTGTTCGAGGCAAAAGTGATAAAGAAAAACTCGTGACACTCGAGCTGGTGACGAGGTTAGGACAGCGTAGTGTGTCTCATAACAGAAAGCCAAAGCAGTACAACAACAGCCCATGCGTGTCGAACATACAACCAGTTGCCGGAACAAGCTTATTTTAAGAACAGATGTGGTTAATTCTCTTGATTCATTCGTGCCTTTTGCCTCTGTGCTTTAACACCTCAAGTTTTATGTGCACTGGCTGTGTAGCCATTTCGACCAACTAAGCATTCTTTTCAATCCTACAAAGACACTTAGAGCATCAACGTAAAAGCCATAGTTATCAATACAATGATAGTGTGCTATCAATATAAATATTAGTAAGAATTTTGTGTTTTTAAATTGAAAATAATGTAAGTTGAAAACATATTTAATCGAATAAATCGGTTTGAGAAAGGACTTTGAATTTTTGTGTTACACAGTGCGACACATTTATTCTGAATTTAGCATTTTGGAATGTCCATAGCACCCGACTATGAGCTGCAAACTGAGAAATCACGAAAGAAAACAATTTTAACTTTAACTTGTTTCTCGTTAACAAAGGTAAGTGCATTAATCTTGACTAGAATTGTGACTATGAATGTACTTATGTTTTTTTAGTGTTTAATCACGATATGTTGATTGTTTGAAATAGAATATGTGAAAGTATGTGTCTTACGTATAAGTGTATAGAACATTTGTTGTCAATGTGGAAAAAAAACCCAATGCAAAATGGGTCCAGTCCTAACATTTCCCGTTTATATAATTTTTTATGATATAACTAAATCAACGAGGAATTGAGAGCGTTTCAGATAAACTACAAAGAAAGACACATATTTCTATATAAAAAATGATTTATAGATTTTAATTTTATAACAGCTCATCGTTATAAGATTTAAAAAAGCGAACATTTTAGCAGAATACTTTTGTCTTTACAAATCTTTAAGGCCAACTTTACCAATGAAGCCATACAATATGTTGTAATAAACCTATACATTTGTAAGTTTATAAAATTTTCGACGGTTAAATGGTGTACAACGTCGTGATAGGGGCGGGGAAGGGATCATAATGAGAGCTCATTTGGATCAATATAAAGATTAACTGTCTTGTTTTAAACCCGCTCTCTTCTATGTTTCTAACACCACCGCTAGTATTTGAGATTGACAACCGCTTTTTTATACTGGATTATATGATATGATTTGTGTAACAATATAAAAGATAAATTCAATTTTCTATTTGTAGTGCAATCATTTTAATTTGTCCAACAAAGAGTTTACCGCATGATATTTTGAGACTTTCTATTGCAGTGACCAAGTACACATTAAGATGCCTAGATCTAAGCAGCCACAACGTCCCAATGCTGACGACCAACTGAGGGAACTCATGACGTCAGCCAAGAGCGGTAATCCAGAAACAATTCATCGCAAGGCTGGTGACATGGGCAGGGAATTGAACAGTGTGTATAGCTGTGGTAATACTTTGCTCACAAAGGCCATAGAGGACAATGAAGCTCCGTCCACTGTGGAGGCTATCATCAAAGCCGGAGCAGACGTGGACTGTCCAAATAGCCAGGGAAAAACGGCGCTGATAATGGCTGTGATTGCTCAAAGACCTGAACTTTTCAAAGTTCTGATTGAGAATGGCGCCGATCCTAAGCTAAAAAACACCGAAAAATAGTTTAGCCATCACATTATGTTTAGAAGGAGAACTCTATAGAGACTTGGAAATTTTTCTAAAACAAAATATAACCAACGCCGATTCTTTCATTGAAAATCTTAATAAAATCTGTTCATTTTTACGAGAAACAAACAGACACAAAGATAATGATATATCTGATTTTTTATGCTCAAATTTGACTGTGAATCCGAGATTAATCACATCCATCAAAAATGTGTATGACGTAAACATCAAGGACACGAATGGAACCACACCGTTGATGTGTGCTGTGAGGTGCCATTACGACGATTGCGTGCGACTTCTGCTAATGGCCGGTGCGGATGTGAACAGGATTAACAAGAGCAAGGAAACCGCTCTCACGCTTGCCATGACCCGATCCCACAATCCCATTCTTAAAAACCTCATCAGAGCCGGGGCTTTACGAAGACATACCAGAGGCGAAACTTCAACTTTGGACTTTGGAATGTTTAAAATGATCCTGGACTACCTACAACAAAACCGACTTTTGATAACCCGGGATATTTTCGGTAAAACAGCGCTGATGTACGCAGCGCAACAAGGAGATAAGTTGTGTATCATGTACGCTGTTGAAACGGAGATGGAAGCGTTCCGCAAAGCTAAATTTCTTCCTGATAGTAGAGAAATATCTGCTCGATGTGTAGGTGATGGTTCAAATGATGAATCAATTTCATCTCAATGTGCAGTCCAGGAAACTAGAATAAGATGTAAAAACAGTAATACAAATAACTTGGAAGATAACAGAAAAGAAGAATCTACTGTTATTTACGCCATTCCATGTTGTGACTTTCTAAACGAAGAAATAACCAAACTTCTAGTTGGTGACACACACAAAGAACAATACCAAGATGGTAAGACAGCTTTGATGATTGCCGTATCAGGTTACAACGGCGGTTCCCACACATATATAGAACATCTTATTGGTGATTCTTGTAGTATACAAGACAAGGATGGGAAAACAGCTTTGATGTACGCGTTGAACAACAAGTTGGTACCTGATGATCTCCTGAAGAAGATGATCGGTGATTCTCAAAATTTGCAAGACAAAGATGGGAAAACAGCCCTGATGTACGCGTTTATACATAAAAAACAACTTTTTGAAGAAATGATTGATCTTTTAGCTGGAGAAACTCCGTTCATACAAGACAGAGATGGTAAAACTGCACTCATGTATGCATTTGAATGTAAACAGTTTCTGAGGTACTCATACATACAAAAACTTTTTGGAGGTAAAGTGGATATTCGTGACAATGAAGGAAATACAACTCTTATTTACGCGCTTAAATACGAGCAACAACCATCAGAAGAAATCATCTCGCTACTTGTGGGTGATAAAACAACAGAAAAATATCAGAATGGTAAAACGCTTTTAATGATTGGATTAGAGCTAAATTATATGAATCAGAAAAAATTCAGTCACCAATATTTGAGTAAAGGTTTTCGCCCTTCCTTTCATGGTGATAACTCTTTGATGGGGAAGCGTAGAGAAGGACATTTTTCAAAAGTTAGTGGTGAGATTTCCCGACTGTATCGTTCTGAATACATTGCAGGCCACTATTTAAAGCCACTCATTGGAGGTCCATGTAGTATACAAGATAATGATGGGAAAACAGCCTTGATGTACGCATGTATACACACGCCATGGATATCTGATGATCTCTTAAAACAAATGATCGGTGATTCTCAAAATATACAAGATAATGATGGTAAAACAGCCTTGATGTATGCATTAATAAAAAAAAATGGAATTTCTGAAAATATCTTACAAATGATGATCGGTGATTCTCAAAATATACAAGATAATTATGGCAAAACTTCACTCATGTATGCTTTTGAATGCAACAAGTATCTGAGCTATTCAAGCATACAAAAGCTTCTTGGAGATAAAGTGGATATCTGTGACAATAAGGGTAAAACCCTTTTAATTTATGCCCTTGAATTCTACACCCATATTAATGAAGAAATTGCTAACTTACTTGTTGGAAATTCTCATAAAGCTCTATATGAAGAAGGCAAAACAGCTTTGATGATAGCTCTAGAAAACAACAAGAAATTGACTAGGATACATACTTTCATACAATCACTAATTGATTGTTCGTGCGATGTCCAAGACAATAATGGTCGGACAGCTTTGATGTATGCCATTAAACACAACTGCCGCCTACCAGAACATCTATTTCAGCAGATGATAAGAGAGTCACAATTTATTCAAGATAACCAAGGAAAAATGGCGTTAATGTACGCCTCTCCGAGATCATATTTTGCAAACACTTTTATCATTGAGAACTTTCATAAAGACGCTCTTAATAAGCAAGACAATGAGGGGAAAACCGCCTTGCATCATGCCATAGAAAACGATCAGTCGTATGCATATATCGAACAGCTCATTCTCCATGGATCAAATATTGAGGTTGAAGACAAACAGAAGAGAACTGCGCTTGATCTGTGTCTTGAGTTTGAGTTTCAGGATACTCCGTCTCATTATAGTCATAGTAAACTTTTTGTTAAAACTAAAGTGCTTCTAAAGTTCAATCAAAATCCAAGACTTGGTATGTTGGGTAAACTGAGTTTATTGAAATCAATACAGAAAGGATTGTTCAGTTTAAATAGTTTGTTACAACACAAAGAGATTTTTCGTTTAATCATTGTTAATGGTATTTTACCGTTTCCTAATCTCAGAGACAAAAATTCTACGTTCGTTGCAGTTTTAAAATCAAACCAGATAGGTGTCGTAAAATACCTTATTGCTAATATGTGTCTCACCAATAAGGATGTGATGTTGCTAAGAAAAGCCAAAAACTATTTAAAATCAGATGAGTATCCAAGGAAGCACCAAATGCTTTTCAGCGGAACTTACTTAGGTCTGACTTCACCCGATCTCCAGCACTTGATCACTGAGGCCACGTCTCAACCTTGGCCATTGGTCAAACTGTCTTTTGTTGTGGTCAGCTCGGCTGTCGGTCACGGTACTAACAGAGAAGATCGCGTCAACCGACTGCCACTGCCCAACCCGATCAAAGACAGTCTGATGTTTAACACGAGGACAGCAATGATACCGGTCAGTGAATGGTCAAACATCCCGATGGTCTTCGATCCTGTTGAATATGAAAATACAAGACGGCCAAGGCCATTGTTATATTATTGGCCATTTGGTGCAGATCGTGCGGTCTAATAATCTATATATATATAAATCAAAGTATGTCTGTGTGTGTGTGTGTGTGTGCATGTCCTTTATAGCTGACTAAACCATTCATCCAATCGTCATGAAATTTTTGGAGACTGTTAAGTACCTACCTGGGATGGTAACTGGCTACTTTGTTTTCCAAATTTAACACTCATGGGGCACCGGGGGCCCATAATGTAATTTTTTGCTTATATGAGCTATATAAAAATTAGTTTAAGCTCTAGCTACTGTGTAAATTGTTGGATCTTAACCAAACTTTGTATATGACAACTTGATAGCCAATATTCAAATACTATAGGGCACTGAACTGCAAATAGTCATTCCTTTGGGGCTGGGGGCCCAAAAATTCACATTTCTTAAACGTTTAAGATTTTATTAACCATTCAGTCATTAACAATCTTGACAAATAATGACACATGTATCCATTATTATACAAATTGAAATGAACAGGGGTTTTGAACTTTATATCTTGCACTGAATGGGCCCCGGGGCCCTTAATGTCTTTTTTGCTTATATAAGATATATAAAAATTAGTTTATGCGTTAGCTACTGAGTAAATGAATGGATCTAAACCAAATTTTGAATACAAAACTTGGTAACCCATATTAAAATACTATATGGCACATAACTTCAAATGTCCATTACTTTGGGGCTGGGGGCCCCCATGTCTTTTCTTCGTATATGTTTAATGTATTTTCCCCCATTCAATTTTTCAAGATCTCGAGGAATATATCTATGAGGAAACTTAATTAAATGAAAAGGTTTTTAAAATTTACATCTATTCACATCTATCCAGGGGCCCTAAATGTCTTTTTTTTCTTATATCTATCTATATATATATCAAAACAAAGTATGTCTACGTTTGTGTGTGCATGTCCTTTATAGTTGACTAAACCATTCATCCGATCGTCATGAAACATTTGGAGACTGTTGAGAACCCACCTGGGACGGTAACTGGCATTTTTATTTCTAAATTTAATACTCATGGGTCGCCGGGGGCCCATAATGTAATTTTTTGCTTATATGAGCTATATAAAAATTAGTTTAAGCGCTAGCTACTGTGTAAACTGTTAGATCTTAACCAAACTTTATGTAATAAAAACTTGATAGCCAATATTCAAATACTAAAGGGCACTGAACTCCTAATAGTAATTCCTTTGGGGCTGGGGGCCCAAAAAGTCCTTTTTCTGAAACGTTTAAGATTTTATTCACCATTTCATTATTAACAATCTTGACAAATAATAACACATTTATCCATTAATATTCAAATTGAAATGAACAGGTGTTTTGAGCTTTATATATTGCACTAAATGGGCCATGGGGCCCTTAATGTCGTTTTTTGCTAATATGAGCTATATTAAAATTAGTTTATGGGTTAGCTACTGAGTAAATGATTGGATCTTAACCAAAATTTGTATACAAAAACTTGGTAGCCCATATTAAAATACTATAGGGCACAGAACTTCAAATGTCCATTCCTTCGGGCCGGGGCCCCAAATGTCTTTTCTTCGTATGTGTTTAAGATATTTTTCCACATTCAATTTTTCACGATCTTGAGGAATATATCTATGAGGAAACTGAATTAAAATGAACAGGTTTTTGGAATTAAAACGTTTCACTGAAGGTGCCCGGGGCCCCTAAATGTCTTTTTTTCCTTATATTAGCTGTAAAAAATTAGTATTAGCGTAAAATACTGAGAAAATTAATACCTCTTGACCCAAATTAGTATATAAAAAACTCAATGGTCTAAATTTTATTACTATAGGGCACTGAACTCCTAAGTTTCATTCCCTCGGGGCAGGTGACCCAAAATGTCTTTTTTAGTAAATGTTTAATGTTTTATCGTCCGTTCAATTTTTAACAATATTGAGAAATATAAATATATGTATGTATTTTGAAATTATTCAAATGAACATGTCTTTCGCACTTTATTTCTTCCAATAATTGGGCCCTGGGGCCCTTAATGTCGTTTTTTGCTTATACGAGCTTTATAAAAATTAGTTTATGGGTTTGTTACTGAGTAAATAATTGGATCTTAACAAAAAATTGTATTAAAAAACTAGGTAACCCATATAAAAATACTTTAGGGCACATAACTTCAAATGTCCATTCCTTCGGGGCTGGGGTCCCAAATGTCTTTTTTTCGTATATGTTTAAGATATTGTTCCACATTCAATTTTTCACGATTTTGAGGAATATATCTATGACGAAACTGAATTAAATTTAACAGGTTTTTGAAGTTGACATCTTTCACCGAGTCGGCCCAGGGGCCCCTAAAATTGTCATTTTTTTAAAACACTATATTAGCTATATTAAAATAAGTTTAAGCGCTAAATAATGAGAAAATAAATGGATTTTGACTAAACTTAGAATATACAAACTTAAGAATCTAGATTATATTACTATAGGGCACTGAACTCCTAATGTCGATTCCCACGGAGCTGGGGGCCCCAAATGTCATTTTTACTGCACAGTAATAATTTATTCCCCTTTCAATTTTGCACGATATTGAGAAATTTAGCTTGAGTACAATGGCAATAAAAAATTAAATTCTCACTCATTTTTTGGCCGGGCCCCTTGCCTTAATATCGTTTTTTATTTTGTAATCTTTTTAATTATTAATTTATTTATCCTTGGTAGGAAACTTGGATTTTGTTTATTTGCAAACTTCCGCGAATGTTTCTGGCATTAATGTTTTTAATATATGCCACTCATTCACTCATTGGTTTCTTTAAACTTAATCATTTTACTGAGATCGTTGCAACGCACGACGGGTCTGCTAGTTACTGAATAAATTTGTTAAAAAGAAGATTTTACATTATACAGACATTACTAAGCGATAAAGCTTTCAGATCAAAAACAAGAAACACAAACGGATTTTGTGATTAAATTTATAATTTAAATGTAATTAGTGGACAAATACAAATGTAAACGTTTTGATTTTACCAGTACAAATATAAAAACACAAGTATTTAACTATAATATACGTTATATAATTAATACGATTATATGCAAAATATATCACGTTTACTTTCGTATTCTGTCATGTTATTTGCAATCAATATTTGTACTGATCTTTCTGCTTTTCATTTCAGGCTTTTTATCTCTCTTTAATTGTTTATCATCCTATATATCCTATATAATAAAAGGCTAAGTTCTGTCCAGTCATCTATAGCGATTGGTCTCTCAAAAACACATGACTCCTACAGCCAATCATATCAAGTTTACGCGACGTTCAAAACGAGTTATTTTTGGTGCAGTATTTCTTCCAAGACTTTATTTTGATTTATGCGCGTTGGGATTTATAGTCAAACGCTCTGTTTTTACGAATTTATTTTAACTATAATGAATAGTATTTTTGACGTGATGCACATTTATGCCGGTCGAGACGGCTGTTGAAGGGGAGTTACAACATGCCACCAAACGGTGGCGGAACGTTCTCGGATGGGCTTGGTTGCTCGTCTATAATAATACTTTTCTATAATAATAAAAGGCAATGTTCTGTCCGGTCATCGATAGCGATAGGTCCCTAAAACTCTTACAGACTCCTACAGCCAATCAGTAGCGGAGTAAAATTTAAAAATAATAATAATAATTAATATTAGCAAATTCACGCGGACGTTCAAAACGAGTAGTTTTTGGTGCAGTATTTTTGTCATCATTCAGTACGGTGTTCCCATCTTGAAGTGTGTCATTCTTGCTAATCACTACTGTTACTCCTAGACAACATGCCACAGAAATGACGTCTTTGGACGGGCTTTGTTGCTTGTTATTGAATAAAATAAACACAACTTCCATCTTGAGCGAATCGTGACGTTATTATGTTTCACAATAAATGCCATGCTTTAAAAATGTGTATGTAAATGTATGTATTTTAATTATTATTCGACAAATTTCGATCATTTGTTGTTTTTTTTTATACTAAAAACTAAATGTGTATATGTTTCTAATAGTTAACTTTTACATATTTTGTGAGCTTTGTAAAATAATGTTGACGTAAATAATAACATCTATTAAGATAACACTAGCGTACCACCCATAAAAAATTACGGAAGTTTTCAAAATAGATTAAAAAATAACGTAATATAGGGCTTTCATTAATTGTATTTATTTTTATTTGATTCATTTATTAGCACAACATTGTGTAAACTAAACATCAAAAGAGATGAATCGCTTACCAGAGTAACATGTATTAAATTTTAAAAAAAGAGCGTATTGTTTAAAAAAAAATTTTTTTAAAATAATAATAATTTTACTAGGTAACTTTAAAAGAATATCCCTGAAAAAATTAACTAAAGAATTGGAAGAAATAAACTAAATAATAATATCTTTTCTAGTTACTTGTTACTTTCTAAATTTAATTTTAAACAGTTTCTTGTTGACAAATATATATAACTTGCATTATTTTACCTACACTTTCCATAACTCATTGAGACAATGAGAGATTTGGTGAATAAAAAGAACATACGAGTTTTCCAAATAGAATTATTTAGTTTAAATGAACACTGAGACAGTCTACTGAGTATCATAGACTATCGGCACGTCAATCGTGTATCTTAGAGTTGTTGCAATTCAACGGAATATCTAAGAATATTTGCACGTGAATGAAGTATCTTGGATTATTTGCACGTCAATAATTTATCCCATCATACTGGAAAGATAAGTATGTATCTTAAGTTATTGTCAAGTCAAACATGTAACTCAGTCTATTGGCACGTCAATCTTGTATAGCAGACTATTCGAATATAAATCATGTATCTCAGACTATTGTCAAGTCAAACATGTTTCTCAGGTTATTTGCTCGTCTGTCTTGTATCCCAGACTATATGCACGACAATCTTGTAGCTCAGAATTTTAGCGCACCAGTATCATTTGATTTGAATTTTTAGCCTTAATTATTTCCTTATTTAAAACATTATTATTATCATTATATATTTTGATGTATGATATAATTTCTTTCCGGTAGCTTTTTTATAACTTAATGATGTTGACAAAAAAGATGACCTTTTGATTTACTATGTCATCAATGGCCTGACAGTGTTTGGGGCATAAATACGGCATTAGAAGGTAACAGAATATAACATATATCATTTAAGTTGTTTGAAAATGATTTTCCATTACAGACAGAGTGAAATACTTGTTTAAACATTGCGACACAGATGTCGTTACTCTCTTAAAGGTGTTTGTCCGGTGGCCATGTTCTGTTCAGCCAGTTAATGAGATCCTGCCCCACGGGCCACTGGTACAATAACGGTCTCGGGTGGGGTAAGTTCTCGTAAACATCGGGGTCAAAGTTGAGTGGGATCCTACCCCAGTCGGAGGTATGGATCCTAGAGGCGGGCCGTTGAAACAGCAACATGTCTTCAAGCGTTTTAGGAAGTTTCAATTGCGTGATGTTGTCTGACCTCTTGTCTGAATGCCCGATTAGTGTCGACACTTTCATGAAAGCTAACTTGACCAGAGGCCAGGGAAAGATAACAGCTTGCTGAATCAACAGCTTGACTTCCTCGGAGAACTGGTGGTCAAAGCGAAGTAACTCTTGTATTCTTTTGAAGTCTCCATCGATGAAAGCATTATTTGCGATCAAGTAACGAGCCGCGTTGGTGTTCGAGAGCCGTAGTGCAACAGAAAGCGGAGAAAGAGTGGAACATGAGCTGTAATCGGAGTCTGAAATGTAAGGGAGTGTACTATTGCAAACCAGAAATTTTAGGACGTAGGGGTCTTGCAAGGCTTGTTCAAGATTAATTGTCGTAGGTTTCAAATGTTGTTTCAAAACATCGTGTATGAAAGGCGAATCTCCTACACAAATGATGTAGTCTGCCACAAATGTCCGATTGTGAGTGAATTTAAAACAGTTATTCCACGGGTAGTACCGCACGAACGGGCGAGCAGATTTTGGCTCAATGAGCTTCAGGAGATCTGTTTTGTTGCTGTTATCAGGAATGTTAACACTGGCTCCTAGCTCCAACAAATGTTGGCAGGTCTCAGGGGTCATCAGCCCGGACAGAGCAACGTGCAAGAAGGCAGAGTTCCCGAACTTGTCTATGGTGTTTATGGAGCCTCCGCGCAAGAGTTCAATGACGTCACGCGTCAAGGGCTTAAAAAAGGACGGCGCAAGCATCAGCGCGGTCCGTCCATCGGTGTCTTGCGCGTTCAAATCGCCCCCATGTCCAGTGATGACGTTGATGAGGTCGACCGACCGCGACGCCACGGCGTACATCAGAGCGGTTCTCCCTTGCTTGTCTCGTACATTCACGTCTCTACCGACGAGAAGTTCCAGGGCAGACAGCTGGACATGTGACATGATGCCGTGCATCAGCGGGGTTCTTCCATTGACATCCTGGAGATTCACGTCGAACCCAATCTCCAGCAGTTTGCCAATGTGGTTGGCAGTTCTGGCAAACATAAGAGCGGAGCACCCTGCTCTGTCTGTCATTGTAACAGTGTCACCCACTAGGATCTGGACTACATCCTCTGTCATGTTCCGGTTGTGCACTAATGCGTCCATCAACGCCGTCTTCCCATCCCAATCCTGAAGGTTGACATCCATTCCACTGCGGACGTATTCCTTGATTAACTCTACGTTGTACTTGACATAAAACAAAGCGTGCCGCCCCATGTTGTCTCTTGCGTTCACGTGCGATCCAAGTAATAAAATCACGTGCTTTGTTGGTAGGCTGTCACCAGCAAGCATGAGCGCTGTTTCACCGTCACGATTTTGTTGATCCAACGTGTTTCCACGAAGGCACTTGATTGAGTTTTCCGAAAGCTCACGTTGGTTCTCGATGGCGTACATCAACGCAGTTTTTTGAAACGCGCTGACACAATCAACGCAGCCTTCTGCTAGAAACGATATCAGAATATCATCTAGTTGTCTTTTAGAAGCCATGGCGTGCATAAGGGCCGTCATACGGTACTCGTCTGTATGATTCTTGCGGGTTCCCGCTAAGAGTTTCAGAAAATGTATCGAGACCGGGACTTCCCAATTCAAGAACGTCAGCTCGAACAGATGATAATAGCCGCAAAATACCATCATCAAAGCTGTTCTACCAAAGTCGTAAAGTAAATCAGCGTCGGATCCGCAGTTAAGCAAATACTTGACGCACTTCTCAGACAAGCTTGAGGCGGCGTACATCAACAGTGTCATACGTGCGCCGTCTTTTATGTTGATTTTTCCTTCCGATTTCAGCAGAAATGCGCACCTCTGTAAGTATGACGCAAAATCTGACACGTTTTTCACATGTGGGGATATGAAGTTGGCGCCACATTCTAACAGAGCGACCATGCATGATCGGTGACCCTCGAGACAAGCCACTCCGAAGGCGGTCTGTCCTTTGCGGTTCTGTGCATCCACTGCAGCACCATTACTTAAGAGCGACTTTAAACTTAAAAGATGACCTCCTTTGGAAGCCAGATGCAAGGCGTTGTCTCCAGCAACGTCGGCAAAATTAACCTCTGCCCCAGCTCTTAAAAGTACATCGACACACTCACTAAAGCCTCGTTTTGATGCCTTCAGCAAGGCCATTTTAGATTCACGTACATCCGCCCCTGCCTTGATTAGGTTCTCCAATGCTGTTTTATCTCCCCTTTTAACTGCATGTTCTAAGAGTGTCTTGCCGTCTGCTAGCTTGGCGTTGACGTCATATTTACTTAAAATGGCGCTCAGAGCGCTTTGGTCGCCAGAGCCAGCTGTCTTCAAAATGGCTTTCACTGGATTAGATAAATACAGTTTCAACTTGTTGACCTTTCCGGATGCCATGACTATATGTCATGTTACGGAATACTGCAATAAAGAGAAGAAAAAAAACGTTTACATCTACACGTTTCTACAATAATATTGTTGTTAAACTTTTATGAAAACATGTGTAATTTCTAGCGTAGTAACTTGAAATTGATATTGACAGCTTTGGGCTCTAAGACAACGTTAACAAACGTCTGTGATTTATCAACAATTGAAATTTTTTTTAAAAAAAAACCTTTTTAGTATGACCCTATAACTTTACCGACAATTTTACCCCAAAACAATGTTGTTTTTGTAGTTGTTTATCTTCAGTTTATGTAGTCGCACATCTCTTTAATGTGATACATTTGTCTTCTCTCACCAACCCAGCCCCCCCCCCTCCTTTTTTCCAATTAAAATGATTGTTATTTTCACCGGTGTTATTTCGTTAACCATCTTTATATATCTGGAAAGAAAAAATGATAATGTCAGCCCTTAAAATGTTCTACAGCAGTCCATCACTGCTAGATTTCTACGTTATTATCAGTAATATATTAGGACATAATGTCAACCTAAGACAGACCATAGTTGCTGCCTCATTAAAAAAACAATTCTTTAATAAATGTATTCCAGTGATGTAAAAGATGTTTGAATATGCATTCATTCCTTGGTAGATTCCAGTTAACCCTTTTGCTCCTCTACTGTTTTGCGGGTTTTATGAGTTTGTAAGTTAGTGTGTGGCATAGACAACTAATTTAAATAAAGACATTCATAAACACTACTTTTATTAGAGTTAGACTACTTTAATAAGTGTAGTACAGTAGAGGAAATCGTTGATAAAGGAGTAGTCAGGTATATATAGATTTAAAACATACGTAATTAAACACATAAATGTAGTATTGATACTTCACTGAATTTCGTCTACAGTTTTTCATCTCTTGAACATACAACCTACAGTAGACTAGTGGACACTGTACACTAGAGTTGGACGAATCTTGAACATAGAACATGAGGTAGTCTAAGGAACCATGAACATTAGATTCGGGTAGTTCTGGAACCTAGAACCTGCAATAGACTAAAGATCTATGTACGGTATAGTGTGACAGCTCTTGAACCTAACACCTGCGATAAACAGGGGTTGGGCAGTTCTGGAACCTAAAAGACAAAATATATAATGGACCAATATGCATTATCTGAGCAGTCTTGAAAGTTAACAAACTGGATAAACGATCGATGCCTCACTGTTAGCACTAGATTAACTTCACTGGCTAGCGTCGCACTTGTTACCTGGCCCGCCGTCAAAACACGCCACTTCTATTTTTAGACGTGCGGCGACGATTCAGTTAAAATTAAAAGATTATAAAACACATGAATTGAAAGCTACAGTAGGTAGCCTTCGGAGATATTTTCTTCACATTTTAAAGAATGGACTCGTTGTGGCTTCTAAGTTTTACATAAATACACACTCACCGTGTTTCTCAAATTAAATATGGGTCAAACACTTTGACATCAGGAGAGACGTCACAGCGAGGTTTGACTACACACTACACATCCGGGACTCAAACTAAAGGTGGAACGTAAGGATTGAGTTGCTGTATGAGACGCTCCTAGGTCACCAGGTGTGTAAGTATGAGAAGCTTGTCAACATCCTTGTACAAGACATAAACTTTCACTGTCCCATTTAAAACACATTTTTCGCAAATTATAAACAAGATACAAAAACTGAAAGATTTAATACTCATAATCGAAATAAAGCGATTAATCGATTACATTTTACACCCGATTAATCGAACAAAAACGTTTTAATCAGTACCAGCCCTACTATTTATAGATGATCACATGTTCCGGTATTGTATTATAAAAACAAAGAGATATTTTCCTGTCAGAAAAAAGTTAAGTGTTGTACAATCTAATCTTATCTTATCTTATGTGTTACAGACGCTCCTTCTATACAAAATATTATTGCGTCCTACGCTTATATATGTTTTGTGTTTAGTCCTGCATTCTTATTAGAGTTTTTAATATTTATAAAGTGTTGGTTTTCCTGGTTTCTCCAGGCGACCCATACCACGCCCCAATTCCGGAAGGGAAGAACGAAAACGTGTATGTGTTTGCTCTGGCATACGTAATAAGAAAGGTGTTTTTATCCTTATGTCTATCTGAGGGTTGTATTGAGTTATCTTTGTGTTATAATTATATAAAATATTATTACATGTTTATTCGAGTGTTGCAGCCTTAAATGTTTCCTGTCACAAATTTAGCTGGCTATTGTGTAATTTAAATCAGAGTTGTTATCAGGGTTTGAAGTTATTTAAAATGACCCTCTCTGTATGCCACTTTGAGGGTAGTAGATAGGTGTAATCATAGAGCATTGACTGAGATGTTCAAGATAGTCCAACTTGCTGTTGTCAGAAATTTCTAAAATGTTAACTGGTAGCCGAAAGCTGCATTTAATGCTTTCAATGTTAGAAATAAAAATAAGTTCAGTGGGTTTTTTTTCCGTGCTGATACATTTAAACATTTTAAATTTAACAGACTAATCTACTATCTAAGTTCTTGCCGGTTTATTATATTCAGTTATGTTGAGCGGTTGTGCTCTACAACGTTTGGCAATATTCCGGAAAAATGTCCTTATATTAACAAGGAGATACTTGATAAACAATGCAATAAGGGAGTTATAAACAATATTCATTATGCTAAGAGTCAAACATAAACGATTCTTTTTAGGTAGTCAAAGGTTAACATGTCACAGTTTCTGTCATTGCACGTGAACTGTCAGCGCGTCACACTTCTTGACATCGTTTACGATTGTATTGACATCTCCCCACTCCCCGCGCGTCGTGGTTGCACTCCTCCACGCATTCCACGTACTCGTAGTAACAGATTTGTTCAAACAGATTGTTGGGGCCAGGGTCAGTCCTTCCGGTCACCGCGCAGCTCACCGCAGAGCTCGGACCCAGAAGCAGGACCAGTGCTACTGGGCTCATGAGGTACAGGACGGATGGAATCCTGACAGAGGGGGAGAAAATTTAAAAAAAAGATGAAAATGAATTGAGATTTTCAAAAATGAATTTTTAGAGAAAGCTTTTAAGAAGTTCCCCTTTTCATACTTTTTTTCTATTATTATGTTTCATTTATTTTTTATTTTTTATTTTTTTTATTTTTGTGTATCCTTGTTTTGAATCTTTGTTTTGTATTCCGGCTGGAGAATAAATAAAGGCCACTTGTATTTTTTGTGCGATTGAGTTATTTAAACTTTTGTTGATTGTGACTGCTGTAAAGCATATATACATCATTATTTCCTACGTAATTCATTGAAACTAAATCTGCAATAAATGACTAAATCCCGGGAAAAGTTGCAGAGGGTGAGAGGCTGCAAAGACGTACAAATACTTTTCCTTCATATATTATTAATCTTTACTTGAAAGGATTCACACTTGCCTCATTGTTTGACCGAAGTAAAATAATGTATATAAATTTACTTGGAACTATCACAAATTGTTTTAGAGTGTGGTTTTAGTAAAGAAATAAAAACCTAAAGCAAAACTCATTTTTAAACTATTTCTCAAATTGTATAGATCACCACGGTTGAAAACAAATATATATCACATTTATTTAATATTTATTCATTTAGGAAGTGGTAAAAAGCATAACGCGACCAACTTTTTATAATGATATATACATGATATATAGATTCTATATCAGATGCGTCATAGAAGAATAGAACACGTTTTAAACATTTTAAATCTTATGAGATGTATTTTTAGAGCTGACGGCTTGAGAATAGTTCATAAATACCAATATTCTGCTTTACTTGTGCAATAACACAACAATAACATACATGTTTAGTCTTGAGTTGGTGACAGTCCCGTCTATGACCCTCTTGTGTAGATAGATCCTTTGTTCCTTTGTTCGATCAAGTCGCATGCAATGAACAGTGTCACTAACTGGTACGTACGTCTCTACGCGTGTTCCAAACTGGGGTAGTAGATGGAAGGCTACATAAAAAGAATCGTGTTTGTAGAGGGTTTTACATTCTCTATTTGTTGATTGGAGGAATGTTGTATAACAAATTGGGTATCTGTGGGTTTATTCAAACACTAAGGCGTCACTCTTACTATTACGTTAGTTGTATGCATATATATTTTTTTAAAAATATATATTTATTATTTACTTGTTTTTGCCCTGACATATCATAATATGAGTAAAACATAATATTTAAAATTAAAAAAAAACCAAATCACGTGACTTCCGTATAAGATAAAGTACATAATACTTTAACCATGATGGATCACACACTGGGTAATTACATTACAATCACACGTCTTATGGTTTATTGATTATTGAAGGGATTCGCGTCATTGTGCTATTATTTATGTGACTGGTGTATGATGAAGGTGATGATGAGGCGTATGCTCGTGTTAACGTAATTTTTATAACAGTCTTGTATTTTTGAAATGTCCTAGTTACACATTTTATCAAAGTTTTGTGTACAAATGTGTACGAAAAGAATTTTTTTAAATTTTATTTTATGACTTTTACACACTGGCCCACTATCATTGTTAAACAAATAAAATCAAACAGTGGAACACATACTTATGAGTTTTAAAAATGAAGGCAAATACAATGTTACAAAACCTGAAAACATCTCTACGTGTATTTATAAATACTGAATTAATTCGATGAAACCTGCATGTACTATAGAAAGTATATGAATGAAAACAACTTAACATTTTGAAGGTAAATGTAGTTTTTATTAAAAATTATAAATCGGAAGCTTTTGGACATTCACAAAAATTGAAGCAATCTCCAATCTGGAATAATTTGAACAATAGCTTGTCTATTCCGTTCAACAGCGCAACAATGGTTGTGATCTTCTGTTGGTGATAAGTTGCTGTTGGGGTGTTTTTTTTTAAGTAACTCCAAGAATTGCTTTCTTCACAACATATATTACAATCATTGCGGAACTTAATTATTAAAAAACAAATAAC
Source organism: Ampullaceana balthica (assembly GCA_944989445.1). Lineage (NCBI taxonomy): Eukaryota > Metazoa > Mollusca > Gastropoda > Lymnaeidae > Ampullaceana > Ampullaceana balthica. The sequence continues at coordinate 240,543 of CALYLW010000924.1, forward strand.
TGTATGTATTGTTTCTTTTAATTGTTCCTCAGTCGTTGAAGTACGTCCTCATTTTAAGACAACTCATCAGAAAAGATTTGACGAAGACAAAGTTCGCAGGTACGAAGGTCGTTCTTCGAAGGGGGTCAAGCATTTAACATGTCCAGACACGCGTGTGTCCAGTTTGTTATTGTGTTGTTGTTTTTTTACAATCAAATCCGATAAACTTCTTTCCTAGTGTGTTGTTCCTCGTATCTGCTGTCTCGAACTCTCACCATTAGCTTTACCATTACAAATACCATTACCATCATCATTAACATTACCATTACAAATACCATTACCATCACCATTACAATTTCAACACATTTGTAAAGCCCTCAAATAATTTTTTGTTTGAATTCGATGTATAATGAATCTTTCAATTATAATTAAACTAATTCATAATTTACAAGTGGAAAGCCATTTCGTTAGATTTAAGTCCTATAGCTTTTGTCCACATCAATATTGTCCACATAGCTATTCACTTTGCATAACTTTTTATGTGATATGAAACATTCAGTTTTCTTTTTTTTAAATTGGGCTCGGAGGAGTTTAGTCTCATATATGACGCCGTCTCAATAGATCTCCTTTCAGAATCAAATCCTTAATTAGTTGTCGAAAATTGGGGCGACCAAGTTCGTCGATCAAATGTTGATCAAATGTTGATCAAATGTTGATGGAAAAGTTTTGAAGGTTGCAAGCATCTTGATAACGTCCTGGGAAAAGATAAAATGGCATGAATTAACAGTACGGACAGAGATCAAGAACAAATCATGTCATTTAACGGGAAACTATTATTTATAATATTCTGGAGGATTTAATAGCTGAGCCTTTCAGTATTAGAATAAGTTAAGATATTAAACAATTTGGAGAGTTCAGAATCAATAATTAAGGAGGATTCGTTTAATTTCATTTTTCCTATTCGTTTTTTGTCAAAGATGTTTTTATTTATGCTAACTTAAGATTGTAATGAAACAATGTCTATTCACTGGATGTCTTTAAATTTTACGCTCAAATAAAACTGGGATAATCGATCACCATATTTAAAATGTGCAACGAGATAAACCCAAGCTAGAAATTGTTTTTATCATATTTATTGTACTAGGTATTTTGGCATACATGTTTATGTGACATTAATTCTAATAAAATTCGAAGGACCTCTAATTATTTATAGATAATGATTTTTTTACGTAGATCTATATTGAAACCATTGCCCCATAGTATTACAACAACTTATGATGATATTAGAGGGCAGAGCTCTGCAAGCATTTTCTAGCTCAGTGCAAAGTCAATAATTTTCTAAAAACTTTTGGAGCATCTTAAGTAAAAACACTGCAACGAACAGAATTATCATTCATGTTTGAGACAAGAACTAAACAGTTTCTATTGAACTGTTTTGTTTTCTCTTATTATTAAGTAAGAAATGGTCAACCATCACTATACTTGTCTGGTACGTAAGTTGTTTATCTGTCTGTTACAAGATTCCAATAAGCTGACCTGGCATTATGAGGTATGGTTGAATGGTTCGTCTGAATTCGTCCAGAGGGACAAGCACACGTGTCTGCTGACCAATTCTTTTGGGCTAACAGGTCAAGGTCAAAGATACACAGAATTATGCAGTGACTGGTTAAAATTGTCTTCATAATGGCAATCAAAATTGTTTAATTGTTTTTATGATTGCAAACAGAAGTGTTAAATTGTTCTGTTTTTTTTAAATTTCTTGTTTTAAACAGTGAAATAGGACACATATTCCACAGAATCCTGTAAAATTATTTATGTCTGATGTAGCATTTTGTTTGTCGTTATAGTTTCTTCAGACAACTCATTCCACACCCTGATTCCGGACGCTAGACTATAAAAACTTAGTATTGCACTGAATATTAATAGGCTAATGCCCAGTATAATGTAAGAAATGGGAGAAATGATACATTGGATGTTGTTGGAAGTACCGGTGGAGATTAGAGGACATTTATGTAAACCTAAATTAGTTTTTTATAGGACTCACCACACCGCAGTAGAGAACTCGGATGAAATATTCTCCGGTGTCACTCTTCTTGTAGAGTTCGTAGATGAGGTCAGCACAGAATGGCGGCCACCGGAAGTCCCAGATTCCGAGCGCGATGAGCATTGGTGCGAGGGTGGTGTCATGACCAGAGAACAGGAAAATTTTCTGACACCTTGAAAATACATTTGGGGCACATCAACAGAGGAGGCATCCGTTTTTGTTGTAATGGAAAATTGATTTTAAATTTTAATTTTTCTTCCGTCAAAAGAGAGAATATTACGTTGCTTTTTAAATTTCTAGATTAGACAAATTGTTTACATGCGCTTTTTTCTCTTTTAAATGACTTTACGATTCTTAATACAAATTCAAATGTCGCATTTAAGCTTCGAAATTTTAAAAATTAAACAAAGAGCAAATGGTAATGACAACACGTGACACACATCCTTGCTAAATATAATAGGCAAGTTTATCACTTTGAAAGCTGAGTCAATGAAAGGGACGCAACTCACGGTCTGTTGTCAACACGATTTTCGATGTTAAACAGTAATGTGTACAGTAGCTGGCCTATGGACAGCCTGGTGACGTCATGTCGGTGCTTTCCCCTGCAGAGTCAAACAAAAACAACAGCACAATTACATTACCGAAACAAACCACAAAATGGAAGCTCAATGTAAAACCATACACATAATTATACTCATAGTAACTAAAAAACCGTAATAAAATAAAGAACAAATTGCTGTTATTCATTTGTAAGCTTAAATTCGAACCCAATAACACAATAAAATCATTCCGTAGACATTCTAATCAATACCGTAACACATTTAAGTGCCATAATCTTCAAAAAGCTTTAAATATTTCCTCATGTATTCACGCAGAGACCTCCTACTATTTGTAAGTTCACGGTATATTACAAATGATTAGCAAAGTTGATTTAATTTTGAACATTATAATTTACATCTTAAAGCTGAATATACTATTTAATAAAAATTGACTCCCGGACAGTGTTACCACAGTGGGGATAAATCTGATAACGACTTTACTTACGCCTTTCCTGCGTAAACAGCGTGCAACGTTCTCGCCGCGTTGTCTTCAATCATTTTCTTGTATGGAACCAGAGCTACTGGGTAAGCGGATCCGTGAGTCTGTAAGAAAAGCGCTCAAGTGATTAGTCGATAGTGAATTGTGAACACAAAATAATTGGTCAGTTTGACAGAAAAATAGCACCAAAAATGATTGGTTCATTTTTTTTATAAACGCCAAAACAACAAATGATTGGCTCATCTTTTTTATAAGTCAACACCACAAATGATTGGTTCATCTTTTTTATACGTCAACACCAGAAATGATTGGTTCATCTTTTTATAAGTCAACACCACAAATGATTGGTTGAATTATTTATAAATGACTTGGAACAATAAATAAATTCTCATTGCGACCAGATTAAACACAGTATTATTATTAGCGTTTTTTATTAAACAAACGAATACAGTTCTAGTCATCTGACAACGTTGCAGCGGTTAAACGAATACAGTTCTCGTCATCTGACAACGTGGCAGCGGTTAAACGAATGCAGTTCTCGTCATCTGACAACGTGGCAGCGGTTTGTACGCGAGACTTGCACAACGTACTCACCACTCTTGAAGCAATGTCGTCACGCAGACAAGCAAAGTCCATGTCCGTGTTTTGTGGTAGGCCTGTTGGTTAAAACAAATGTGTATTCCTTATTATATTTGTTCAAAATGGTTGCAATGATTTTTTTTAAAAATCCTTTTCCATAAATGTTTCAATTATTATTATTATTATTGCTATTATTATTATTAATTTTATTATTATTATTATTTTAGTTTGACATTGTGTTTAAAGCAGAATCTCAACAATAACACACATTCACTTTCAAATCAAAGAGCAATTCATAAATTACAATAATTTAAACTTAAGTCCTACCCAACCTTGTAAACATTTAATTCAGTTCTCTGTTGTTGAGCGCTTTAAGAAAATCTATATGTAGATTTCAAGACTTAATAGATATTTAATTACCAAGAGTTCAAAAACACATACAAATAAGATTAGATTATTTGTGTAGTCATTTTTTTCCTACATCAAAATTTCATTTTTTAAATTGTTCAATCATTTCAAACGTATTGAATATTCTTCTATTTTACAACTATCAAATTTTCCGCGGTATGAGTTTGTTACTCTTACATACAAGACACAAAATATTTCTGAGACTTATATCTACAATGTATTTGTATACTAAATGAACATTTCTCATTTACTGCAGAAAATATGTTTATGCTAGGACGATAAAATGTTACGTAGACAAGACACGTAAATTGATGTACAATTTCAGAAAAGAGATATATGTTATTCAAACAGGGACGGTAAGGGCCTGACAAGACGACATAGAAAACAACAGTCCCGAGCAGTCTAATATCTATCAAGAGCCTTGATGACTGTGAGTACAATGTAATTCAACAGTCCCCAGCAGTCTAATACCTACCAAGAATTTAATGTAAGACAACAGTCCTCAGCAGTCTAAAAATGCCATATATCTACTGAGAGCCTTGACTGTGGGTACAATGTAAGACAACAGTAGCCAGCAGTCTAAAAATACCCCCATATCTACCAAGAGCCTTGATGACTGTGAGTACCATGTAATACAACAGTCCCCAGCAGTCTAATATCTACCAAGAGCATTGATGACTGTGAGTACAATGTAATACAACAGTCCCCAGCAGTCTAATATCTACCAAGAGCATTGATGACTGTGAGTACCATGTAATACAACAGTCCCCAGCAGTCTAATATCTACCAAGATCATTGATGACTGTGAGTACCATGTAATACAACAGTCCCCAGCAGTCTAATATCTACCAAGAGCCTTGATGACTGCGACTCTGTCCTGTTTGAAGCCTGGCAGAGTCTCAATGTTGGACAGGGTCATGTCCCACAATCAGCCTGAGGGCGGGGCAGGCCAATTTGTTGGGGAAAATGTCCTCCTCATAGATATTTTTCACAAGGACCTGTATAGGACCTGGATGTGACGTTGAGAATGAAACTGAATGAGTAACTTGTGCAAGGTCAGGTGTAATAGTGTCATTAATTTATTCTTGCACCTGCCATACAATAGTGTAGACGTACAGGATGTTCAAACGTTGAACTCATTTAAACTGCTTCTTTTCTAATTAAAAAAAAAGCGCTTTTAAAAAAATTAAAGATTCGTTCTCATTATCTGTAATTTGTATATAATTTAAACACTTAAAGTTGAAATTTGAGCTATCTTAAAGAAATCAGGAAATGTGACCAACACATCTTATAAAGTCTCTTTTTCCAGGTCTTCTGATCCTACTATAACGCAGCCATTGACCTAAATACAACTTTTCGGCTCCATTATTTTAAATGTATTTCCTAGGTTGTTTGAGGTAACTGTCATGAACCTACATTTGTTTTTAAAAAATCACGATTAGCGTGCGAATGTTATTTCATAAATATATTCTGAAAGTTCTCAGATGTTATATTCTTGGAATACCAGATACCTACAATAAACATGCGATACCTCCCCACCCGCCCCCAAAAAAACTATACCTGACGTCAATATATATATATTTATATATATTTATAACACGATAATTATCGGGTCAAAAGTACCTGACAGAAATGATTTTAAAATTCTAAATTATTGAACAATTAATTGTATTAACTTTAGTAACAAAATTATTCATTGTCCACTTCAGATCTTTAAAGTATTATTTCATATAAAGCAACGTATAATTATAATGTAAATGGTAGACTCATAGGCGTCACTAGGGGTAGTGGGATGCGGACCGCAATGTGTGACAGCATCACAAGGGGTGACACCAAAATGTAACATTCTGTATGTCCCCGATATTTGGCTTTGGCAGACTTGGAGGAGGTCTGTGGGTTTTTTCGTGAGGGGGTGAGACCAGGAGCTGACGCACTTGATGACGCCAACCCCAGTGACGCCTCTGTATAGATTATTAAAGGAATGTTAAAGTGCATGATATCAAGCCTCACCGACTTCGTTGAGGTGGTGTTTACCAAACATGCCGGCCAGCAAACATCTCATTGACTTGATTGTCCTCTCCACATGGGACGACCGGACACTAGGGACCACCGACAGTGGCAGATAGAAGGCAAATAAATGTACTTTCAACATCAGTATAACAACATGTCGCACTAGACTACAAGGGACGGTCTATCATGCTAGAGGTCAGTCATACAACAACATGTCGCACTAGACTACAAGGGACGGTCTATCATGCTAGAGGTCAGTCATACAACAACATGTCGCACTAGACTACAAGGGACGGTCTATCATGCTAGTGGTCAGTCATACAACAACATGTCGCACTAGACTACAAGGGACGGTCTATCATGCTAGTGGTCAGTCATACAACAACATGTCGCACTAGACTACAAGGGACGGTCTATCATGCTAGTGGTCAGTCATACAATAACATGTCAGGCTACAGTGTAAGTGACGGCTTATCATGTTAGTCAAACAAGTCATCCATGACAAATGATTGAATGAACTTAAATTGTCTGAATAGAAAATACACGGTTCTGACCTTTAACAGCCAAATTCATGTACCTCGGTTACTGATCTCCAGTCTCCATTAAAATTAAGTTAAGACAAAAGATCGATACATTATATTTCAGAAAATTTGCATATTTTGAAACAAATTGTAGCAGAGAACCCCTACCCCCCCCCCTCGGTATGGCTTGTTTGTAAAAAACGAGATGTTGGTCTTTCCATCAGCCTTAGCAATGAATGACGTATTTGTCCGAGGAAAAACAAAAACACTTTAATGCGTCACCGTGCTCAAGATACATCTTTACAATTATATTGTTGAATTGACGTCACTTAACTAGACACGTTAGGTGCAAGTACTTATTAGACAAGTTTGGTTGAGAAACGGCTCACAGGAAGTATAGGAAGATACCAACACATTACTTACTAGACATCTTTTGTTGAGCAAAAGGCTCTCATGAAGTATAGGAAGATACCAACACATTACTTACTAGACATCTTTTGTTGAGCAAAAGGCTCTCATGAAGTATAGGAAGATACCAACACATTACTTACTAGACATCTTTTGTTGAGCAAAAGGCTTTCATGAAGTATAGGAAGATACCAACACATTACTTACTAGACATCTTTTGTTGAGCAAAAGGCTCTCATGAAGTATAGGAAGATACCAACACATTACTTACTAGACATCTTTTGTTGAGCAAAAGGCTCTCATGAAGTATAGGAAGATACCAACACATTACTTACTAGACATCTTTTGTTGAGCAAAAGGCTCTCATGAAGTATAGGAAGATACCAACACATTACTTACTAGACATCTTTTGTTGAGCAAAAGGCTGACATGAAGTATAGGAAGATACCAACACATTACTTACTAGACATCTTTTGTTGAGCAAAAGGCTCTCATGAAGTATAGGAAGATACCAACACATTACTTACTAGACATCTTTTGTTGAGCAAAAGGCTCTCATGAAGTATAGGAAGATACCAACACATTACTTACTAGACATCTTTTGTTGAGCAAAAGGCTGACATGAAGTATAGGAAGATACCAACACATTACTTACTAGACATCTTTTGTTGAGCAAAAGGCTGACATGAAGTATAGGAAGATACCAACACATTACTTACTAGACATCTTTTGTTGAGCAAAAGGCTGACATGAAGTATAGGAAGATACCAACACATTACTTACTAGACATCTTTTGTTGAGCAAAAGGATCTCATGACGTATAGGAAGATACCAACACATTACTTACTAGACGTCTTGCGTTGAGAAACGGCTGACATGAAGTATAGGAAGATACCACTCCCGTAACAACAGCCCGAGGTCGTACATCTGTTTCTGGCCAACCGTTGTTAGAATGGAGGCGTGTGCCCCACCCTAACAGGGACAAAAGAAATTTAGAGGAGTCCAACAATGAATTTTGAAATACTAAACTTACACATCAAAAGACGAATGTATTGTGGCCTATTTGTCTTTATAAACATCCTGCTTAGCGATGATCAACTTTTTCTTGTAAATCACGTGATATTTGTTACTTCATTGTTCTGATGCTTTACACCTCTGATTATTTTAAATAAGGGGCCGTTCATCAATTAAGTCACGCTATTTTTGACCATTTTTACCCCTGTCACAAACTGTCACAAATCTCGCCCCCCCCCACCCCCCCAGAAAATACGTCTTGCTTTCGAGCAAAAAAATGTGTTTTATTAACAAAATAATTAAAATTTAATATAAAACATCGTGACGTCATACTTGGCCGACTCCCCCCTGTCACAAAGTGTCACTTTTTCTTATACCCCCTCCCCCACTCTGGAGCGTGACGTACTTTAAGGACGGCCCCTAACCAAGTAAACTAAAGAAAACATCCAGTTCTTCGTACATTTCTTTATTTTTAAAAAAAATGTATAGCGGTGACATTGGGAATTCGATCTGGATTATTTACAACAGTAATAGTTTGGTTTGACAGGCATATTACTATAAAATGAAAAGTATGTGCTTTTATTTTTACTTTAGTTGTCTTGCAGGCAATTTACAGAAAATCTTCATTAACAACGCCATAAGTGGAGAGTACCTTATAGAAGGGGATCAAGATTTTTCAGGGGAATGAAGGAATGAAAACGAAATATTATTTTAAGTGACGTATTATTTCCCATTTTAAGGTCGCCATAACGAGATATCTATTATGCCATTTAGTTTCAACGTTGACAACTGAGAATATCGAATACTTTTTTGTTAAAAAATCTAGAACCCCCCCTCCCAACACACACACACACCCCACACACACACACAATGTCGTCTTATCTCATCTTGTTTTATCTGTTACAGACGCCCCTTCTATACAGAAGATCATGGCCTCCTACGTTATCTAAGAACGTTTCGGCAAGTGACACAGCTCACAGCGTTCACAACCACGGCTATGAGTTACTACGCTATTCCCAGCCGCCTTTGTTTCCCTCACTAGTGTCATTTGGAGCTGGGTGGAGCTGGGTGGAGCTGGGTGGAGCTGGGTGGAGCTGGGTGGAGCTGGGTGGAGCTGGGTGGACTCCCATGGCCTGACTTCACGCAGATTCAAACGTGTTACCCTTGGTACGCCAGCCGAGCGCGCATGCCGCTCTACCACATTTCGTCTACCTTCAACTTCTTGGCCCTCAGGTCGGGTTCCATGGTGGACTTCCCAGCTGGAGACCCGTCAGAGAACTTGACAACTTCCAAGTCAAAGTCTGTCTCATCTAGCTCGTCTTCTAAAGATGCATCGTACGTCGCCTGCCCGACAGACATAGAAAGCAAGTATGTGGTTAAAATGTATGTAAATGGAAGACTTCACCTCAGGCACGCTGTACACGAGCTAGTAATCACAAAAATGGCAGGCAATGTTTTAAGATACCGATGACTTTATAGCCACGCCTATTTTCAAAGTTGACCTAAATGTTTAATTGACAAGACATTCGCGCTTTATGCACGTTTCTGCCAATGTTATTCACTTTGGTTCACAATTTTAAACAAAAAACTCTTAACCCTAAAACTAAGCATTAAAATATATACGATTCTTAATTGTTTTTTTTATAAACATTGTAATATAACGTTTGACCCGAAGACCCATTAAGAAAAATGTAGATTTGGAAAAACTACAACAAAAACGACTGTCATTTCTTCCCCACAAATCGTCTAATCTGCTGTCCGATTTACCTCATCATATACCCAAGCATATTCACATTTTCTAATCCGCAATCAGAATTAGTAAAATAAAATTTACCATTTAATTTTTTTTCCACCGATAGCAAAATTTAGCTTAGAAAAAAAATATCATTTCTATAATTCAATCTCATCCCCTTTCAGAAGTTTCTAATCCTATCCTCAATAGACTCACCTCATCCAATCCCCAATCAGACTCACCTCATCCAATCCCCAATCAGACTCACCTCATCCAATCCCCAATCAGACTCACCTCATCCGATCCCAAATCATAATCACCTCATCCGATCCCAAATCAGATTCACTTCATCCTATCCCAAATCATACTCCCCTCATCCGATCCCAAATCAGACTCACCTCATCCTATCCCCAATCAGACTCACCTCATCCTATCCCCAATCAGACTCACCTCATCCAATCCCCAATCAGACTCACCTCATCCAATCGCCAATCAGACTCACCTCATCCAATCCCCAATCAGACTCACCTCATCCAATCCCCAATCAGACTCACCTCATCCAATCCCCAATCAGACTCACCTCATCCAATCCCCGAATGAAGTTGAGCGGTGTCCTTGCCCCGTGTCGAAACACAACCTGAATCTTAGCGTAAACAAACACAATCATAGATTATAAGTGGACACAGTCATTATTAAACACAACCTGAATCTTAGCGTAAACAAACACAATCATAGATTATAAGTGGACACAGTCATTATTAAACACAACATGAATCTTAGCGTAAACAAACACAATCATAGATTATAAGTGGACACAGTCATTATTAAACACAACATGAATCTTAGCGTAAACAAACACAATCATAGATTATAAGTGGACACAGTCATTATTAAACACAACCTGAATCTTAGCGTAAACAAACACAATCATAGATTATAAGTGGACACAGTCATTATTAAACACAACCTGAATCTTAGCGTAAACAAACACAATCATAGATTAATAGTGGACACAGTCATTATTAAACACAACATGAATCTTAGCGTAAACAAACACAATCATAGATTAATAGTGGACACAGTCATTATTAAACACAACATGAATCTTAGCGTAAACAAACACAATCATAGATTATAAAGAGAGACAGTCATTGAGAAACAGAACATTACTCTATCGGACCTCAAGCTCGGCTAAATACGGTGTTAGTTTGTCATTCGGACATATTCATTTCATCAAACTGGAGACTCCAGGAATTCATTTTTTTTTGGTGGGGGGGTGGGGCGACAACTGTATTTCGAGATAAAAATCGTATTGAAATTTTCTTGAACCATGGGGCCGCGTTTTTATATTTATTTGAGATTGACTAAGAAGAATGGTAATTGTCTTTAAAGACTTACTTGAACCAACTTGAGATTGTCACAAACGATTGGTCTGTAAGAGTCTATGCTTGTGGTGCACTGGTCCTCTTTCTCCTCACCACCTTTGGTCTTTTGGAGCTGCGACCTGGAGCCACCGCAACATATGATGCCTTGACTACTCTGGGGATAAAGGAGACACAGCAATACATGATGCCCTGACTACTCTGGGGATAAATAAGACACAGCAAGATATGATGCCCAGACTACTCTTGGGATAAAGGAGATACAGCAACATATGATGCCTTGACTACTCTGGGGATAAAGGAGACACAGCACCATATGATGCCCTGGCTACTGTTGGTGTATTGGAGACAGGGCATCATAGGATGCCTTAATTATTCTGGGTATTAAGCTGCCCAAGGTAGATTTCAGTTTAATGTCTTCAGCTAAGTCATCGCCAACAGCACTTTTGTAACAAGTGTAAAATAGACACTAATTTTATTATTGTGGGTAATATTTCTGTAAACTACGAGACCACCCACCCATACTCACTGATCTTGTCTTACTATACGCATTGAGACAGCTAATATCAAAGTAAATGTCCATTTAGTTGATTGCAAGGTCTAAAAGTTTTTTGGGGGTTTTATTCCTATTTTTATTAAACTAATCCTAGGATACATCAGGCTATATGGAAGAAAATATGCTAATTTCCAATGTGATTAAAAAAACAAAACAGAAAAAAGCAAATTTTATTTCTTGCAATGTGGTATCTATTTATAACAAACAATTTTGATTACTCCCGATATGATATCCTTAGAGCAAAGCCCACCGCCAATAGGATTACTTTCAATTTATTATATAATTATGTATGGAAAAATACCCAAAGCCAATACGGCAACATCCAAGGTGATGAAATACTTTACCTTCATTCTACTCATACTCTATCCATGCGCTCTGTCTGTCTGTGTGTTTGTTTGTTTGCCGTGAATATCCACAGCCAACTACAGCCGACACTTGGAGACAGCATCAGAGCGCGAATACCATATGGGAAACGAGGAGTCACAAAGCCCATACACTGTCAAACATAGGAACGGTGAGTCCATAAACTGTCAAATATAAGAAAAGTTTTGTGACAAACCCAAACAATGCCAAGTCAAACATAGGAACTATTTTGTTGTCTAAGCCCATACACTGTCAAACACAGAAACAGTTTTGTTGACTAAGCCCATACGCTGTCAAACACAGAAACAGTTTTATTGACTAAGCCCATACACTGTCAAACACAGAAACAGTTTTGTTGACTAAACCCATACACTGTCAAATATGTAACAGATTTTTTGACGAAACCCATACAGTTTCAAAGATAGGAACAGCTGAGTAAAAGTGTGTTTCTATGCCAGATTACAGCATTTCTTCATTGTATAAAGTTTTTTTTTGCATAGGTTCATTGTATTATATCTTGCTATCTAAACATTGCATTCCGCTAAACATTCCTATCACTATTTGTATTATAACCCCATCCATTACAATTGCTATTACTGTTAGCTTAATTTTTCCTGTGAATGTTTTAAGTCTCTCACCCAAAGACACAAGATCCACACAACAGCTACTCGTCTCCATGTAACAACTCAAACATTTAATGGGAGGTCAGATGGAATCTGGAAAAACTGGGGGGAATTAAGTAAGAGGTTAAACATTGAATAATTTTTTTTTCTTTTCTACGAAAATTAAATTAAGTTTAAAAAAATAAAACTTTGTTTCCGCTTTAATATTGCGTTAGTTAACCGACTAACAAAACTTTTGGTTTGGGTTTTACAAAGTTCAAGTTCATTTTTTAAAAGAATATATTCTTTACCAAATTATCATTGGAAATTTTAACAATTCACCTATAAACATCTTGAGCTGAAGTCGGCATATTTGTGTGCGAGTGTGAGGCATCCGCTCAACAGTGGTTCATGATCATCAGACAGTGAATGAATGCACAGCAAAGTGTGCAATTTTATACCGCATACTTTTAAAACTGCTGTCAAACTGTTTTGTTGTTACACGCAATTCATGTGACTCACAGTTCTAGCTGGAACAGGCGCTGCAGAAAAGTTCCCAAAACTAAAAACCCATTGTAAATTTAATTACTTGATTTAACGATTTTTTTTAGCATTTTCATTGATAAAATCATGAAATGACAATAATCAATTTTCTTCGTTTTCCGAAAATAGTTTTGTCTTATTTTACAATTACATTTTTAATAGATTTTTAAAAAGTTAGAGTTGTGTTATAATTTTTCTAGAAATTATTTTTTGATCGCCTTCGCTAGATCTTGTTACAATTATAAAACTTTTTGTTAAAAAATGATTTTATGAGCACCGAAATGCTATATATTCTATTCACTGTACTATTGTTAGGATTTTTAAAAAGTATATTAACATTTTAGCGAATCAATACAAGGAACTTTCGATTGTGTGAACAATTATCGTAAAGGCTTAAAATAAATAAATACTCGACATTACAGAAATGTTTTTTTAACGTAGAATTACTTTAGGTTACTCTTTAATGAAAAGTAAATAATACAATTTTCAAATTTCATACTAAAAAATATATATTTTATTTGTGTAAATCTCCAGTGAATGTTTTACTATTAAAAATAAGGAACACATATTTTTTTTTGTAATTGATTGAATTATTGTTTTTGCATGGCTTGCTATTCAATAACACGGAAGTTAGGCTGCGCTATAAAAAGTATAATATATTTTAAAAAAAATAAAATTCGATATCTAATCAATTATAGATTATATGATTGAATCATTTATTTTTTTTATTGAACAAATGAAGAGTGAGCTAAGAAAAATCACCCTTTTGTTGTCTACTTTACTTACTTCAGTGCAACTGCCTACTGGTAAGCGTCGCTATTATTTTATTTATATCATTGTATTTATCAGAAAAAAACAGCACAAATCAATATTTTATAAACTTAAAAAAGCAAAAGCAAACTAAGTATGATTAAATACATAGAATGTAAAACAAATATTTGAAATTTATTTATACAAGACATAAAACGTAATGCTTAATGTCCATGTTTTACAGTCTACAATGACAAAGCTTGCAGTTCCACAACTTCTCAGTATCACTGTCATTCAGTCTATGTATCATCTTCTTTAGGTTTTTTTATGTTTTAAGCATGCACTTTTAAAACGAGAATTTTACATTGTTAAGATAACCCTATTGTTAAATTCTTAAGATAATCCCATGTTAGCTTGTTAAGATAATCACCAGGTGTTGAGGCAAAATGTCTACGGACTGACGCCAGAGAAGCAGACGGATATTGTTTCATAACTGTCTTAGACAAACTGCCCTGGAAGGAAGCCCAGGTAAATAATAATCATCATCTTCATCATTAGTCCCGTGACCGTTGTGTGGGAGTAGAACTTAGACATATCAACAGAAAACGCTCTTCAAAATTGACTTTTTTTAGCAGCGGCCAGTAGTTCATTTAACTTCAGCACTGACAATTTTTTTTATATTATCAAGCCAACTTTACGCTGTCAACCTCTTCACCGGCCCCCTTCTACAATGTCTTGAAGGATGTTTTTTGTCAGGGTACCATGTCGCAGCACATGACCGAACCATGCCAGCTTGCGTCGCTTAAAAAATATGTATAGGAGAATTCGACACATACACATTTGTGACTATCGCCAACTGAAGGCATTTAAATAAAATCATACAGCAATTATAATTTTTGTAATCATCTTTCAATAGAAAAAGTTAAAATTTAAGTATCTAATTCAAACTCTTTGAAAATATATGATTGCAAAGAAAAGAGAGTCTAGATCAGTTTATACCTGGTATCTGTCCAAATGTAAGAGTTTTGGTCAAAAAGGTTTTCATTATTTCATAATGTTGTTTTCAGGACCGTTGTTTGGCAGAGGGAATGACGCTAGCGAGGATCTATTCACTCCGACAAGGCGCGCTGGCGATTGGAACTGTCCAAAGTAAGTTGTATGGGATAGTTAGTTTGGCCATTGGTACCGTCCACAGTAAGTTGTATGGGATAGTTAGTTTGGCCATTGGTACCGTCCACAGTAAGTTGTATGTGATAGTTAGTTTGGCCATTGGTACTGTACACAGTAAGTTGTATGTGATAGTTAGTTTGGCCATTGGTACCGTCCACAGTAAGTTGTATGTGATAGTTAGTTTGGCCATTGGTATTGTACACAGTAAGTTGTATGTGATAGTTAGTTTGGCCATTGGTACTGTACACAGTAAGTTGTATGGGATATTTAGTTTGGCCATTGGTACTGTACACAGTAAGTTGTAAGGGATAGTTAGTTTGGTCATTGGTACTGTACACAGTAGGTTGTATGGGATAGTTAGTTTGGCCATTGGTACTGTACACAGTAGGTTGTATGCGACAGTTAGTTTGGCCATTGGTACTGTACACAGTAAGTTGTATGTGATAGTTAGTTTGGCCATTGGTACCGTCCACAGTAAGTTGTATGTGATAGTTAGTTTGGCCATTGGTACCGTCCACAGTAAGTTGTATGTGATAGTTAGTTTGGCCATTGGTACTGTACACAGTAAGTTGTAAGGGATAGTTAGTTTGGTCATTGGTACTGTACACAGTAGGTTGTATGGGACAGTTAGTTTGGCCATTGGTACTGTACACAGTAGGTTGTATGCGACAGTTAGTTTGGCCATTGGTACTGTCAACAGTAGGTTGTATGGGATAGTTAGTTTGGCCATTGGTACTGTCAACAGTAGGTTGTATGGGATAGTTAGTTTGAATGTTTACTAGAACGATATTCTCACACGCAAACACCTAGTTCTGACCACAAACACCTAGTTCTGACCACAAACACCTAGTTCTGACCACAAACACCTAGTTCTGACCACAAACACCTAGTTCTGACCACAAACACCTAGTTCTGACCACAAACACCTAGTTCTGACCACAAACACCTAGTTCTGACCACAAACACCTAGTTCTGACCACAAACACCTAGTTCTGACCACAAACACCTAGTTCTGACCACAACCACTTAGTTCTGACCACAAACACCTAGTTCTGACCACAAACACCTAGTTCTGACCACTATGTTAGTACCATAGTGCAACCATGATATTTTGTTAGGATGATTTTTTTCGTCAATCTTTCAATGGTGTCAAGTTTAAAACAATTGCAAAGAATGAAGAGCGAACAATTAATCTAGTTTTTAGTGCAATTTTGTAAGACATGTCCCCCTGATTATATTACATAGATACTTTGTTTGGGATTGCGTCGGTTCAGAATTATATCACATATACTGTCGTATGGCCTTTTCTCATGGCATCAGGTCCCTTCTGTGGAAGAATAACTAACAGCCAAGAGGAGGCGGATTAAGACTGCACGGGGCTTCTGGCTGCAATTCAAACTGGGGCCCTATACAGCTAGCGTCCCTTTAAATAAAATTATTGCTAGCAGCTAATATAAGACTGTAACTTGTAACTAGATAGCCCATTGGTTCCTTGATCATGTGTCTGTACCCCGGGATCGGATTCATAAAAAAAAACCGAACACGAAGAAATAACTGTTTGCCTGGAAACTAAAATTGAGTGTAAAAAGATAATTTTAAAAAAAAAGACAAATGAAACAAACATATGCCCCAGACGGGAATCGAACCCCCTATCGCTTGCGCCACAAGACAAAACGTTGCATCAAGACCACGAGATCCTGATGATTGAACACAATTAAAAGATATAAATAGTATTCATTAATATTTTCTCTCATTGAGCCAATCAAATCATATTTTTCGATGCTGAGGCTACCGGGTCCGAATAGCGATCAGATTACTAGATTTTATTTTATTTATTTATTTAATTTATGATATTTTTAAGGATTCATGCAAACATTTGTCCACTTTTATTATAAATTATATTAAATTTTAGGGCCCCTAAATCATCGGGGGCTCCGCTCCTGGCCTTAGCCCATACAACCCCCCCCCCTTAATCCGCCATAGCAGCCACGTAGTAAAAATACACCAGGCACTAAATTCTAATTTATAAATACAACCATAATCTAATACGGATTATGTACAAAAATTGAAATATATATTTTGTTTAAAAATCGCTTTTTTTCATTATGCATGAGCAAACATAAATCTTCCTCCGTCCAATCTGACATTCGGTCAGGGCTGAGCTCTCTGAAATAAGTCAGTAAAACAATTACTGTTAAAATCATGGCATTCGGGCAGGGCTGAGCTCTCTGAAATAAGCCAGTAAAACAATCACTTTTAAAATCCTAATTTCTAATTAAAATTCAAGCTAGAACAGATTGTGGATAAGAGTAAGACGCCATCATATTTTTCACGGAAGGAGCATATCAAATATTTAGTTTAAGACAAGATACGGATATTTTGTAGTAAATTTTTTTTTAAATCCCTTATATTAACTTCACCGCCGACTCATTCGTCGTTCGTCTCGTTCGTCTCGTCCCGTCCACCCGCGGAAAAACAAAAGTCGAAAATGACCCACTTCCAGTAAAGCCATTGAGCTGAAATTTGGCATATGGATCCGTGTCTACTAAAAACGCGTCGTGTCAAAATTTCAGATCGATCGAACGTATCGTAATTAAATAAATGCATTTTTAGTTTATCTATAAAAATCACTATTTAGAATTTTTATTCGTCGTCTGCTAGAGTGTTGACCTAGTACCTATATTTAGCGGCAGGGGAGATAATTTCGGTTTGAATGTTTGGGACCGTCTCTCTCTGTCGTTCGTCATGCCCGTCCGCGACGCCCGACGCGGTGACAAGACCTTTATCCTCTCCCACCCCCCCCCCGGGTTAAAAGCAAATATAAGGGATTTATAGTCAAAAACTCTGTTTTTACGGGGTTGTTTAATTTATGTATGAGTTTTCAAAAATAAATGAATAAATAAAGATCATCAATGCATATTATTGCCTAACAATTTGTAAACATTTGTAAGACAATATTTAAATTAATACCAAAGAAAAAAAATAAGGCAATGAGATCATTTATTTTTTTAAAAAATCATAATTTTATGTTTGATTTGAAAATTACAACTACACACTATTTCTGGAAGTGCAATCTATAAACTTAAAAACAAAAACTAAACAACAATGAGTTATTACAAGTCTAGTTTTGAGAGTATTTGGCTATTTACTTTTGGCTAAAGTCCTCTCCTTTCTACACCAGAAATGTTCTGGATAGGTGCGAAGTTTGATGACGATAACAGGACGTTCGTGTGGGCGGGAAGCATTGACGCCGTTGTCGAAGGCGTGTTGAACACGGACAACGTGACGTCATCGAACAGCTGCTTGGCCATCCACTGGAGTCTCATCTTCCACACGTTCGACTGCAGGACGGTCCTCCGTGCTTTGTGTATGACCGCAGGTAGGTGCGGAGTGCAACTTTCCGGAAGACATTATTTCCATTTGTTTGTGGGGAGTTGAACAATTTATTTTGTTTAAATGATATCTTTAGGTCTTTGTTTATAAGCACACCTGCTATTTTCAAAATGGTTAAATTATGTTTGTTGACAATCTTATTTTGTGAAAATTTGTGGGCAAGGGTGGGGTTAGAAAGCCTATTGTATACCTCGTTATTATCATAGCATTTTTTTAAAACTTGTTTTTGAAATCATCATTTTGTTTTAGAAATGTGGATATTGTATCAATTTTTTAATTGTCTCAAGTTTGAAACAATTGAATAAAAGGAAGAATGAAAAATCAATATATGTTTCATCGTACGTTTTAAGATATGTCCTCCCTGAAATACATTAAATAGACTCTGTGTTTGGGACTGCGTAAAACCAGAAGTCTAATCACATACCAATTTCGTGTTGTCCTTTCTCATGGCATCAGTTTGGTCCTGTGTATATATTTTTTTAGGTGGCATGTGATTTAGGTGAACTTAGATAAGCTTTTGTCTGTCTATTGCCGTGTGAGTCACACTTATATCAAACGCTATCTGAATCAAGCCCGTGTCTGTCTATTACCGTGTGAGTCACACTTATATCAACGCCATCTGAATCAAGCCCTTGTCTGTCTATTGCCGTGTGAGTCAAACTTATATCAAACGCCATCTGAATCAAGCCTTGTCTGTCTATTGCCATGCGAGTCGCCCAAACATCAATCGTCACCCTTGTATGTCAGTCATTATGACTGCTTCAGGCCGTCTAACCGCAATTTAAACGAAAGTCTGTCTTCTCTGGTGACTTTAGTTTGTCTGTTCGTCAGTTAGTCTGCCATATATTGTCTGTTCCCCATTTATCATTTTGTCTGTTTTCGTAGCGGTCAGTAGGTTTCTTTTTCTAATTAGTAGCTCAGCCAATCCTGCGGGCCTGGCGTCGGTCCGTCTAACAGCTTTTCTATGTGTGCTTATTTTCTCCGGCTTTCCAAAACGATCTATACTACCTAACTTAAACATCAGTTGACTTGTAAAACATGAACTTTTCACAATTTTATGTATTTTGTCCTTACACTCCTAGCTCAAGGCAATGGAATTATAGATAATGAAAGCAATGCCAAACATGGTGAGTATAATCGTTTTAACAACTATGGAAATAATCACTAATGAAGTCATGTAAGACAGGTGGCACTAGTCAGGGTGATGGCGTCAGGGAAGACTGATGAGTTCAAATGAGGCAGACGTTTTCTGGTGAGGCCTGGTGAGGTCAGGTGAGAGTGGAAAGGTCAGGTCAGAGTGGTGAGGTCAGGTGAGAGTTATGAGGTCAGGTGAGAGTGGTGAGGTCAGGTGAGAGTGGTGAGGTCAGGTGTGAGTGGTGAGGTCAGGTGAGAGTGGTGAGGTCAGGTGATAGTGGTGAGGTCAGGTGAGAGTGGTGAGGTCAGGTGAGAGTGGTGAGGTAGGGTGAGAGTGGTGAGGTAGGGTGAGAGTGGTGAGGCCAGGTGAGAGTAGTGAGATAGGGTGAGAGTGGTGAGGTCAGGTGAGAGTGCCGAGCTCAGGTGAGAGTGGTGAGGTCAGGTGAGAGTGGTGAGGTCAGGTGAGAGTGGTGAGGTCAGGTGAGAGTGGAAAGGTCAGGTAATGCTGGTGAGGTCAGATGAGAGTGATGAGGTCAGGTGATAGTGGTGAGGTCAGGTGAGAGTGGTGAGTTCAGGTGAGAGTGGTGAGGTCAGGTGAAAGTGGTGAGGTCAGGTGATAGTGGTGAGGTAAGGTGAGATTGGTGAGGTCAGGTGAGAGTGGTGAGTTCAGGTGAGAGTGGTGAGGTCAGGTGAGAGTGGTGAGGTCAGATGAGAGTGGTGAGGTCAGGTGAGAGTGATGAGGTCAGGTGAGGGTGGTGAGGTCAGGTGGGAGTGGTGAGGTAGGGTGATAGTGGTGAGGTAGGGTGAGGGTGGTGAGGTCAGATGAGAGTGGTGAGGTCAGGTGAGAGTGGTGAGGTTTGGGTGAGAGTGGTGAGGTAGGGTGAGAGTGGTGACGTCAGGTGAGAGTGGTGAGGTCAGGTGAGAGTGGTGATGTAGGGTGGGAGTGGTGAGGTCAGGTGCGAGTGGTGAGGTCAGGTGGGAGTGGTGAGGTCAGGTGGGAGTAGTGAGGTCAAGTGGGAGTGGTGAGGTCAAGTGAGGTCATTTAAAATAAAACAATTTCAGCAAGTTTGGAATTAACATTAGTCTTGAAAAAACACAATATCTTACAAATACAACAACGAAAAAATGTGTCTATGAATCCAGCGAGAGAGCTGAGGGAATGTCCTGAGGGCTACTACTTCTACCACAAGGGCTACTGCAACTGCGCCAATGAGCAGTGCACCAAGGACCACACGTGCAACGCGACGCTAGGATGTAACAGGGGATGGTTCGGGACGTCATGCCTGTATAGTAGGTGCAGCCAGCAGCAGTTGGTCTATATGTGGTGTAAATACAGCTGGTGGTGTATATGTGGGTCAAATACAGCTGGTTGTATATATGTGGTGTAAATACAGCTGGTGCAGTGGCGTAGCTAGGGGGGTGGTGGGGGCGGTCCGCCCCGGGAGGCACACATTTTGGGGGCGGCATTTGGGGGCATTTGAAAAGTAAAGCCCTTTCGGACGACGGCCCTTTTTCTTTTGAAAGAGGAAAACACGGGTGAAAATAAAATATTCGTACTTTCGAGTCGTAATTAACAGATTCTCAAGACATTTTTTTTATTACATACCGTTTGTTATAACTAACGCATAACCGTTAAGAAATTTAAAATCGCTTAAAATTGTATCGATTTGTTTTGAAAATTAAGCGGTATACATCACAGATATCGCTTTTTATAAGAAAACAACACAAAGAACACATCACCGCTGGACCGAATATACTATTAATATCGTTGCCACAGTTATTGCGTGGATTTTCGACATGCACAAAATGATACGCGAACAAGTACCTACATGGCATGGTGGTTCTAATATTGTTTTTAACGTGCAAGTAGTAATTTTTATTACTGTTTAAGTTTTCAGAAAATTATTCTAAGGTAATTTATTAAAAATTAATTTTAAAAAAAATAAATTTTCCAATAAAGTAGCACAAAGAAAATGTGTGTTTCATTAAAATACGTTTATTCACTAAAAATTGTACGCCTATCCTATTAAAATAATGTTTAAATAGTTTGAATTAGTCTATTTTACTGAAAATGTTTGCGATTTTCGAAAAGAAAGATTAATCGCGATTGTTGTTTTTTTCTCCAAATTTTGCATAATGGTGAAAATTTGTTAAGATCGTGGATTGTGTATTCACCATTAAATAAATTATTTATTGTTTTTGCTGTAAACTGTTTGATGATCTTTTCAAATCAAATTTTAAGACGCAAAAATGGTTTTAACAAAAAGTGGACATTTAATCTCAAAATAAGTCATCACGAGTTGAGTCAACTGCACATTCGATCATTTTCCAAATGGGAATTAGAAATAAGAATTGGACAAAGTGCAACTTTTTATAAACTACAACAACAGAATATTGATAAAGAAATAAGAAAAAATGAAAGCAAAAACTCACAATACTTGATATAATTAGATTCTTAGCAAAAAAATTTGGCTTTGAGAGGTCATCGTGAAAGTATTCATGAGGAAGACATCAATTCAATTGAAAATAGAGGACATTTTCTAGAGCTTGTTGACTTGTTGGCCAAGTACGACCCAGTATTATGTGAACATTTAGTAAACATTAAGATGGGTAATAAATATAGTGTCTCCTATTTGTGGAAAATGATTCATAATGAATTCATAGACCTATTGAGAGGTGCAGTGAGAAAAACAATAATGGACCAAATAAAGTAACCTAAAAACTTTTGTATGATATTTGACAGCACTCCAGATATTTCCCACAAAGATTAAACTAGACAAATTAAAATATAAGTAGTTATTGATGTCGGTGAAGTTAAAGTTGCAGAATCGTTTATTTACTTTGTTGTAGAAAATAAAGGAAAAACTGCTGAAAAAATCACAAATATGATTTTAAAGAAATTAGAAAATGTTTAGATACAAAAAATTGCAGAAGAAAGGGCTTACGATAATGCTTCCGTCAATCTAAATGCATAGTTTGTAGCATGCATAAATCATTCTTTAAACCTGGCATGTTTATATGCAGCTTGTACTGCTAATGATTCCTTGACATTTTTTGGAACTATCGAAAAGTTGTTTTCATTTTTTTAAAAAATTCTTCCACTCGTCGATGGGAAGTTTTACTTTCTGTCACAGGTCAAGGTGTCAAACGCAGCGTTGAAACTTGCGGGAGCAGAAGCGGTAACTATAGTAAAAAATCATTTTTTAAAAACATTTTAAGCGCCTTGGAAAAATTGACATCAGAAGAAGATAATAGTAAAACGAGATCACTTGCTGAAAATTTTCTCAATTCAATGCAATCTGTTTCTTTTCTATGTTGTCTCAATTTAAGGGAATCCGTCCTTTTGTAAAGTTGAGACTTGTATGCTTTGCCGGGGTGGCGCCGAAGTGGTAGCGGGTCATAGTAAGGCAATTCCACCCCTCCTTGTGAGGTCAACTTAGTGGGAGGCATCCTCGACTTTCTGTCTTAGATGCCCAGGTGGCCGCTTCAGAAGCGACCGCTCCGGGCGGGTTTTCCCAGCTGTCAACGTCCTTTTCTGGGGGAGGGGGCCAGATAGCTGGGAGGGTCTTCCAGGAAGACCCATGAAGAGCACTAGGCTCGGGGCTTCTGATTTTCTTCCACGTGTAGGATCATTAGTAAAGTTAATGATGCTCAAAAATACCTTGAAAAAAAAAGGCTTAAATGTTCACCAATGCCATATAAAATTAAATTCTTTGCAAACCCATGGAACAAAGAGATGTGGTAATACAAAAAGCTGTTATAGCAGCCAAAAGAATGTGTGAAGAGTTGGAGACAACGACTGAACGCCAAGTAAGAAGGGAAAAACATATGAATGGAGAAAATTCAAAAGATATGGTCTTATCTTTAAAACATGAAGTACACGCCGAGAAATGTTTTAATCCATGCCTCTGCACACTATAAAAGACGCATTAAAGAGCCTGACTGTCTAAATGATCAGTAGCATGTCCTAGTGTACAGAAAATATCGTGTATAAACCCATGTACCAACCACCCAGCCTGCCCAAGCCAGTGACCATGCACACCCAGTGAAAATGCAATCGATCACCTTCACCTGATAGCCACAATGAACGTCTCATACTGATAACCTAAGTTCCGCATCGACCCGACAAATGCAGCTTTGCATGGCGCACTTTACTCACCACCCGAGCGCATGTGCGTGCGAAAAGTGCGCCATGCGTCTTCAAGCATCACGAACCCCATATTCAACTGACACGATTGCAAACTTCATGCAGCCTAACCTATGTAATCACTAGCTAAGAATATATATGTAACAATAGTTGTCACATCAGTAGTCGCTAGTAGTGAAACAGGCAGCTCTACTAACGGATCTCACCCCAATCGCATCAACCACATCTTCGTTCCACGATGCCTGTCATGATTAGACTGATTGGACGGTGACACCATGGCTCGCTAGCAGATGTGGCTCATATTACAAAGGCTGAATCTGGCTCTCAGACAAATGTTCGATTATTTTTAAACAAAACAAACGTATATTAGATTGCTGTGGTAATTAGCATACAAATAAAGATTTTTTAAGGTAAACTGCATATAAAATAAAAACAGAGGTAATTTCGATATCCTGACAGAGACGTAACCAACAGCGTAACGTATATCATCGGCAAAGAGCCTATACTATCATTACACGGACAATTAGTACAACAATGAAACGAATAAATCGTAAATAATAGACAAACATCACTTAGCTGCGTTGGAAATCAGTAGTAGTCCCGGTAGGATAAAAAGCCAGAGAGAGAAAAGAGTAAAAGAGCTTAAATAGGCCCGGAAATGTGTTGTGAGGGCCAAATCAATCCGCCATGTCATTGTCGACACAACGTTGATTGGCCCATGTGGTAGTAGAGAGTCCCATAAAAAATAAACAGCATAACCTGATATTAAAAATAATCATAGCCAAACAAAAAGTACCAACACGTGATAAATCCCCCCGCCCCAAATGTCACCAAAACCAATAAAGTTACGTTAAACGCTCCCAACCAACAGTCACTAAGGATGAATGCCCGACGAACCAAAAAGTCCCCACATGATTAGAAAAACTATTCACACACCCTTACACACGACCTTCGAAAACCCCCCTGTCTCCTTAGATTTAAGCACAACAAAAATCCATCCATATATGTCCGAAGACCCACCTAAATACAAACTCTAAAAACGAAAGCAAGCCTAAATACCCACGAATTTCCTGCATCAGACCCGTGAACTGTCCCCCACCGCATACTACCAACCATCACAATACCAACCACCGATACCAATCCCAACAATAAACACTTCCCCCACGCTTAACCCACCAAAACTAACACCCATCCACCCACCCTTCTCCACCATCCACTTTAACAAAAAATTATACGGCCAATTCCACCTAAATTACACCAGTTTTGTCGGTGTTGGTCCCAGCCCCCACCAGACTGCTTACAATACCCCTAACCCCCCTACGCATTATAAAAACCCACCCACATACAAACATCTTCCTCCCCACCAACTTAGTCCACCAAACAAGCTGCAGGCATACACAAACCACATGGCATCCCCATGTCCCAAGCATGGAACGCCACCAATCACTAATTTATTCCACAAAACCCATCATAATTAATTAAAACATCATAACAAAAAACCATCTCCACTTCAACACGCCCTTTTTCGTTGTTCCCCATTCTATCCCGCCCCGGGCGGCACAACTATAAACCCGCTCAACTCCCCATGAGCTGGTGGATAAATAGGTTGAGACAAACCTGCGAGTGTGAATAGAATATTATATGGAGTTACAAACAGCTGTTTGTAGTAAAGCTGATATACCCACCCTCATGTATTATAGACCACCAAGATTTTACCCACCTCCCCCACTCGTACACACCACACCATATGATTACCCCACCAGCCATATATAATATACCTAACACATAGTAGTACTCAACACTTCCTCGGCAAAACCAAACAAATCCCAAAGTTTATGAACCATCATCACATCTTTTAACGATCCGCACCCATTAATACTCACACTACCGCTCGCACGATCGGTGCCAATACGCCCCCCAAAACCCCCACCCCTCCCATGGTGAACACACGACAGGACACCCACCACAGCTTACCAGGCTACCCTCTTATGCAGACACACATATTCTACAGGTTCCCAAGAACATGTATAAAATTATTTGGTGAAATCTGTTTCCCTTTTTGTGCCACCAAACAGCGGAATTCTTTAAAATTACACATCCGCAGTATACCAACTACTAAGGCCTTCAAGGCTGCACTAAAAACACAGCTCTTCAAACTTTATGTTCAATATTAATTGAGCAATAATCAAACATTTCTTTATAGGATAAACCATATACAAATATATACTCTTCGACAACTGACTTCTATTGGAGAAGATTGAAATTATAAAATTTAAATTATGTTAATGGTAAAGTTTTTAAAAAATATAGCCAGCGTTGAGTATTCCTATGTGGTGAATCAATGTGAAATCGTATATATATTTACGCTCAATTATGTATGACTGAGTCACTTTGGCCTAAAGCTAAGGGACATCACTCTGCTTTTTTTTTAAATTGAAAATATAGACTTAAAAATCATAATCATTTTGGTTTCCAGATTAACATTAACGTTGTTTGCAACGCACGAACCTTTGACGTCAGCCGTCAGCATTTGTGTAGTAAACAGTGCTGACTGACTCAAAGAGTTATTTATTGGTGCAGTAATTTGGTGCGCTGCTTTCTAAAATTATTTTTAAATTGTGTTGTGATTAGCACTGTAACAAAATATTATATAAATACTTTGTGTACATTTCAGAAATATTTCGTATTTATCATACAAGGATAAGTTACTTGGGCTTTTGACCCAAAAAAATGTGGGCGCCGTAGACGCCCTACAACCCCTATTATAAAATAATTTGTGTACATTTAAGAAAGTTTAATATTACGTATTTATCATACACGGACAAGTTAGTTGGGCTTTTGAAAAAGGTGGGTGCCGTAGGCGCCTCAAAAAATGGGCACCGCAGGCGTCACGGCGCCGCAGCACAACCTAGTCTACTAAGAATTAATATGTATAAGTACAAAAAGGAAATGTATATTAAAAACGTGGCCGTTAATAAACTTCTTTTTATTAAAATTTCTTTTACATTTCACTTTTCCTCCTCATGTTTACATAATATATTGATCCATCATAACTAAATATAGGTAAGACGTTTGGCTTTTCAAACAATGTTCATACCAAGACTAAGTTAATTCAGGTGTTAATATGTCAGGATGCAGTAGAGTCACCAACGGCTCTTTGTGCTCTTACAGTTCCTGGATAGTGGAGGATGACCTAAATTCTCAATAAACAAGTAACAATGGAAAAAGGTCAAGCAAGTAATTTGCATTGGACTTGGGCTTAGTACACGAAAACAAACAGCCAGTACACTTAGGAGAAAGTACGTTATCATACAGACTCATGCTAGATCAAACGATACGCCTTTGATTTGTAAGGGAGTGTCACGATGAGCTTGCACCTACGCTAGTGACGCCCCTGCCCTATCCCACCGTTGACGAATTTTATATCTGTTGCAGTCACGTTCCTGTTTTGACAGGTGACGTTGGTGCCTACCCTAGTGACGCCCCTACGCTATTCCACTGTTGACGATATATCTAAATATTTCGCAGTCGTATTCCTGTTTTGAAAGGTGGCGTTGGTGCCCACCCCAGTGACGCCCCTGCCTTAATCCATTGTTGACGACATTTCTGTCTGTCGCAGTCGCGTTGCTGTTTTGACAGGTGACGTTGGTGTCGACAGCCAGATGAACGACTTCAGCCTCAACGACAACAACGATTCGACGTGCCATGTTAGCAGCTACAAGTACGTGGAGGCTTTCCTCAGGCGTCCCATACGATTCAGTTGGATGAGGGTCGTCTTTGACAACACAGGTAACTTTTCTCTGACAACACAGGTAACTTTTCTCTGACAAAACAGGTAACTTTTCTCTGACGACACAAGTAACTTTTCTCTGACAACACATGTAACTTTTCTCTGACGACACAAGTAACTTTTCTCTGACAAAACAGGTAACTTTTCTCTGACGACACAAGTAACTTTTCTCTGACAAAACAGGTAACTTTTCTCTGACGAAACAAGTAACTTTTCTCTGACAACACATGTAACTTTTCTCTGATAACACAGGTAACTTTTCTCTGACAACACAGGTAACTTTTATCTGAGAACACAGGTAACTTTTCTCTGACAACACAGGTAACTTTTCTCTGACAACACAGGTAACTTTTCTTTGACGACACAGTTAACATTTCTTTGACAACACAGATAATTTTTCTTTGGCAACACATGTATCTTTTCTTTGACGACACAGGTAACATTTCTTTCACAACACAGTTAACGTTTCTCTGACAACACAGGTAACATTTCTTTGACAACATGGGTAACTTCAACTTTCTATGACAAAAACACAGATAATTTTTCTTTGACAACACAGGCAACTTTTCTTTGACAACATGGGTAACTGATGTCTTTGACAACATAGGTCTGTAATCTTTGACAACATAGGTACCAGTTGTTCAGTAGTCTTTGACAGCATAAATGCCAATGGGTCTGATGGTCTTTGAAAGCAAACGTATCGGCTGTCATTCATATCAAAGAACTGGGCGTCCATGAGAGCATTAATAATAATAAACCCCTTTCCGGTCCATGACGGACAATGGGGCAAGGGAAGTAGCGTTCACAAGTTTTATTTAGCCCCCACTAACGAGCAAGGGATTTTGGATTTTGTGGCCAGCACAATGCCCCGGGGGCCATGCCAGCACCGACAATAGAGCCCGCGACTCTCTTCTACCTCGGTTCGGCAGTCCAGCGCGCTACCGCTAGACCACCGCAGCCAAAAGAGTGGTCCAATGGTCCTAGACATTAAATGTGCTATTGGTACAATGGTATTTGATATCACAACTACCAGTAGATAATACTTTCATACAAATAAAAAAGTCTGGACTTTAATAGGGCAAATGTCTTGACAAAAGAACTCAAACTAGCTGTATTATTTTAAATTTATATTAAATATACATGTGTATGTACTTATAATGAATTAAATAACTTTTTTAATACACGATTTGAAATGTTATTTTAAGTGCTAACGACACTAAATAAGCAATCAAGATTGAAACAATTCTCTTGAAATTTATTTTCCTTTTATTTGGAGATAAATAGACACATATTTTTTCATTTTAAAAACCATGGGTTTGGTGAAAAAATTGTTTGTCCACATACTCCAGAGAACTCCACCTATTTCTCTATCTACCTGTCCACATACTCCAGAGAACTCCACCTATTTCTCTATCTACCTGACGCCGTTCCAAAAATACGTAGCTGATAAGACCCAGTGCATTAGGACGCCTTATGTGACAGTGAACAACAAGACGTATGATATCGCCTGCCACACCAGCTACAGGGTGTCCAAAGTCATACTGACGTGGGAAGGGTCAAGGAACGCGTGTTCTATATATATAAGTGGAGGTGAGTTAGCTAAGCCGGTAAAAATGGAAAGGTGACTTAGCTAAACTAGAGTATACAAGTAAAGGAGAAATGACTAAGGGTGTCATCTACTGGGCGATTTCTTGAAAGAGCAAATATTTTTAACTGCCTTGACTGACTTTCGATTCAATTTATATGTCCAGCTTATGGAATAGAAATTTGGATAGCTATATTTTACTTCCTAACTGTGTTCTCGGTAAAAAATATTATATATATAAACCAAGCCTGTTGCATATATTATTTAAGAGACCTGTGTTTTCAGGATTTGTATGTAGCTTTGCATTAAAATTAATATTAGACTTCAATAAAACTTTGAGCTATCAATTTGTAGAGATTTGTCTTCTCCACATTTTGACAAGATTTGACTCCTAAATGGCCTTTTGTATCTCTCTGACTTATCAATGGCTGTGGGCCATTTCTCTCGTGTGAGAGATTTGACTTCTGGTTTAATTTACACCCCCTAATAACCTTTTCTGTTGCAAATGTTTCCTTACGCAAAGAGGGAATATCTTTATTTCATAAATATAACCTCTTCTGGCAAGATTACTGTTAAAATAATATCAAATGTTTGTGTGTATATACAGAGGCGTAACTAGGTTATCCGCGCCCTGGGCTAATTCAATTTGGCGCCCTTGAGAAATAGGGGAAATACTAAATTATAGTCAATAGTTTATTGGGCGATTAGCCCCTTGGCGCCCTTGGCAACTGCCCCGATGCCAAGCCGTTGCTACGCCTCTGTGCATATATTAATGTGTCTATTGCACATTGCGTGCACTAACTTTAGCCGTGTATCGTCACAAGACGTTGATATTCTCCCCTTACAACCCGCAGGCCGTAACCTAATGTTCGGCACAAAAACAATTCTACATTCCAAGAAAAGTCTTCCCGAAGAACGGTCAGAGTTCAACGACGGAGATGTCTTCTGCAAGTACTGTGTCCAGCTCACGGGTCAAGAGTCGCATGTTCTGGAGGTCAACTTTAATGTGGGTCTGGACGTACAAGCGGCAGTTGCTTATGCGAGTAGGTCTAATATAAGCTGGAATTCAGACAATGCAGAGAAATGTTATATATAGTGATTAAAAATTTCTAATACTAATGCATTAAAGACGTTGAAAAAACGCTTCAATTCAAACTTACACGATATATATATACTAGTGTATTACCCGTCAAAAATGACGGGAGTTTTCAAAATGGATATATTTCAGTTCTTTTATTGTCCCTGTTGCCTGAAAGCCGCATAGTAAATAATCAGAAAATGTAGAGACCAAGAGAGAAAAATTAAATCTCTTTTCAATATTGAACAATTTTATGCGGACGTTTGAAAATAGTGGGGGTTTTTTTTTGTTTTTTTTTGCAATATATTTTTCAAGGTTATTTTTTTAGCGGTGGGCTTTCTAAAATCTAGCGTTACGAACGGACATAGCAGAGTATATATTTTGATTATATATACGAATATATATGTTATGAGAAAGCCTCCAAGCTTAGGCTTCGCGTTATATACGTTTGCATGCATAATAATGATATAATCAGGATAATAGTAAATGCATAGTGAATTACACACAGCATAAAGTGATACAGTGGCAAAGAAGTTTGAAGTTCGACGTATTAACAAATATTGCTGAGGAGTGAGCCGGACTTTAACTTGCGGCATTGAATAGTGCGCACCAACTATGAGTCTACCAATAATACAGCACAGTGCGTTAAAAATAAATTATGTGATTGTAATGTGATCCACATCACGCATATCTGTGATTTGAAGCCGTTTAAGCTTCATCGATGATTATGACTTGTCAGTTTATTCGCCCATTTGTCCAATCATTATTACCACAACATTATCAAAACATGTAAAAATTAAACTGTAATTTTACACATGTTAATAACTATTTATTTTGCATGAAACGTAGTAAGCAAAGTTTGTCACAGGATAACAGAAAAGATTAACTTATCAACTGTTAATCATATTTACAATTTAATATACACGTGTTAGTAATTCACATAAACGTTTTTATTGTTGTCAAGTCAGCACCTTTTCAAGATCTATTATGACTAGTCAGTTTATGCGCCCATTGGTCAATACATTATTACCTTTACATTATCAAAAACATGTAAATAACAAATTGTAGCTATTTACAAATATGAATAACAATGAA
Source organism: Ampullaceana balthica (assembly GCA_944989445.1). Taxonomy (NCBI): domain Eukaryota; kingdom Metazoa; phylum Mollusca; class Gastropoda; family Lymnaeidae; genus Ampullaceana; species Ampullaceana balthica. The sequence goes on from CALYLW010000924.1 coordinate 271,864, forward strand.
CTATTTATTTTGCATGAAACCTTTGAAGTAAAGTTAAGCACTGGATAAAAGAAAATATTAAAGGATGAACTTTAATATACGCGTTTTAGGAATTCTAATAAACGTTTTCATTATTGTCAAGTCAGCACCCTTTCCAGTTCTATATGAAAGGCAAATATTTTTTATTCAAAATTAGTCTAAGACGCATTAAAACATTGCATGTAAATAACAATAAAAAAAACTATTGTGGGGAGGAGTCCGATTTTTAAATATGTTATTTTTTTAAACATACAAATATGCAATCTCAAAGTGTATAAAAGAAAAACAAACGCTAAACTAAAGCATAAGTTGACAAATTTCATTTGCAGTAATAAATAATGGCTTTGTAGTTCAAAACGCATCGAAACTTGACAACCGAACGACAACCAATTGTAAATTTCATAAACCGAAAAACGAATGTTATATATTAATATAGAAAATTAAATGTATAATTACGTACGTAATATTGACATGGACACATACACAAAAACGGACATTTAATACAAAAAAATAATAATAATATTAATCACATCAAATAAAACATTGCTCTTTTTACTTCGTTTCCTTCACATATTAATAAAAGCTCAAATAATGTCGTCACGTCACAATATTTTATGGTGAGCACATTTTTTTAATCTCGAAAGCTACATTTTTATTTTTTTTAAATCGGGAGTTACCTCGCATAGCGTCCGGACTGACTGACTGACACTACTTGCGTGAGAATTGTAAATTATATAGTGTTATATGTATATATTAGGGCTGGTAAAGATTAATTTAAATTTAATCGTTAACTTTTGAAAAATTAACGTTTAATTAATAGTTGATTTCGATTAAAGCCAAAAATTGAAATTTATGGTGTCATTAGTAATATTTATTAAAATACTTGTCGAAAATCTAAATAACACTGGAATGTCTTGTTTATATGACATCTTTTAACCAAAACGCAAGCAGACAAGTGTATTGACATTATTTGGTTCAAGTGATGAGTGGGTCTTAATGACAATATAACAAGCAGAGCTGAAGAATCATTCACATAGCCTTAGATTGTCTCAGCTGAAGTTTCCGATGCTGTAGTGCAGGGGTCGGGAAACATTGTCTCTGAGACAGCCATAAACACCCCATATTTTCAAAAGTAATTCCTGTAAGAGCCAAACATTATGTTTACAAATAAACATGCAAGTAAATGTGTGCATTTTGTGTAATTTCAACAATAAAAGTACAATAATTATGTCTCTGAATTCATTGTAATAACATTGTTACGTTGTTTTTTATATGCAATTAATATTTAGTTCAAAGGCGTCTGAAGAAACGTTTGTTTTTATTTTTATAATCGAACATTTTCTGAGAGCCAGATGCAGCCATCTATAGAGCCACATCTGGCTCGCAAGCCATGGTTTCCCGACCCCTGCTGTAGTGGATATTTGGTATGCAAGTGATATGTAAGCGAAGTGTTTGACCAATGGTAGCTATGTTCCATATAAGTAGCAGGGCTGAACATATATTTGACCGACTCCACGCAAGAGTTTAGAATCACCGCGCAGCAAATTTGGTAAAACATTACTTTAAAAAATCGACGTTGTGCAACTTTGCACAAGATTTTTTTAAAATTTTGCACACTGACCAACGAAGCTTAGACTTAGAGGGAACATTGCATAGTAGGCAAACGATTTCTCTCAACAGACACAATAACATTTATCAACATTTTGAACATTCACGTCAATCAATAGTTTAAAACCAAAATGTTCGTGTAATCGTCAGGGAAATAGTTTATATTTATCGCCCTAAAAATTTTACTTTTGGACTTCCAGTAAATTTATAAGTGGTGGGTAAATTAATCGTTAAAAAAATTTTAATCTTTAAAAATTTTAACGATTAATCGAGAAATTAACGTCACAATACCGCCTGTCACTAATGATATATAAAATAAAATAAATATAGATAAATATAGATATATCCACTCTCACAGCACTCGACTAGACAAACACACACCCACACTCCATCACACACACCCACACACAACACAAGACCCATAATTGTTCCCACCCCCTCACCACACCACGCAACCTGGCTAACAAAACCACACTACCAAACCAACCAACTCCAAACAACATCCCCAGTGTCCAAAAAAAATAAAGTGCCCCCACCAACGCAACCCCCTCTACCTACTCTACCCCGCCTACCCCCACTAACTCACTACAGTGACAACTAAACCCCGAGCCCTAATCATTATCAATCCCACCTGCCACCAATACTAAATTCTTCAAACCAAGACTCCCACTTCCACACACACACACACACACCGAAACACACACCACTAACACCATCAACTAAACACCCCACACACACACTCACACCACAACCACAAACTTTCATCGTCTGCAAACCCTAAAACACACTCTTGTAAACAACTGTAACAAATAGTGATACTTGCGAATAACAAAACAATAAAACTGAAAAACATACGAAACCCCATACCTCCCAACAAAAAACAACAAAACCCAAAAAAACGAACCACCCCACCAACCAACTACCAGCAAAACAACCAACAAACACACTAAAAAAAAGACCTACCCCCCCACAACACAACACCCGGCTACGCACATCACCAAACAATAACAACCAAAATATCCCGTCCTCCTACCCCACCGCCCCCATCTTCCCTCAATCACGCCTAACCCAAACCACCATAACACGTACCTAATAGATGCCACAATTAAGTTCAAACAGGGTGTCCCGCTACCAGTCGGCAGTCACAAGTGAATCAGGAGCAGCCCCTAAAACCAGTATGAAACCCAGGCCCGAACACCATACACGAACAACCCCTTCACCCCACACCACTCATCCGTACTCCGCCCTAACAGCAGCAACCCACCGCACCAAGCCTCCCCACCTTGACAACACATATAAAAAACAACAACTTCCACAAAAACCCAAACAGATCTCACATCACCGGTTCTCCCGACCACAAACCAAACACCTAAATGGCAAACCACCTCTTCAAAAAACTAAACCAACCCTTCAACAAAATAACCCCTTAACCCGTCTAAAAGAAACCCAACAACGAACAACAGTCCCTAACTCACACACTTATATAGCAGTTTGTAGTCCCTAATACACACGCTGCCGCTCCAATTCGTACAAATAATATAAAAAACACACGACCAGTGGTTCGTTGGGGGGGGGGGGGGGGGTGGCCAAACATTGATAAAAAAACTTATAAGAGCTAACAAAAAACTGAAAATCATGTAACTCTCCTCAAATCACGCGTATGTAGAAGCAAGAAAACGAATAGATGGTACGAATTACAGCGATGGTTAACCGTGAGTCAAAAAAAATATTAAATAATCACTCATTGTGGGGCTATGTGGGGCCCCAAATTTATAATATAGCTTTTATTTTTCACAATACTAAGCAGTATTAGAATTAAAAATTTTTTTACACTTTGGAATACTATAAAATGGAATTTGAAGAGAAACTTGGAATAAAAAAACTATGAAGGGCCTAAAAATACACTCGGTTCATAAAACATATAATTTAACAATCTTTAGTGGGCTGAAGGGCCCCAAAACTCAATTAGGAAAACGATATAAGACAAAATAACCATATGATAACCACGTGACATTTTATTAATCCCATATAATAGGGCCCCACCAAATAAATCCATCAAGATACCCCTAATGAAACACACTTTTATTATATGAACTAAACAACTATCACCGATAGGGCCCCGTGTACCTATTAATTTTAATTTTATTAAAGCACAGTAAAAAGAGTATAAAAAGTCAACCAAAGTCCAATAATAAACTTAAGGAAGCATTTAATTACGCTAAGCCACATAAGGATTTTTATTCTATTTATAAAAAACAGCCCCTAATTAGGTGGTGCCGGGTGGCCCGAAATGCTATTTAAAAACATGAGTATCATAATTAAAGTTTATTTTAAAAACAGAGGACTACTACAGTTGCGTAGCTATTTTGTAGGGGTAGGGTCCAAATTCAATAAATTGCCCCCGGGACCTTAACCTTCCCGGGATCCCAAACCCCTTTAAAAAATCTACTAAGCCACTAGCTACCTAGTATAATAGATGAAATAAATAAGCACAATTATAATTATAAAAAATTAAAATTCTATATGATAATGAACATCCAAACGTCTGTTCTTGAAGAGGGCGGGGCGGGCCCAAAAATAATATTTTTTCCTACATTTTAAAGCTTCATTTACCGATTATAAATATTTACAAAATTAAATAATATATATTACACGAATCACATATAATGTACCTTTGAATTAGAAAACCTTCAGTGCCTTATGAAATAAGCACAATCCTGCACCAATATTCCACAGGTAGCCCAAAATGTAAATAATTACTATAATGACTTTACACGCCTAACAAGATATAGACAAACGAGAGTTATAATCCAACGCTGATCTAGAAAGAAATCAATTGTTGTAATATCCATTGGTGTTAGGTAAGCTAGAGTGGTTCTCGTCAGCTAAAATCCGTAATTTATCCGCAGGCAAATGCGCGTAAAAATGCTGAAATCAATATAAATATATATATATAATATAAAAATATATAAATATCTATAAAATATAAAATTAACAGAGAAAGTGCCTTCGGCTCCTACCTCAAAAATACAACGGGCCCCACAAACCAAGACCTAGGAAGCAAAAAACCGTACAAATAAAAAATCACCCTCGACCCCGTCCTACAAAAAAACACCACCTAAATATAAACCACAAACAAAATAACATACCCCCTCCCCCTTCCCAACAACCAATACATCAAACCCCCTCCCACTGGAGATACTCATCCTCAGACCCCCCCTACATAACACACCATCAACTACACACACCCATATACACCACGCAAAAACACAACTTTCTCTGGCTGTACCTTCTCCCCCTGTAAATATCAAACCGTAACCTTCCCTCCCCCCCCCCTCAATTACCCCAACACATCACTCAAACTAACACAACCCCACCCCCCCCAAAAAAACAAAACCACACCCCCACCCAATCACATCCCAACCCTTCATCTCCGTCATCAGACGACCACTTCGTCGTCTCCTGCTCGCGACACACGACGTTTAGCACGGTCACACTCTAACACGCTTGGCCTTGGACCCGGTGACACCGGCACACGTCACCTTAGAGACCTTCCCGCGAACCTCCGCTCCTCGGTGCGTTACTGGGTCAGGTGAGGCGGGAGACGTCTTGTGGGGCGTTCGCCGGACTACTACGGACTGAGTGACAGTCACCAACACTGTGTCGACGCGGCGAGGCACGTCGGTTTGACGGGACGCTGGGATCGAGGACACGTACACGACGCCGACGCGACACTCCCCCGTCTTTGCAGTCTAAGTGCTTGCGGAAAAACAAACTAACAACCATACCCCCATAGATTGTATTCCTCACTGTGATCTTAAAAAATGCACATGCGACCCGCAAAAACCCTAACACGCCAATGCATCGTATCAAAATAAACAGTATCGTAACGTGGAACTATACCTTTAATACACCAACAAGCAAATAAATACTAAACATCCAACACACCCGTAAAAGACAAGTCCCCCAACCCACAGAAAATGGAACAATTAAAAAACGACCCCCCTAAGATATTAATGAATTCTGTTATAGATACGATCAAGCGACCCAACGGAAGAATCGCAGTCGTGGCTTTTTTTAACAATATAAACCGTGACAATGCAGAGCACGGTCTCCTCCCCTCCCAACCCCCCTCCAGTTATACATCATCACCATAATCTAACTCGCCCGACAACCTACAGTGACACCATTAACAAGACCCGAAACACAAAATCACACCATAAAGAAATTTAACACTAACACACACCTTTTCAAACACTTCCCCACCCAAATGAATAAAAACCTCTTTGAAAATAAAACTAAAGTTCCAAACATGTCCCCAGTCGACTACACCTAGACTTCTTACCAACTCCCTACAACCGCAACATATAACCCTAATCCTTTAAACCAAAATATAATCCAGAGGTCATAATCCACCACCCAAGAAAAAAAAACAACAAAAAACCACAACCAAACCAACAAACCACCACACACAACCCAAAACAACACACCAACCAACACCACAAAATAACCCCCACCCAAAAACTCCTCTTCCCCCGGCCCCCCAACCCAATCCCCCCCCCCACCCACAAATTCTATTCATCACCTCTGCCGTCAACCCCCTCCCCCAACCCCCCCCCCCCCTCCTATAGCATTACCAACTCGAACCTTTATACCGCGTCAAAAATATCGTAACAAAATAAAAGCAAAGTGCCATCTCCAATCAAAAACCAGCACACCCCCACCCCTAAAACCCCCCCAACCCCTCGCTTTACGAACCCAGAAATAAAACAAATAGACCACCCACGCCCCCCTCCCCCCACCCCACCCAACCCATTATAAACCCTCACGTCTGGCCATTACCACGCCACGACCATGGTCGTCATAAGTTAGCCAAAGTGTGCGTAACGGCGGGTTGAAGATATAGTGTCTAAGTGAGATCCGAACTTTTTGAAATGTTCAGCTATAATCCGATTGACCGGCACAAAAAATCCCGTCCACAACGGTCCCCTGAACTGGATCTGTTGAGGGGAGCATTGAGAGGTCGGGTCTCAGCGAGAAGCAGCTCTTTGGCTGTGATTAGATTTTTTTAGCGGCATAATTAAATCCGTGAACTGAAGTTCCTTTGGGACATTCGGTGGCGGTCCCCTAAAATTGAGCGCCAATAAATAATACAGATGAAGCCGCAGTCATTTTTTTATTGTGGAGTAGTAAAGATTTTTTGAGTGTTAAATATACATTATTCTAAGGATGCATAAGTATGGAGTTTCTGATGACAATGTATGAACTTAACATTAACAGCTATAGCGCATCCAAATAAATCGAATGCCCTGCTCCTAAGTAAATCCCTAAAACATAACCTCAAACTTCAAATAACGTACTATACAATACGACCACGGCCGCCGCACACCAACAATCCCAACACCACACCAGCATCTACACAAGCCCCCGACTAAAACCCGAACAAGACACAATACAAAACCCCCTCACCAGCCCTATCAAAGACACCAATCATCTTTCATACTTTCCGCCCCACACAAAAATACAATACCCAACCCCCCCAGCAAACCCCCTGCCACAATAAAAACCAACCACACCAAATGTAACATACCCAATACCAAACAAACGTAAAAATGCCATACTATTTAAAACTAATGCATCCCTATTCCATATGCCTAAACCATTCCAAAAAATACCCCCATCCCCCACCCTCCACGACAATCCATCCCCACTAGTAATCCCCCATATATACCCACCCAATATGTTCACCTCCCCCAAAACACCAACAGCGAAACAACAACAAAAAAAACCCCCCCTCGAAGCTACCCCCCCTCCCCCCTGCCCCCTCCCCCCCCTCCCCTAAATCCCCAAAAATACCCCAAATCCAAAACCCCCCCCCCCAAACCAGTCCACCCACCGACCCTTATGCACCTAAAGCTTACAAAATGTGTGTTTTGTGCTCGTGCCATGGCCCCAACCCCATCGACACTCAACACCCCCACATCTAAATTTATGATCGCCCCCTGCCAATAACTAACAAGCAAATCTCATCCCCTGTCCCATCATTCCTTTATGTGGTACCAAGCGAGCTTTACTCTCCGTTGTACGACCTCTTGAACGGCCGTCAACCCCCTGACTGCAGTGCCTATGAATGAAAATTTATTGATCAGTGTATCCATACGAAAAAACATGACCGCGAACCATGCCAACATAGCGTCTCAAACATTGAAGTAAAAGATGTGTTTCTTGACACCCGCAAAAGTACTTAAATCTCGAACAGCTCCCTATTAAAATACAAATAAATACCATAACATAACAAGATCGTTTGTTACACGTTGATGACTTTCCCTGTGGTTCTCAAACTGCAGACAGCCATGCACTTCCCAGTATGGAGAATCCAGCTTAGGCCAAACTGCAAGACTCTTTTTTATTTAGTACGAAGCAAAAATATTAATTAACCTGCTTCAAGTGATTCCAACGCAGTGAAGAACTTGTCCAACTGTCGAGTGATGAGAGAGTTCGAGCAAAGTTATACACCTCAACTGTCCTCGTGCTATGTTTCGTCATCAAAGGATCTCAATCAAAGTAGCACATTTTTCTTGGAGAGACAGGTGGTCTAATGCTACCGGTCACATTAAAGGTGTCAATAAAACCAACTGAACTTCGTCAATGTGTCAACACACAAAGTCTTCAACTACCCAACTGTTCATTTAGGTGTCTAATTTTTATTCCAAGGATTTCATTTTGAATAATGGATATTTAATAAAAAGTACACACACTTTGTATCCCAGAGAAGAAACATTGAGTTATATAAAATAAAGTATATCACCCAAACAAACTACACACACCGGACGCCTGTGGTCAGAGCTAGACACACTCAAAAAGAAACACAACCAGTAAACACAAACAACCAACGCCAAAATCCTCCATCACCCCACTCCACAACAATCCACACAAACAAACACCAACCCTACTCCCCCCACCCAAAAAACCCAACATTACACTGCAACAACAAAACCAAACCCAAACCCGACACCGAAATACCACCTCCAAAACACAAAGCAAACCCCCTAACAAACCCCCACAACAAAACATCAACCCACCCCCCCCAAAATCACCATACCCACAAACAACAACAACCCCAATCCCATTCCAAGAAAACCTACTCACAATAATAACATAAAACAAAAACCCCCAAACAACCCACCTGAGATTAACCCAAACCAATGCTACCCTCACTCACCAAATAAATAATATTAGATTATACCACCCGTTCGTCTATTCATCCTTCACTTTCTCTTATTGGTCCACCGATCCTTCACTTTCTCTTATTGGTCCACCGATCCTTCACTTTCTCTTATTGGTCCACCGATCCTTCACTTTCTCTTATTTTATTCCTAATACAGAGACAGGACATTACTTCGTCAACGACACCTTCAACGACAAACATAGCAACAACACCTCAATTTCCTCACAGAACTTCGTCTCCGGCGGCATCGTGCTTGGCCTCTTCATCTTCGCCATCGTCCTCTCCATCATCATGTTCCTCTTCGTTAGCAAGGAGGCCTTTAAGAAGGACGAGAGAAGTGAAGAATACAGTAAGTGCTAACAAACGTTACAAATGTTCGCCTTTTGTTTGATTTTAGAAGTCTCTGTTCATTGCTTGCCTACGCTTTATTTTCTATGGCTGTCTATCGCGCTATGTATAAAACTACTAATCTATATTTTGTAGCTTTGACAAAAATTTGACCAAACTAGTTAATCCTTACTTGTCTAAAATTTACCCAAAGTTGAAAGGGCTCTTTTTTTTTGTTGTAATTTTAAAATTGAGCTCATTGTTATTCAGCAAACTTAACATCACATCGAGGTAAACAAATAAATAAAAGTAAGTAGTCTTTTAGATTGCGCTGGCCTGTAAAGGAAGTGAAGCAACTTTCACAAGTTTCTAGGCCCTAGCATACTGACAAGCTGCATTTACCCTCAGCTTACGCTTACTAAAACCATAATTTACATTGAAGAATGAACTGGTGCTATAGAATGTATTTATGGTAACGTCTTGAGGACTCTTTCCTTGTCTTGACCTATTTAATGAATTGGTCATTGTCTTTACTTGTTCATTGGATTAGTCCTTGTCTTCGCTTGTTCATTAAATTGTTCTTGTCTTGGCTTGTTCATTGAATTGGTCCTTGTCTTGACTTATTCATTTAGTTTTTGTTGTCTTGACGTGTTCTTTGAATTGGTCCATGTCTTGACTTGTTCATTGGATTAGTCCTTGTCTTGACTTGTTCATTGAATTAGTCCTTGTCTTGACTTATTCATTTAGTTTTTGTTGTCTTGACGTGTTCTTTGAATTGGTCCATGTCTTGACTTGTTCATTGGATTAGTCCTTGTCTTGACTTGTTCATTGAATTGGTCCTTGTCTTGACTTATTCATTTAGTTTTTGTTGTCTTGACGTGTTCTTTGAATTGGTCCATGTCTTGACTTGTTCATTGAATTAGTCCTTGTCTTGACTTGTTCATTGAATTAGTCCTTGTCTTGACTTGTTCATTGAATTAGTCCTTGTCTTGACTTGTTCATTGAATTAGTCCTTGTCTTGACTTGTTCATTGGATTGGTCCATGTCTTGACTTGTTCATTGGATGGTCCTTGTCTTGACTTGTTAATTGAATTGGTTCTTGTTTTGACTTATACTTTGCCTCTGAATTCGATGCTTCCGTTATTTTTACTTACTCCGTTTCTTGACTTGCAGGTTTTACACTTTCCATAGACGCTCTCCAACCTCGAGGATCGGGTTCAGCGGCCACAAAGGTCAAAGGTTCCGAGTTAAATGTTAATGAATCTGAAGAAGACAACCTTGATCCCCCTGATGAAAGGTCAATCAAGGTCAAAATGCACAGCAAAGACGTTGTGTTGGTAGATGAAGGTGAACTCAGTAACTCACAACAACTGGAGGTTCATGAATAGCCGATAACCTCGGTGTATTTCAAAACTTTCAAGATTATTGAATTTTTAAATTCTCTTAATGTTTTTGTGTGTTTGTGTACGTGACTTTAATTTTACATTTATCAATTGTTTTAACTGTTTTCTTCAATAAGTTTCTCAAATAAAATATTTGACTTGTTGATATGGAAAAACAAAACAAAAACAATTGACTTTATTAATTTAAAAGAAAATTGATTACAGATTGTTCTAGATAATTTTAGGATTTTATATATGTTGCATGTGCCGCTATGGAAAAACTGTGTTATACTTTTTTATCATTGTATTTTCAATCAATAATTTAAAATTGCTTTTACGTTAATGATATTTGAGATTGTGACGTCACATTTGGAAATATCTATATTTCTTTTGCCAAAGGCTAGAAGATGGCGGCAACTATGAGTGTTTAACTTTTAAGAAGATAAATGAATTAGTTTGAAGCATTTTAATAGCAGTCGAACATTTTGCAGCTTTAAATCATTATTCACATTCGTTTCATTATGAGCCTGAAACTGTTGAACATTTTTAAAAACAAATTATGTATTAGTAAAATAAAACCCGGGTGATTTTCTTTCGTAAAATAAAAAATAACAAACTATGTTTGCTTTAGTCAATAACAAACACTTTCATAGATGATGAAAAAAAAATTAAATTCTGAATAATTTAAAGCTCAATGTCAATAATAAATTCTTTCATTACCTATCGCAAAGCAGATAAATATTTTTTACCGATTCAGGAAGCGATTGCATTTGATCTTATTCTATTTATTGAATTTAATGGGCGGCTCCACATTTTTAGTAATATAAGGTTTACGCCTTGTTGTTTTTAACGATAATGCAGATAACGTATATGGTCATTAAGTCCTTACGTTTCGAGCAAGCTAAAATAGCTTTGATGTTGAAGACGTTTCTAGCAAGATGAAAGAGCTGTGATGTCAGAGGTGTTTCTAGCCGAGCTTAATAGAGCTATGATTTCAGAGGCGTTTCTAGCAAGCTGAAAGAGCTATTTAGTTACAGGCGTTTATTTAAAAGCTCAAAGAGCTATGATATAGCAGTCATTTCTAGCACGAGTAGATGTTAACATATCAATTATGCCAGAGGCGTTTCTAGCAGAGCATATCAGAGCTATGATGCCGGAGACGTTTCTAGCCAGCTGAAAGAACAGTGCTGTCTGATACGTTCAAAGCAGCTTAAAGGTCTCTGATGTCGTTAACAGAGTGCAATTTCTAGAAGAGCTAAACTGTGAGCTTTCTTTAACGGTGTTTCAAGACATAGGGAAAAATTGTATAGTGGATCGGTAAATATGAATGTGAATTTTATAAGAACAGAATAAAACTTAATAGACACACACACAAATTTAAAAATTTTGTTTTTCTTAAGCAAAGCTTGTTTATTCTTATTTATTTTTCCTCCTCTAATATTTTTTATCAGAATTATAAATTAAAAAATATATATATTTATATATATTCTTGAGTTGTCTCTCGTTCTGATGGCGAGGGATATATATATATATATATATATATATATATATATATATATATATATATATATATATATATATATATATATACGCTGACGTAAGGTAGTCATGGATACTGGGAGGACCAAACGTAGATGTCATGCCACTATAAAATATCATCAGTCAATCGGACAGGAAAAGAATATGTAAACATATTGATGACGTTGGAAAGTATCGATCGATCTATCATCTACACATTATTAAATCGTTGAAACTAAAAGAAAAAGTTGTTTTACAAGTCGACGAGGAAAGGAACATTTATCCATCTTGATTACGTAGGTATTTGAGGATCGATATATCACTGAATTATTTTCAAAATTTTAGTTGAAGATCAAAAAATATGTTTTACATCAATCTACTTCGAACAATCGCGTCTATATAACGATCGACTTAAACCTACAAAATTAACATTATAAAATAAAATTGTCTGTCTGCAAGTCTAAGTAGGATGTTGCTCCCAATAATGGTTACTAATTTATGTGTATTTCAATTCAACATCATTTGGAAAAAAAATATAACGCACTTCTTCATAAAAATATCGATATACATAATTTGCAATGTATTTCACGTCTGTCTGTGCCGTCTGTCTGTCCGTGACGCTACTAATTCTGAAAGAAGCGCACCAAATTACTGCACCAAAAATTAACTCTTTTAGAAAGTCAGCATAAAATTGTTCAATAGGGAAATAAATAAATACAATAAAAATAAATAACAGTTCTGCATTACGTTATATTTTTATCTGATTTGTATTTATTTTGAAAATTTCCGTCAGTTTTGACGGGTGATACACTAGTATATTCATAAACATACACAATTTGTAAGGCTTATTATTTTATTACAAGTTTGAAAGAGTAAATTCAGTTGAGGTGTAGTACAGTGTAGTCAAGACGATTCGTCATTGTTGGATTTTTTCAATTATCTTTATTAATGGAATTATCTAATGGGACGGGTTAAAACGTTCCTGTTTCAAATTAGTCTTGGAAATTTTACGTCATAGAAAGTAGGGTTCATTTTCGGTGAATTCTTAATAAAATTCCGATATTTAGAAATATTTTGTCAAAAGAAACGATATTATTTGTGTTTTAAAACGTTAGTATCCAAATCTTTTAGTTCTAAGAGTTTATTGATTCTATTAAATTTCTTTTAAAAAAATTAAAATAAATACTTCAATTTTTATTCACGCTCAATTTGAATCATTTAATTATTTTCTTCCTCAACGTCTAAAAACATTTTAATTAACGCATAAGTGTGTCGCCTTGTCACCAACATTTTTTTTAAAAACATTAAACCAATATTAAAATAAGAGTATACAAAAATATATAGTCAAATCAGTTTTTGTGTATCGCAACAAGAGACTTGAAAGCAAGGAAATGTCTACCAGACAACATAAGAAGATCGTTAAGAGATATCTTGAAAGTAAATTGTGATTATACAACGGTAAAAACTACGAGAAATGGGATTTGAGCCCACAGGGAACTATGGGGAGACAAAATTTAGGTGGATTAACTCTGTCATGGACATGACAATGAGAATAAAGGAACACATAAACTAGAGTTGGTGATGACTTATAGGATTGGGTGCTGATATGGAAGTGTTGTTGATGATATTTATGATGTTGAGATGTATGAGCAGTTTATGAAATGAAGAAGACGTGGTAAAATGTTCTACTTTTTTGATAAGTAAGAGTTGAGATGAAAATTTCCTATCGCCCGGACAGATAACTGTCACAGTGTTTGATATTCATCTAATTGTTCATAATGTTACTAACACAACTCGGTATAACGAAAACACTTTATGTCATATTTGTTCTCATATTCTAGAATATTCCCGTATGACATTTCCTTCTCACCGCCATATAAAACACCCGGTAATACATACATTATGAAGCAAAATATTTTACGGACCACCCTTCATTAGCGATGTGCTGAGAACTTTCAACTCACTGGCAAATTAGAGAACTATGACAAGTTGCACCCAAGAGTGGTTCGCAGCACAACTGGAAAAACATTAGATATTAGCAAATTCTAAAAGTTACGATGTTGCCATTTCTGTTGGTGATAGTCCCGATCAATGCCATTAGAGCCCGTTATAAAGTCATAACATGTCTGGGAGCTTACTGTAGGCTAGGGATCGTCAACTTCAAAATATCAACCGATGTCCTTTTTAGATGTCTTTTTTCCTAATTGTGACACACTACATGTAGGCTTGCAGAACTCGACAGCACTGTCTGTTATTGTGAAATTCCTGCTGTCCTGCATAAAGTACTTCCTGCTGTCTGGCATGGGGTACTTCCTGCTGTCTGGCATTGGGTACTTCCTGCTGGCTGACATGGTGAACTTCGTCCTGTCTGGCATGGTGAACGTCCTGCTGTCTGGCATGGGGTACTTCCTGCTGTTTGTTGTGGTGCACTTCCTGCTAATTGTTCTCATCGCTGTAGCAGGGTTTTAGAATTTCAGCTCATCTCTCTCCAAAAAGACCAATTGGTTTACAAACATAAAAATTGAAAGGAGAAGTTACAAGAGGCCCTCGCCAAACAACTGTTACTTCTGACGGTGTCTCACTTCTGCTGCTGGTTCTAATTCTGTGGGGTTGGGGTCGTGTCTACATTAGTTTATTGTTCTAAAAGCCAAATACATGATTTGTCAACGGTTCTCATCTCACCCATCAACTCAGAAATTAACCATCTCATCTAAACGAAGTTTGTTTATTCTTGAGTTTAACGATTTTTTGCTATTATTTGTGTTCTTCGTAATTACAAAATGCTACATCTTTATCTTACTTATAAATTCATTCCTAAATATGGTTTCACTAAGAGGAATTCTATTAAATAAATAAAAAAACTTGTCTCCCTATTTTATTCATCTTCCATGCCCGTCATCCTTATTTAAAGTACCAATAATGGGTTAATTCAATTACTTTCAACACAGTAATAAAATATTTTCGAAAACAAGTAATAAAGGCAGAATAATTAAGTCCCGAAAGTATTTTAAATATTTATTAACATGCGTTTAGCATTTCTTATTGTGAACTTACTGTTGTTAAAATCTGAACTCTGATGCATTAGACATCCTTTTACCGTACTTGGCATTTTAGTCACGTGACACGAGGTTTCAGACCATTGCTGACAAATCAAAATGATAATCTTTCCTGAACGTCTAGCAGAAGTTTGTGACGCATGCAGAAGTAAAACTTGAAAAACCTAACTTTAGCTCACACTGCTACAATCATTACTTTTACCCTGCAAACCACTTGATGCAAATGTCTACTTAAAATATTTATATAAAATCGTGTGTATATGCTTAAAATCGTCGTGATTGTATAAACACTTTCCTATCCTGGGGGGGGGGAATCAAACCGTTGTGTGATGCCTGGGTGCGGATTTGCAACCATACAATGTTAAAAAAACACACGCACAAAAGCATAAGGAGTGAAAGATCAAAACAAGATAGTCTACATTATTTTTATAAAATTAAAGTTCAAACAACATTACGACTGCATAAATGTGTCAATGATTTGTTTTTGTGAATGCAAATCTATTTTTTTTTAAAATTTTAAAACATCACACAAATGGACAAAAATTCAAACTTAAAGATTTGATGTTGCTACTGTATTTATCTGTAAGATAGGTATGTGGTGTTCACACAGATCATTTCACTCTTGGTTACATCAGAATGAATGTTATGAATGGCTTTTTAAATGATGAATAATTTAGTAATCTTTAGTATATGTTTGTAATCAAGTATATATTTTTTTTAAAAATAAGGATTAATGGTTCAATTGAATTTTTCAAAAAAATATATATTTGACTGTTGTTACTGATTTATACACTCAAATCTCAAATTTAATGATTTTTTAGAAATTTACCTTGTGGGTGTGAACAAAGTTTAGATTATTGTATTTCTACTGCTTTTAGGGTTAAAACTCAATTTGTGTAATTGTTGAGATTCTGCTTTAAAAATAATGAGAAAAAAACAAAAATAAAAAAAAATAAAAAAAATGAAAAAAAAACAACGTACGTATTAGATTTTTAACTCTTGATTATTTATTCGAAGTTAATTTTTTTACGATTTGTTCTAGTCTATAAAATTTTGAGGAAAAAAAACAGGACTATTATAGAGACAGCTACGTTAAAATAAACATCAAGTTAATGTATTATTAAACCCAAATCTGAATCTGTGTTGCTTGAAATTTCTCCAAACGACAGTTAAAATTGTGGAATGATATTGCTCCAACCCTCTACAGGAAATAATAAATGAAGCCTTGAACCATTGTCCGAACTGAGTGGCAACGCCATGATAGTTCTGTAGCCCGAAAATCTGTCATACAACCTCTATTTTAATCACAAACTAAAGATAAAATATCATGTTGATTATTAAATAGATCTTAATACAAAGAAAAGTAATATTTGTAGACTGTATATCATTTCAATAGCTCGAGCGTTGTCCTAAACTTGCGAAATTTATTGAAAAAAAATTTGTTTTAAAGTTCTGTCAAAGATAATGTGATTTTTTAAACATTTCTTTTATCATAGTTTATTTGGTTTAAAATTGTGTTTTTTATATTTTCTAAGAAAAAAGTGAGTAATATATTTTTATTTAAAATATATAAATTTCTTTTTACATTTAAAATATATTGGCTTAAAATAGTACACTTCTTTATTTGTTTTTATTTGTCTGATATTAAAGAGATAGAACAGATATTGCAATTCTCGTTGCCAAAAATAATCTTTGACTAATTGTCCAAAAAATTAGGACAGGTTTTATTTAAAAATGTCCTCCAACGCCTTGCAATGAATAATGAATCAAGGACTGAGCTCCACCCTACCGCCCCCTGATAGTTCCCCACAATGTTTTCATCACTTCCAACATAACGGTCCTTGTTTCAGTGGTCATTCAATGGTCTACAACACATGGAGATGCGAGGATCTTTGATGAGATAGTGTGTGGTGTTGTTGTTTACATCCAAAGTTTCACAGTTGTTGTTGACGTCATGGCTCAGATCTCTACTTTCATGACAGCTTTCTTCTTATCTATAACATGTGAGAAACATTTATATTTCAATTTCAAGTTATTTATATCACAGTACCTATGGATTATATATTACGAGTCATATTTACAAGGCCGGATTTAGACTTGATGAAGCCATAAGCTTATTGATTGGGATCTTTATAACCTATTTGTTTCTATGCCAGTGCCAAGTAATATTTTTCGATACCTAGAGGCTATAGGGTTAAACTGAAATATAATTAAGAAATGTATAGATAAGGGAATAATCCCTAACTGAAAATATGTTTATTCATAACACATTTTAAAATGCTTCTTTGGTAAACTGATACAAATTATTTAACAAGTCTTATTATCTAAGCTCTTGAAAAAAGTTTTCCGAATTTAGGAAGAATATTGAACGTAAATAGTTTATTTCTTTCCTTTGACAGTGAAAAGTCACTGATATCAACATCAAATCATAAAGTGCGTAGTTTGTCACTTTCTATGCATATGAGGCTGAGAGAACATAATTTATCTCAAGTCATTTTTGTTCTCAATTCACAAGGTATTTCTCTAGAGCGATTTGCAAACATCATATTAAGAAACAATCTCAAAAGTGATTCTACATCAGGGAATGCTGATTGGACACGACCTTTAAATATCACTCTATCTAGATCATGACGTGTCTTACTACCATGTTCCACTGAACTATGGCCTTTACCTATGGTATTGATGAAATGATTAAAATATATCTAGATCATGACGTGTCTTACTACCATGTTCCACTGAACTATGACCTTGACCTATGGTATTGATGATATGATTAAAATATATCTAGATCATGACGTGTCTTACAACCATGTTCCACTGAACCATGGGCTGTACTACACCTATGGTATTGATGATATGATTAAAATATATCTAGATCATGACGTGTCTTACAACCATGTTCCACTGAACCATGGGCTGTACTACACCTATGGTATTGATGAAATGATTAAAATATATCTAGATCATGACGTGTCTTACTACCATGTTCCGCTGAACTATGACCTTGACCTATGGTATTGATGATATGATTAAAATTTCCAAAACGAATCAACTCCAAAACTTCAGGATATATTTGTCATTAAAAATATAATTTACCCCTTCAAAAATATTCTCTTCTGTAGCTTCTAATTTTTTTAAGAATAATTTTTGCAGCATCATTTTACACAGAGGCCCTCTGTGCCAGACTTGAATCTATTGAATCCATCACAGGTCATCATTTTTTTATTATGAAATTATCTCTTGGCTCAACATTCTCTAACACATCATCTTCTTCATCATTTCTTTGCTCTCTTCTATGTCAGCCTTTTCGTAATAAACATTAGCAATGCCTAGAAAATTTTAAATTGTAGCATATACTACCCAACATATATTTAGGCTAATGTAGATGTCTTACAGCGATTAGTCTTGTGGAATTCATCTAACAGGTAACTCCACAACTTTAAGATCAACGTACATTCAAACTCCTCCATTTTATCTAAAAAAAATTTTGGGTTGATTTCTTGTGTCCCCTTATTCTTAGTTTCAATATGCAGCTGATGAAATGCAGAAATTAATCCATCATAACTTTCTAGTATTTCCCTTGTGCTCATTGTATGTGCTTCCCATGTAGTCTTTGATATAGAAATTAGAACTTTTAAATGAACTTTGAAGAATGACAACATTACAGCAATTCATTGTATAGATGATGAAACAAATCATTTTCTCTTGAAAAACTCCTGATTGTTTTTTACTGCATCTAATCATCTGTCAACATGCTGCTCTAACAACAAGATTCAGTAAATTAGAAGCACATGAAATATAAATAGCATACTTGTTAAATCTTCAATATTATTTCCTGCATACTCTTGTAATTGCCTGACATTTTGACAGTATTTTGAAATGACACTTACTAAAATCTATTTTTTAAACATTTGTAAGGTATTTTTTCACCATCTTAGAAATATTTTCCCCTGTGTGGCTACACATCCCTAGGAAAGTTAGAAAACGTGTAATAGGTAGCCTATTATCTGATGAAACATACGTCACAATATAAGGATTTTAAGATGCGACTCATATCTATAACACGTGAGAATCATTTCTATTTTAATATCGTGTAGACTTTTAGGATAGTACCTATGAATTATAAAGTAGGACTCATATCTATAGCATGGGAAAGCATTTACATTTTAATATCAAGTAGTTCTAGAAAATTGGATTATAAAATACGACTTTGGATATTTAAACATTGGTAGACAAATACTACGTGTTATATATAAAGCGTCATTTAGGAAAGTTAATAATTTTTAACATAATTAAATATTATAGTAACGAAAAACTAATACATATTTGTACCTACAAAAGTTGTAAACTAACTGTCGCCAATTTCAAGGATATAATACACATGTGTATTTAATTTATTCTTTTTTTTTCTTCCTTTCTGTGTTTAAATATTTGATCCTGGTAAAGTCAGCATTTAATAATCATGTCCTTTTTAAAATCCTTTAAATTAACTCGCATGGTCTGCTCGATTGCTTGATTGTTTGTTTGCCGAAAAAACTTTGGATTGATTGTTAACCCACATCCTCGTATGCTAGCGATCTGAAATTTCGCAGGCAGAATTGTGCCGACGATAAAAATTATCTATCAAAATTTCAGATTCATCGACTCTACTGTAATTAAATTAATGAATTTCTAGATTATCTCTATTGATCTCTATGTATCATGTTAATGTTTGTGCTAGTGTCGCGGTGCGTATTATATTGAACACCCTTGTTAATACTTTCCTGTTGCGCGATGAGGTGCGTATTATATTGACGCTATTTTAAAAAAATACATTCGCGATCTCTTAATGCAAACGCTATTAATTGCTGATCTGCCTCGTGGTGCGCACTATGTTAAAAATGTTTTTATAACTCTTTTCCCGTTATCAAATCGAGCTGAAACTTAGCAGGCTGACTGTAGAAGTTTTTTAACACAATTTCCCTTGGGAATTGCGTTTATACATTTGAAATGTCTGTGCACTGTTCGAGCTTGCACATGCAACTCTTCCTGAACCATACCAGATAGAGGGTTCGGGTCTATTACAAATACGCTAAGGATGTCCCAAGGATGTGCAACGGCCAAAAAAATACCGGAAAGGTTTACAGGATTTCTTGGAAAAACAAAAAAAACTGAACAAATATCAGTATTTGTCAATTTCTCGCCAACCTTAACATCTATCGGGTTGAAATAAACACCAAATGATAGCTAATAACATTTAGAACAATGTTGGAGAAGGAATTTTTGAAAAAAAAATCGTTCGTAATTTTAGCAGCAATTTGTAGATATCACGTGATTTAGAGCAGAGACAAGCAGCAATAAGTTCACCACTACAAACAGCAATAAGTTCACCACTACAAACAGCAATAAGTTCACCACTACAAACAGCAGTAAGTTCAACTCTATAGACAGCAATAAGTTCACCACTATAGACAACAATAAGTTCACCACTACAAACAGCTGTAAGTTCACCACTACAAACAGCAGTAAGTTCACCACTACAAACAGCAATAAGTTCACCACTACAAACAGCAAAAGTTCACCACTGCAAACAGCAATAAGTTCACCACTACAAACAGCAATAAGTTCACCACTACAAACATCAATAAGTTCACCACTACAAACAGCAATAAGTTCACCACTACAAACAGCAATAAGTTCACCACTATAGACAGCAATAAGTTCACCACTACAGACAGCAGTAAGTTCACCACTACAGACAGCAATAAGTTCACCACTACAAACAGCAATAAGTTCACCACTACAAACAGCAATAAGTTCACCACTACAAACAGCAGTAAGTTCACCACTACAGACAGCAATAAGTTCACCACTACAAACAGCAATAAGTTCACCACTACAAACAGCAATAAGTTCACCACTACAAACAGCAATAAGTTCACAACTACAAACAGCAATAAGTTCACCACTACAAACAGCAATAAGTTCACCACTACAAACAGCTATAAGTTCACAACTATAGACAGCAATAAGTTCACCACTACAAACAGCAGTAAGTTCACCACTACAGACAGCAATAAGTTCACCACTATAGACAACAATAAGTTATCCACTACAAACAGCAATAAGTTCACCACTATAGACAGCAATAAGTTCACCACTACAGACAGCAATAAGTTCACCACTACAAACAGCAATAAGTTCACCACTATAGACAACAATAAGTTCACGACTACAAACAGCAATAAGTTCACCACTACAAACAGCAATAAGTTTACCAATACAAACAGCAATAAGTTCACCACTACAAACAGCAATAAGTTTACCACTACAGACAGCAATAAGTTCACCACTACAGACAGCAATAAGTTCACGACTACAATCAGCAATAAGCTCACCACTACAAACAGCAGTAAGTTCAACACTACAAACAGCAGTAAGTTCACCACCACCACTATAGACAGCAATAAGTTCACCACTACAAACAGTAATAAGTTCGCCACTACAAACAGCAATAAAATCACCACTATAGACAACAATAAGTTCACCACTACAGACAGCCATAAGTTCACCACTACAAACAGCAATAAGTTCATCACTATAGACAACAATGAGTTCACGACTACAGACAAGAATAAGTTCACGACTACAAACAGCAATAAGTTCACCACTACAGACAGCAATAAGTTCACCACTATAGACAACAATAAGTTCACGACTACAAACAGCAATAAGTTCACAACTACAGACAGCAATAAGTTCACGACTACAAACAGCAATAAGTTCACCACTAGAAACAGCAATAAGTTCACCACTATATACAACAATAAGTTCACCACTACAAAAAGCAGTAAATTTACCACTACAAACAGCAATAAGTTCACCACTACAGACAGCAATAAGTTCACCAATATAGACAGCAATAAGTTCACCACTATAGACAGCAATAAGTTCATCATTATAGACAGCAATAAGTTCATAACTAGAAACAAAAGTAAATTTACCACTACAAACAGCAATAAGTTCACCACTACAGACAGCAATAAGTTCACCAATATAGACAGCAATAAATTCACAACTACAAACAGCAGTAAGGTCACCACTACAGACAGCAGTAAGTTTACCACTATAGACAACAATAAGTTCACCACTACAGACAGCAATAAGTTCACCACTACAGACAGGAGTAAGTTCACCACTACAAACAGCTGTAAGTTCACCACTATAGACAGCAATAATTTCACCACTATAGACAGCAGTAAATTCACCACTATAGACAGCAATAAGTTCAACACTATAGACAGCATTAAGTTCACCACCATAGACAGCAATAAGTTCACCACTATAGACAGCAATACGTTCATCATTACAAACAACAGTAAGTTCACAACTACAAACAACAGTAAGTTCACCACTACAGACAGCAATAAGTTCATCACTATAAACAGCAATAAGTTCACCACCATAGACAGCAATAAGTTCACCACTACTAACAGCAGTAAGTTCACAACTACAAACAGCAGTAAGTTCACCATTACAAACAGGAAAAAGTTCACCACTACAGACAGCAATAAGTTCACCACTATAGACAGCAATAAGTTCACCACCAAAGACATCAATAAGCTCACCACTACAAACAGCAATAAGTTCACCACTATAGACAACAATAAGTTCACCACTACAGACAGCATTAAGTTCACGACTACAAACAGCAATAAGTTCACGACTACAAACAGCAATAAGTTCACCACTACAAACAGCAATAAGTTCACCACTACAGACAGCAATAGTGCACGACTACAAACAGCAATAAGTTAACGACTACAAACAGCAATAAGTTCACTACTACAAACAACAATAAGTTCACCACTACAAACAGCAGTAAATTTACCACTACAAACAGCAGTAAATTTACCAATACAAACAGCAATAAGTTCAACAATACAAACAACAATAAGTTCACCACTACAAACAGCAATAAGTTCACCACTACAGACAAAAATAAGTTCACCAATATAGACAGCAATAAGTTCACCACTATAGACAGCAATAAGTTCATCACTATAGACAGCAATAAGTTCACAACTACAAACAGCAGTAAATTAACCAATATAGACAGCAATAAGTTCACCAATATAGACAGCAATAAGTTCATCACTACAAACAGCAGTAAGTTCACCACTACAAACAGCTGTAAGTTCACCACTATATACAGCAATAAGTTCATCACTACAAACAGCTATAAGTTCACCACTATAGACAGCAATAAGTTCACCACTATAGACAGCAGTAAATTCACCACTATAGACAACAATAAGTTCACCACTATAGACAGCAATAAGTTCATCACTACAAACAGCAGTAAGTTCACCACTACAAACAGCAGTAAGTTCACCACTACAGACAGCAATAAGTTCACCACTATAGACAGCAATAAGTTCACCACTACAAACAGAAGTAAGTTCACCACCATAGACAGCAATAAGTTCATCACTACAAACAGCAGTAAGTTCACCCCTACAAACAGCAATAAGTTCACCACTACAAACAGCAATAAGTTCACTACTACAAACAGCAATAAGTTCACCACTACAAACAGCAATAAGTTCACCTTAGACAGCAATACGTTCACCACTATAGACAGCAATAAGTTCACCAATACAAACAGCAATAAGTTCATCACTACAAACATCAATAAGTTCACCACTACAAACAGCAAAAAGTTAACCACTACAAACAGCAGTAAGTTCACCTCTATAGACAGCAATAAGTTCACCTCTATAGACAACAATAAGTTCACCACTGCAAACAGCTGTAAGTTCACCACTACAAACAGCAGTAAGTTCACCACTACAAACAGCAATAAGTTCACCACTACAAACAGCAATAAGTTCACCACCATAGACAACAATAAGTTCACCACTACAAACAGCATTAAGTTCACCACTACAGACAGCAATAAGTTCACCACTATAAACAGCAATAAGTTCACCACTACAAACAGCAATAAGTTCACCACTACAAACAGCAATAAGTTCACCACCATAGACAACAATAAGTTCACCACTACAAACAGCAGTAAGTTCACCACTACAAACAGCAGTAAGTTCACCACTACAGACAACAATAAGTTCACCACTATAGACAGCAATAAGTTCACCACTATAGACAGCAATAAGTTCACCACCATAGACAGCAATAAGTTCACCACTACAAACAGCAGTAAGTTCACCAATATAGACAGCAATAAGTTCATCACTGTAGACAGCAATAAGTTCACCACCATAGACAGCAATAAGTTCACCACTACAAACAGCAGTAAGTTCACCAATATAGACAGCTATAAGTTCATCACTATAGACAGCAATAAGTTCACAACTACAGACAGCAATAAGTTCACCACTACAAACAGCAGGAAGTTAACCTTAGCAGACAGTGCTGCCGAGTTCTGCAAGCCTACGTGTTTTTTGTCACAATTAGGAACAGCAGTGAAATCTGAAATGTCGTCAGTTGATCTGTGACAGCTGACAGCCCCTAGCCTAAAGTCAGCTCTCTACCACATTCTGACCTTATAACTGGCTTTAATTGCACTGATCGAGACTATCACCAACGGGAATGGACACAGAATAATTGTTAAGATTTAAACAGCTTTAATGTCATCATATTTGTGATACGACCCAATGGTTGGGTGGAGATTGTCATAGTTATTGACAAATTTTCGAGTGAGTTGACTTTTCTCAGCCCATCGCTAATAACGGGTGGTCTGTAAAATATTTTGATTCATTACTTATGTATTACCGGGTGTGGTATATCACGTTGAGAAAGAAATGTCATTCGGGAATGTTACAGACTATGAGCACAAACTGATTGTCAGTGCTGGTAATGTTGTAATGTAATATGTATATCACAATAGAATGCTTTCATGATACCGCGTTACAGTCATGGACAAGACAGTAACAATAGGAATGGAAGTGGATAAACACAGTCATGGACAAGACAGTAAAAATAGAAATGGAGGTGGATAAACACAGTCATAGACAAGACAGTAACAATAGGAATGGAAGTGGATAAACACAGTCATAGACAAGACAGTAACAATAGAGAAACACAATAACTAGAGTGAAATACAAAATACACAAACAAATTGTGCAATTAAAACAATAAATTTGAGCTTTATTTTAAACTAAAACGACAATAGACGTTTCGGCTAATGCCTTCATCAGTACAATAACATAAAATAGGTACTTACATATATTTAAATTCTTAAAACATGTTATATCATAAAATAATTTAAAATATTCATGTAAAATAAAATGAATGGAAAAACAAAAACAAACAAGGACACAGGATGTAGGAAAAAGGAGGAAGTATCTAAAGTTACAGTTAAAACCACAACGGGAAAAAGATTCTGCAGTTAGGTAAAATTGTGAATTTGGTTAATTCCATATGGAGCCAACGTACCAAATCGTTTTATAAGTTTATTTTCCATGTGGATCCTATCATGGGTATTGTTTGTATATAAAATACCAGTAACTGCAACATCTGAAATACCGTCATGGTCAACACTGTTAAAATGTTTAGATACAGGACATTGAGCCTGTTTATTAATATTATACAGGTGTTCTCGAAACCGATCTCCAAGACGACGACCTGTCTCACCCACGTAAATTTTATTACACCTCTTGCAAAGAATTGCATAAATCACGTTGCGACTAGTGCAAGTGAATCCATCTTTTATTATGAAGTTTTCAAGAGGGAAAGAAACCTGGTTAATTTCAATCACATATGGACAAGTATTGCAACGGTTACGGTTGCAACCTTTTGTTCCAATATGTGCTTTCATTGTGGGAAGGTGACTTCTTACAAGTATATCTCTCAGGCTTCTATCTCTCCGGAAAGCAAAAAGAGGAGGTTTTTTGAAGACTTGCTGAGTTAGAGGGTCAGCCATGAGGATTGGTCGGTTTTTGAGAATTACCTGGCGGGCTATAAAATTATGGGGATGAAAAGTTAAAATAAATTTGGATCGATCACATTGATCAGAACCAGATGATGTAAATGTCTCCTGTCTGGTCATGCCTTTAATTCGATTGATAGCGGATATTAAAACTGTTTCCGGGTATGACCTCCTTCGAAAAAAATCCAGCATTTCATGACTTTTCTCTAAAAAGTCTGCATCATCACTGCAGAGTCTTTTAAGTTTCAATAGTTGCGAAAATGGAATAGCGTTCTTACATGATTGAGGATGGGACGATGTGTACATAAGGAAACTATGACTGTCTGTAGACTTGTAAAATATTGACGTTGATATTTTGTTTTCTTTTAATTTAATTTGAATGTCCAAAAAATTGACAGCACTCCTATGGATGGTATAAGTAAATTTGATTGCACAATGGAAATTACTAACGATATATTAAATAAAGTTATTTAGTAATAACAACAATTAGACACAAGACATATATCAAGTAGCAGTCAGAATTTAAGATTAATAAGTCTGGCTTCCTTGGCTTTACCTAATGAGGATCATATACTATTTACAATGGACGTTTCTTCATTGTACACGTCAATTCCTCATGCTGATGGCCTCTCTGCAATCTCATTTTTTCTTAACAAGAAGGCGAATCTCAAGATCCCCGCAGGTGCCATACTACGATTGACTGAGCTGGTTCTTAATTTAAACTCGTTTGAGTTCAACGGGCAGTTTTTTTGATCAAATTAGTGGAGTTGCTATGGGAACGAAGATGGGACCAAGTTACGCATGCATATTTATGGGCCATTTAGAACACCTATGGAGTGAAAATTACAAAGGTATCTCTCCAGAGTACTACAGGAGATACATTGACGATTGTATAGGAATAACAAAAATGGACATGCAACAATTGCAAAGTTTCATTGACTTCGTTAGTAATTTCCATTGTGCAATCAAATTTACTTCATACCATCCATAGGAGTGCTGTCAATTTTTTGGACATTCAAATTAAATTAAAAGAAAACAAAATATCAACATCAATATTTTACAAGTCTACAGACAGCCATAGTTTCCTTATGTACACATCGTCCCATCCTCAATCATGTAAGAACGCTATTCCATTTTCGCAACTATTGAGACTTAAAAGACTCTGCAGTGATGAAGCAGACTTTTTAGAGAAAAGTCATGAAATGCTGGATTTTTTTCGAAGGAGGTCATACCCGGAAACAGTTTTAATATCCGCTATCAATCGAATTAAAGGCATGACCAGACAGGAGACATTTACATCATCTGGTTCTGATCAATGTGATCGATCCAAATTTATTTTAACTTTTCATCCCCATAATTTTATAGCCCGCCAGGTAATTCTCAAAAACCGACCAATCCTCATGGCTGACCCTCTAACTCAGCAAGTCTTCAAAAAACCTCCTCTTTTTGCTTTCCGGAGAGATAGAAGCCTGAGAGATATACTTGTAAGAAGTCACCTTCCCACAATGAAAGCACATATTGGAACAAAAGGTTGCAACCGTAACCGTTGCAATACTTGTCCATATGTGATTGCAATTAACCAGGTTTCTTTCCCTCTTGAAAACTTCATAATAAAAGATGGATTCACTTGCACTAGTCGCAACGTGATTTATGCAATTCTTTGCAAGAGGTGTAATAAAATTTACGTGGGTGAGACAGGTCGTCGTCTTGGAGATCGGTTTCGAGAACACCTGTATAATATTAATAAACAGGCTCAATGTCCTGTATCTAAACATTTTAACAGTGTTGACCATGACGGTATTTCAGATGTTGCAGTTACTGGTATTTTATATGCAAACAATACCCATGATAGGATCCACATGGAAAATAAACTTATAAAACGATTTGGTACGTTGGCTCCATATGGAATTAACCAAATTCACAATTTTACCTAACTGCAGAATCTTTTTCCCGTTTTGGTTTTAACTGTAACTTTAGATACTTCCTCCTTTTTCCTACATCCTGTGTCCTTGTTTGTTTTTGTTTTTCCTTTCATTTTATTTTACATGAATATTTTAAATTATTTTATGATATAACATGATTTAAGAATTTAAATATATGTAAGTACCTATTTTATGTTATTGTACCGATGAAGGCATTAGCCGAAACGTCTATTGTCGTTTTAGTTTAAAATAAAGCTCAAATTTATTGTTTTAATTGCACAATTTTTTTGTGTATTTTGTATTTCACTCTAGTTATTGTGTTTCTCTATTGTTACTGTCTTGTCTATGACTGTGTTTATCCACCTCCATTTCTATTTTTACTGTCTTGTCCATGACTGTGTTTATCCACTTCCATTCCTATTGTTACTGTCTTGTCCATGACTGTGTTTATCCACCTCCCATTCTTTTTAAGACTTTTTTCTCCATAGTTCTCTGTGGACACATCTCCGGCTGCATTCATTTTGTAAACTTGTCGATTCCCAAATTTACTTTCAACATATCTCCCAGTCACCTCTTGATGCTGTTTTTCCCACAAGATTTCTTTGTTGTTACCCATACAACAGGTAAAGCTAAAAAATCTTATATACAGGCAGAAGACTAGGGGCAGAAGACACAGGTCGCCGAGGGCTGAAGATGGAAAGATGATGTCGAGATCGATATAAACCAGCTGGGGGTTCGGTCATGGAGGCGGAAAGCCATAGATCGATTAAAATGGTTGAACAGGCCAGGGCCCTAAATGTGCGGTAGATCGATTCGAATGGTTGAGCAGGCCGGGGCCCTACATGTGCGGTAGATCGATTGGTTGAGCAGGCCGGGGCCCTACATGTGCGGTAGATCGAATGGTTGAGCAGGCCAGGGCCCTACATGTGCGGTAGCTCGAATGGTTGAGCAGGCCGGGGCCCTACATGTGCGGTAGATCGAATGGTTGAGCAGGCCAGGGCCCTACATGTGCGGTAGGTCCAATGGTTGAGAAGGCCGGGGCCCTACATGTGCGGTAGATCCAATGGTTGAGCAGGCCAGGAACCTACATGTGCGGTAGCTCCACTGATGATGATGATGATGGTACAGGAGGTCTGCCTTAAAGTTGGATTTGAAAACTGTTAATTAAGATTATTTGAATTGTTAAAAAAAATATTTCGGTAGCATAAGGGAAAATTGTCGTTGTAAAGACAAATGAAAGGGGATCAAATAAACGATTTGAACGTAGTGGAAATAAAATAATATTTGAGATCGAAAGTTGAAAAATGATGCAGTAATAATTAAAACAGTATATTTTGATGCAATCAGGGGCGGATTAAGACTGCACGGGGCCCCTGGCTGCAATTCAAACTGGGGCCCTATCCAGCCAGTGTACCTTTAGATATAATGATTCCTAGCAGCTAATATAAGACTGTAACTTGTAAATATTTATCCAAAATGATTATTCATGAAAAACCCGAATTCGAAGAAATAACTTTTTGCCGATATCCTAAAATTGAGTGTAAAAGACAATTTATAAAATTAAAAAAACACATGGGAAAAAAATTCACACCCCACCCGGGGATCGAACCCGCCACCGCTTGCACCATAAGCCTTAGTACTTCTCATTCGGTCACGGAGCTCATTTAGAGTTGTCAATTTAAAATATATATATAATATTCTTTAATAATTTCTGTTATTGAGCCTATCAAATCAGGTTTTTTCACTGCTAAGACTATCGTGTGGGAAAAGAGATCATTTTAATAGATGAGATTTTATTAATTTATCATATTTTCAGCAATTCATGTTTACATTTGTCCACATTTATTATAAAATATGCTAAGTTTGGGGGCCCTAAATCATCGGGGGCCCCTGGCTTTAGCCCGCTCAGCCCCCCCCCCTTCATCCGCCATAGGATGCAATATATTTCTATTTTAAAAATTGACAAATGCAACTTTAATGAATATTGAATAGACAATTTTCTGAGGAATTCACCCGAAAATACACAGTCAAAAGTAGGATATAAGATGTTAATTGTGTATTCGTGTATTTTGGCCAGAAACTCTTCCGAAATTCTAATATGTAAGCCAATTTTGGAAAGGGCCGCATTCCTGGACGTAAATATACATTCTGCAACAATATGTTTTGTTAGTATATTCTCCCACAACATTTAAAAATAACTAAAAGCTTGAACAATTTCCATAAGATAAAACCATATCTAATAATTATTGAAACAATTAAAAAATAACTGGTTTCCGAAATCTCTTGTCTAGACACCTGCTACATTTACTCATTATGTCGTGCATTGAAATCATAACCTCTTTTTCAATTTTATGTTTATTAATATATATTTAGAAAAAATAAATGAAAATGTGTTATTTTAAAGAATGTGTTAAATATGAATTATCAAGATTCATATTACCATCATTAAAAAGAACCTACTTTTTGACTTGCTGTTAGAGCGACCTCTTAATCTCATTACTTTTACGATATTAAATGTCTATGTTCAACTCAATCTTCATAGAGACCTGGTCGGTTGTATGCAAAAGATTATTTTCAAACTTTCTGTTTAAGATTCAATGATTTTCTTAAATGTCAATTGTAGATCCATATTAGCCAACATCATAAACGAATAAATTTTCATTTCATCGCCGACTGTTTGATGACATTTTTGATTGACATGACATCTACGTTTGCCCCGCCCACTTCCATTACTATTATACGTCACCTAATATATATACATACACATAGCTACTCCGCTTATTTCGTGCAATAAACTCAATATTAATCAGCTCTCTATACGTTTCCATTGAAATTTTAACCATTTAGTCATTCAGTTTGTTTTCATGTTAGACAGATCTACCGAGTCTATCGTTTATCAAAAAACTTTTTGTGCTACGTTTTTTAACTTGAATATTTGGTGTTGACATAAAACGATTTCAGTTTATAATTATTTTAGTTTATTAATTACAGTTACTAACTGCTATGTCAAACATTGTTTGAAACTATTTCTAGAGCCTTTGTTCTAGTCACAATAGCTTTGCTGCTGATATCGCGTAAGTCGTTCTATTTATTGAAACTATAATTATCCCGCTCAGCTGCAACGCTTAATGTCATATATTGTTTAAGTTTTCAAAACTTTTATTGGGTGCAACTCAAATAATATGTAATATATTATGTAATACTAGACGCCCCGTGGCGTAGCATACGCCGCAGACTTGCTCTTGGAGAGTTCTTTTACCCCTTTAATGCACTTTTTTAGCGCGCCTATGGCGCCGACCTTTTTCAAAAGCCCAACTAACTTGTCCTTGTTTGATCAATGCGAAATATTAAACTTTCTGAAATGCACACAAAGTATTTTATAATAGGGGTTGTAGGGCGCCTATGGCGCCCCCTTTGTTTTTTGTTGTTATAATTAACCATCATCAAATCCTCTTTTTTACATTGTTCCCTTTTTACAAAATTAAAATATCAGCGAAAACAATGACATCATATAATTTTTTTTACAGCGCATATTTCATTTGCACACCTTTTGATGCATTGGTGCAGTAATTTGGTGCGCTGCTTTCTAAAATTAGTATCTGTTGAACATACTTGCAGCTTGGTGTCTCGCAGGGTCCGACCACGAAGAGAATTATATATATAGATGCTGCCAACAGATTAATGTTTAATATAATAATAATAATAAACTGGTAATTTTTATAGCGCTGTTTCCCAACAAGGAGCCGGGCTCAGAACGCTTTACATGGAGATAATAACATACATATAATAATTTAAATAACATTCTTATCATAACAACCACATAAATAACAGTACAATACACATAAGCAACGTTAATCAATAAAAAGAAATGGTGTTTCTTGAATTTTGAAAATAAATTTTGAAAAAATGCGTCTTAAATGCAGTCTTGAAGGACTTGGTAGATGAAATTCTCCGGATGTGTAATGGTAGAGAATTCCATTTGTTTTGCTGCACAAAAAGGGAACGAACTTTCGCCAAATGTTTTAGTTCGTGTCTTTATATATATCTGGCAGCCCGGGTACCCCTTTCCTTGCAATTACCAGGGTAGTAACATGGCGCCTGGGTACCCGTGAAAATGTGGCTGCAATGTTTATAGCAACTGTAGCCAAACTGCGGCTCTTCAGTGTTCACACTGCGGCTCTTCAGTGTTCACACTGCGGCTCGAGAACAATTTATCAAATTAAAACTGTTCATTTTAATATATGATGTTAAATACATTCAACACGAAAACTCTTAGTACAAATATCTGTCAGGGGGAAATAAGTTGTAGAAAAACTACCATGTATTTTGAAACACCTTTTATCACTGACATGAAACGAAAATCTGTTAGCACAAAAAAATTTGTTTTTTTATCAAAGAGACCACGATCACACCGCCGAAGGGGCTGAAAATGTAAGGCAGACGGTGTTTGTGTTATAATTAATAACTACCTAGCTTTCATTATATGACAGAACGCTAACTTTGCTTTGAAATACACCGACTTTGAGTTACCGACTAGCCATTGTTGTTTATCTACCCCCTCTCCCGCCACTCCTTAGTCCACTCCTATTCATTCCAAACTTTAAAAAAAAACTCATATCCTTTGGGTTTTTTTTTACTTTATCCCGTTCAATGATTCTCCATGTAGTAACACAAATAAATGAACATTTGTTTGTTGTTGTTTTTTTTTAAATCCTGAACCCAAAAAAAGGATATAAAATATTTTGGGCTTGATGACAATTTTAAAAGTTAAAGGGACAAATTGGTATGTAAATGGTTTGTGTAGTAATATGTCACCACACGTCCAAAGGTGTGGTTGGTGATGTAAACTGTCCACACACGCCCACAGGTGTGGTTGGTGATGTAAACTGTCACCACATGCCCACAGGTGTGGTTGGTAATGTAAACTGTCACCACACGCCCACAGGTGTGGTTGGTGATGTAAACGGTCCCCACACGCCCACATGTGTCGGCATTCTGAGTGACCCACCTCGAACCCGCTGAAACCATTTACAAACCCGCACCCTTTTCATTCGCTTTTTAAAAAAAAATTTTTTTAAAGATTAAAATGTTGGCCTAACAGAAAAAATTATTTTAATAAGACGTACCAAGTTGTCAGTGTTTAAAGAGTAATAAATTAAATAGTTACTTGCTACCATCGCCTAGCGGACATTGACGTTGAAGCTATGATCTGAATAAACGTTACGTTCTTGTTGTTCACATTTTGTTTGAATGCTCGGTTTACTGTGGTTTTGGTTTATGAGTATAATGAATGCATTTACAGTAGGACTAAAAGTTTTTAGTGCATTAAAATTCACAGAAGTGTGTTGATGGAAGTATGTCATGACTCTTGTGTGAAGTGAGGTGCATGGATGGTGGCGAGGCTGCATTTCTTTGTATAGCAGTCACAACGGCGAAACGTATGTTGCGTTTCGAAAGGTTAGCTGGGTACCCGCTCGAAAAGTTTGTTAAAGTAACTGGACAGAAATTAAAAACGTTTTTAAACTGAATGTCCACTTAAAATTATTCAAATTTTTTATTATATTATTCTCATCTTTATGGTTTTGATATTTATTATTGCAAGCTTGACATTTCAATAGTTGTGTTACAAAAATGTCAATATTTTTATTTTATTATTTTCGTCTCTTCAGATCTCTTGGCAAATGAAAAAAATTGGGACTGCCTGGAAGGGGAAATAAACATCGCATTGGTCTACGATTGTCGTCATGACTTAGAGCTACATCAACTTTTCTTTGATCAATTTCTTAGAAGATTTACTCTTTCCACATGGATGTATAACGTCGCCAATCTCTTTCTGATGACGTATGGTCCAACTAAGGTGACAAAATTTGAGACACTAACGAGCAAAAACTTCTCACAAAAGAAATTTGACAATTCTTTATTTAAAATAAACACCTCGTCCTGTCCTCAATATTTACCCATTGAAAACTTATTTAATGAAACGAGAGATGTGTTTAATGGTGTCAGTAACACTCAACGTAAACTGGCCATAGTCGTCATGGATCAAAACATAACTGGTCACGTGTCCGATCAAAACGTTTCCGATTGGCTTGAGAGTAAACAAAGGGAAAGTACTGACGTCAAACGTGTGTTTATAATAATAGATCCAAAAGTTAACTCTGCAGAGAGAGGCGTGAATGTCATCAAAACAAACTCTTTAAATAACACAGATGATATCGCGAAGAAGACCATTGATGTTATTTGTAACCAGTGTGATTCAAATTATACAGGTTACAAGTATGAAAGCAGCTGTTATTTTGAGCTAGAGTGGATGGACGTACTAAATGCCGAATACGCGAAACGTCTCTGTAAAAATAAATGGCCTCAATCACATCTAGTTTCCTTGAATTCCAAAGGCGAATTTGAGTACGTCACATCTATCTTTAAAACAAGCTTTATCAATTACGTGACCAACGAAATTAAAACAGAACAAACTTGGTGTGAAATGATGTGGGATTCCACTTGTAAACCAATTAAAAAAAAGTACACGTTCATCGGTTTAATTGGACTTTATGGTTTCAGGAAAAACAACAAAACAGAACTCTATTGGGGTGATGGTTCTCCATTTGTGTTAATGGTTAATTTGCCTCGTGATGTTGAAAAAGGAAACTGCTTTTATTTAGAAAATGATTTTTATACTACATTGGGCTCTCAAGATATTGTGCCAACTAGATTTACCTGGCGTAGAACTGTTTGTAATTCAGATAGGTATTTTCGAAATATTTTACTGTGTGAATTAGAAATATATGATAGAAAGACAGATATAATTATTATGAGTGATTTTCAGTCAAAGAAACAAGAAACTTACAATCACGTACTTTACGCAAGTATTTTAAATATATTATTCACCCAAATTGAATATGTAGTGCAAAATGCTGAAGTTTCTATACTGAAACATAAAATCTGCTATGACAGTACTCTAAAGGAACTCATTCCACTTTGTATTTCATCGGACAAGACACGTACCACTAACGGAAATGAAACCGAATCACCCAAGCTTGAACAACTTTCATCGAAACCGTTCACCCGTGTCCCCTGTGATTTGGTTGAGAGTACTATTTGCTGTCCCCATCGTATCGTCTGCCCAAGTGAGAGAAACAACACGATGTATTCCATAGATTCAAATGACAGTCACAATGACGTCCGCCATCTCCAGGGTCCAAACTCAGCAGATTCAAATTGTTTATACCAAGTAGATTCACAGCGACATAGAATTGGGTCACCCAAAAACTTTCATTTACAAAACTGTGAACGATTCTTGTGTCCAGAAGGATTTGTCAAGTGTCCAGATTCCTACTGTATCCCTGCATACCTTGTCCTTGACGGTGATAAAGACTGCCCCCATGGAGAAGACGAAGTTTCAGATAACGTCGAGACGGCATTGTGCCAAGGGAAACTGAAGTTTACGTTAAGAAACATTTGTCTTCGACAGGAGATTTGTGATACAACTGATCACTGCCCTAGTGCAATTAATAAATTTGTATGTCAGGTTCCTTGTGCCGATGACTATGTTTGTATGTCAAATGTCATAAGAAAAGAAATTGGTAATGACAGCACATATTACGTGCGTTTTCTTGAAACAACAGTTCAGGTATATGAGAATACAAACTCATTTGACATTACTCCAATGGTCTATTCCTTATTTCCCTTTTTCAAACTGGTAGACATACATTTCAGACAATGTAAAATAAAGAACTTGAACAATGTACTGAACAGTCTTGATACTTCAGATGTCTCGAACTTAGATGCCAGTCAAAATGATATGTCAAGGAAAAATAAATTGTTTGCCATAGAAAAAATGAAAGATTTGCAAATGTTGAATTTATCTTACAATGTAAACCTAGAGCTTGGAGACAACTTTATATTTCCTCTAAATTTACAGGTAATTGATTTGTCTTACACTAAAAGTGGTAATGTTGTAATCAAGTCTTTAGTAAATTTAACAAATCTAAGGATTCTTGAACTTCGCCATGTTGAACCTGTTGATTTAAGCCACGTCACTGGAAATGTCCACCTTGACATCTTTGATGTACGTGGAACAGAAATAATAAACATAAAAAATGACTACCTAAGCTGGTTGTCTATTGGCAAGGCTTTCTATACCGATGACTTCAGGACCTGTTGTGACGTGATCAGAGGCACAAACATAACAGCAGAAACTTGTCACGCACCACGTGATGCAATCTCTACGTGTCAAGATCTGATTGGTGACCCACTGAAACGTGTCATTCTATGGGTGGTCGGTGTCTTGTCTCTTCTTGGAAACATGGTGGTGGTGATGTACAGGCTATTTTGGAACAGGGCTGTATTTAAAACAGCTTACGGGCTGTTTGTTTTTTGTCTAGGTGTGTCTGATTTTGTCATGGGTGTCTACTTATTGATCATAGCTGGGGCAGACTTGCTTTACCGGAACCTGTACGTTTTGAATGACATGTACTGGAGACATAGTGATGTCTGCAAGTTAGCTGGGATTCTGTCAACTTTCTCAAGTGAAACCTCTACCATGTTCATTTGTCTCATTACACTTGACAGGTTCTTGGTCATTCGGTATCCGTTTGGTCAACACAGGTTCTCAAAGACTGGCAAAATTACCTCCATCTGTTTGACACTGATCATTGGTGTCGTGGTGTCTGTGATCCCAGCTGTGTTCCCTGGCTGGGAGATTTACTCCTCTAACGGGATGTGCCTGGCTCTTCCATTTAGTGCCGGGAGACACAAGGGTTGGGAATATTCGGCCGTGTTGTTTGTCGGCCTGAATTTTGTTCTATTTATTCTGATATCCTTTGGTCAGCTGGCAATTTTCCGCGCCATAATCTCGTACAAAGACAGCAGAGTCTCCAGCACGAGAGACAACTCAAGAAGAGCCCAAGATTTGACTGTAGCCAAACAGTTATTTCTGGTTGCCGTGTCAGACTTCTGCTGCTGGTTTCCTATTGGGATTATGGGTATTATGTCCCTTAATGGCTACCAGTTTGACCTTGGCGTCTATGCCTGGTCAGCGGTTCTCATACTTCCAGTAAATTCGGCCATTAACCCTTTTATCTACACTTTGCCATTTTTATATAGGCGCTTGAGGTGTTAATTTCATATTAAGATATTTACTTATCTACTCATTATATCAGTGCTTACTTTGCCGTGTCTGATTACAACAATATTTCTTTAAAAATAAACACCTAATTTACTTTAATTTCTATTGTGGTCTATAAACCATTTTTTTAAAACTCCACCACTTTTAACTAATAAATGGGATATTAATACAAACATACTATTTCAGTAATACAGAAGTGATAAATTGCTCAGCATAAACATACATTGAGCGGAAATATGTGAACTATCGACCGAATAGAAATTACTCGTAATCGTTGATCTAAATATTCTAATAAGCCACTGAATTCATAAACAAGCAGATAGATACAATTTAGATACAAAAATAGATACAAAATAGAGACAAAATATCTTTACAAATTTAATGCAGTTTAGTGGATGGGTTGAATTTAGCTTGTTTGTTTTGCTCAGAGCTTACATTTAGTCTGCGTCATTCAAAGAACATAAATTAATACAAACTGACATGAATTTGATCAACTAAAGATTTTTTTTTACAGCAAAAAATCTTAAGAAGGATTTTCTTATAATATGTCTTAAATGTTTAAAAGATAATAATAATATTTTTAAAACATGTCAGTATTACCTTCAAAATCTCTTTAACTCATATACCATTAATATTTTTTTTTAAATTTGTTTATGTATACATGTATTCAGTGACCCACAAATTAAATCAAATTTTATTCATACATTTTTAATGAAATACGTCATTGTTTTATTTCTTATTACTTTCTTGTCCATTGTAAGTCTTACTTTATGTATCTTAATAGATATATATGAATGTAATTATATTGACAAACCTTCTTCATATTGCATTTAATATATTACTTAATCTCTGTAATTAATGTCCTACTTCATGCTTCCATTTTTTACCAAACTGTATCTGTTTTAAAGTCTGGATTGTATTTAACAAATAATATTAATAATTAACTTGAAGAAATCTGGTATGTTTTTTTTCCTATCACCTTATTAACTGTGATATTGTATTGTAATTGTTTTACTAAGTGATGCTGTGTGCATAGATGTCATTCTTATAACTAGAATTAATTGTTTATAAATAAAGTAAATATTGCAATTGTCATTTTCAATGTGTGTATCAAGCCATATTAAATAAACTTTAAAAGAATGTATAATATTTATATAGCTGATACTTAACATGAGGATGTATACGTTTACTTTATTGGTATTCGTTCGTTGATTGTACAATTATATGATGTATAAAACCTCAAATTAAATTTAATCCAACTTCTTGTGTTTACATTTAATCAATTGAATAAATCTTATTTTTATTTAGCTAATTTTAACTTGACAGTGTCTTTCCGTTGTTCCTTTTACTCCTTGTCTTCCAGCGTGTTTTCTTCAACGTTTTCATTGTCTTACGAGACACATTTAAGAGGACATTGAATTAAAAATAAAAATTTAAAAAACCCGTAAAAAACCAAGTTTTTGATTATAAATCCTTTATGTGCGAGACATAACTAAAAGAATGTTCATTATAATACGCAGCGCAAGACCATTTAAATTTTGATAAATTGTTTTTATCACCGGTAAAAAACTGCCTTAAAAAATTCAGCTCACTAGCTTACGAGGAAGTGGGTTAAAAATTGATCCAAAGTTTTGGCGACAAGCAAGCAATGGCGCAAGCAACCAGACACCACGAGTTAACATAGAGGATTTAAAAACCGTAAAAAACAAAGTTTTTCACTATAAATCCTTTCTGTACTAGACTTAACTAAAAGAATGTTCATTATAATACGCAGCGAAAGACCTTCCAAAAATACAAAATTGCTGTTGTATATTAAAACATGTTTAACGTAATGCGCACCGATCAGGAATATCTTTAAAAAAAGTGTTGTCAATAAAATACGCACTTTATTGCGCGACAGAAAGGTTGTTCAATATAATACGCACCGCGACACTATCTCAAAAAATAACATAATACATAGGAATAAATAAAATAATCTAACAATTCAATAATTTAATTACAGTACATGCGATCGATCAGAAATTTTGATACATAGTTTTTATCATCGGCACAAAACTGCCTGCTAAATTTCAGCTAGCTAACTTACAATGAAGTGGGTTAAAAATCGATCCAAAGTTTTGGCGACAAGCAAGCAATGGCGCAAGCAAGCAACCAGACACCACG
Organism: Ampullaceana balthica; assembly: GCA_944989445.1. Taxonomy (NCBI): domain Eukaryota; kingdom Metazoa; phylum Mollusca; class Gastropoda; family Lymnaeidae; genus Ampullaceana; species Ampullaceana balthica. The sequence continues at coordinate 311,146 of CALYLW010000924.1, forward strand.
AGTTAATGTAAAGTATTTAAAATAAGAAAAACCCGTAAAAAACCAAGTTGTTTACTATAAATCCTTTATGTACGAGAAGTAACTAAAAGAATGTTCATTATAATACGCAGCGCCAGACCATCCAGAAATACAAAATTGCAGTTGAGTCGTAAAACATGTTTAATATAATGCGCACCGATCAGAAATATGTTTATAAAAAGAGCTGTCAATAAAATACGCACCTTGTTGCGCGACAGAAAGGTTGTTCAATATAATACGCACCGCGACGCTCTATCTCAAAAAATAGCATGATACATAGGAATAAATAAAATAATATAAAAATCAATAATTTAATTACGGTACATGCGATCGATCTGAAATTTTGATACTATATTTTTATCATTGGTACGAAACTGCCTGCAAAATTTCAGCTCGCTATCTTGCGAGCAAGTGGGTTAAAAATCGATCAAAAGTTTTGGCGACAAGGTCGGTCCGCCGCAGACACCACGAGTTAATATAAAGGATTTAAAAACACAAAAACTTAACCTGTATACTCAATACAAATAGTAATTGTTGTAATTTACAAAAAAATATTTAATTAAATTTTTAAAACATTAATTTCACAAGTTTTTCCTACACTAATGAGATGAAAGAAATTTCACTTACTTCAAGCCAAGTATATTAGTTTCCATCATAAATCTGAAGTTAACATGTTATAAAAAAAAACCCGTAAAAAACCAAATTTTTGACTAAATCCTTTATGTACGAGACGTAACTAAAAGAATGTTTATTATAATACGCAGCGCAAGACCATCCAAAAAATACAAAATTGTAGTTGTGTCGTAAAACAGGTTTAATATAATGGGCACCGATCAGGAATATGTTTATGAAAGTGTTGTCAATAAAATACCCACCTTATTGAGCGACAGAAAGGTTGTTCAATATAATACGAACCGCGACGCTCTATCTCAAAAAATAACATGATACATAGGAATAAATAAAATAATCTAAAAAATCAAAAATTTAATTACGATACATGCGATTGATCTGAAATTTTGATACCTTGTTTTTATCGTCAGTACAAAACTTCCTGCTAAATTTCAGCTCGCTAGCTTACGAGGAAGTGGGTAAAAAATCGATCCAAAGTTTTGGCGACAAGCAAGCAATAGCGCAAGCAACCAGACACCACGAGTTAATAAAAAGGATTTAAAAAGGACGCTTATGTTTATTTAAATTTGTCGACTTGGTAACTAAATTAGCGTTATGTTAATGAATGAAATCAAAACTATGTGGTTGAGCCTCCCTCTGTAAATGTTTATCAGACTAAGGAAGCAATAAATTCTCTAAACTTTGTCTTACAATTTGTTTAAAATTTAACACTGTCAACGGTATAATTGTAACCATACAAAGATAATAAGAGACTGTTATCATTATTTTACAACTATTGCATCATTCAGGGCAATAGTTACCATGGTCATTCTAATCTGTTAAAATCTCTTTTTAAAAAATGGTCAAATTCCAAAATTTTAATGTTGTGATTTAACCTGCCCTTTATTAATAATTATCATTAAAATCTTTTAATAATTATACTGGGCTCTAAAAACATACTAAAGTTTATTGAAATATATTTGTTTTAAAAATATAATCCTGTACATGTATTGCGATGTGATCCATGTTAAACATGCTATCTGTGTGATCACTTCACAAGTTCACTACAGATGAGTCCAGTGGAAATATCAAATCGTTAAGTTTGATGTCTCATCATTTGTTTCATATTTTAAACTTATATCAAAATAACATTCATACAATCGAATCCATGACAAATATACTCAGTTGCACTGTTGTAAATACTATAATACTTTAAAATTAATCTCATTTTTACAAATTCTAATCTTCATTTTTTAACTTATAATTTTCCCATGCATCACCAAAAGGATTGTTTATGTCTAAACAATCACGCCCATTTAAACTTACACAAACACTCGTCTTACAAACCCACGCACACATGCGTACATGGGCGTCGCTAGGAATTTTTCTAGGGGGGGGGGCAAATAAAATCCACTTTTTTTTTAAATTTTAACTGACAATGCCATACAGGTACAACTTTCAATTAAATTCAAGTTCAGTATAAAATAAGGGTTGAAAAAAGCCTTAGAAATTAATAAGACTTACAAATTAGTGCTGTAATAGCTAAAATACAACATTTATTAATGCATTTAATAAATTAAAAACATTTTTTCTCAAATGTAGGGGGGGGGCAAATGCCCCCCCTTGCCCCCCCTTCCCTACGCCCATGCATGCGTATCACGTGGTTTGCATTGTAAAAGTAATGAGGTTAAGAGAGTGACCAACATTTGGATTTTACAAACCTCCCCTCTTGTATACGTCATACACTTCTGCTAGAAGTCAAGGAAAGATTCTGAATTTTTTTTTGGTCCCCTGTGATCTGAAACATTCGTGACCAAATGCAAATGGGGCAAAGGAAGTCCAATGTAAGAGAGTTCGCATTTGTTGTGTTGACTTGAAAACAGTAGACGTTATGTTCCCGTGTTATTTTTAAAATAATTATGGCGTATATTATTTCCCAATGCCACCTTTTTATGTTGTATGGCTTATGAGATCGTACATACATTATACTAAATAGTTATTAAACTTTTGACACAAATTATGTTATCGTATATGTATTATTTTTTCCATCCAAATTTTTACCATAGCAATGAAAGTAGTTTAATGCTGACAATGCTGGTACTTTAAATATGGATGACGAGCTGAGGAGCTAAATTGAACGTTACATTTTATTTTTGTTTACCTGATTAGACAGTCATTTAGTAAAATAAAATGAGAATGATTTAAAAATTAGTGTCAATCTGTTGTTATTTGTTAACTAGAAGAGCAAGGGACAAAAAGAAGCATAAAACAAATATGTTAGGGCTGCGGAAATTAACTATTAATTTCTCGATTAATCGTTAAAAATTTTATCGATTAATATCGATTTAAATAATTTTAACCTATAAAAAATTTCGATTAAATTTATGAAGTCATTTATAATATTTTTTTTTCAATTTAATAAAAAAAAATTAATTATTAATAATTAATAATAATTTATATATGTTTTTAATGTACAAACTTCTCCCGCGTATTGTTATAATGTATGAATTTTAAGTAGACTTGCAGATGTAAACAAAAAATGGCGAATAACGACAGATTCAGCATAAATTTAAGAACATAAACGGAAAGTTGAGCAAACATTTTGTTATTAAGCTAACTGCGGATGGCAAAGTAGATGGTGAAAAACTTTACTGCGTTCACTGCCGTAAACAATTCGCTTTTCGGGGGATCAAATACATCGCTGAGGTACCACCTTCAGCACAAACATATAAGACAGGGAACATAACTCAATAAAACAAAAAATGTAAATTATTTGTTTTTGTTACTTCCCTTGAGATGTTCAGTTTAATGACGTAATTAATTTTAATTTTGGCTTTATCGAGGGCCTTTTGTAGCTTCCTCGTCGACTCTTTCAAGGCTACTAGTTAATAGGCTATTCTGTCAGTCGGTCTATCTGCTAACGTGAATCTTTGCAACGGTATTTTCTCGCACTTTGTTTAGCTTGCTTGAATTAAAATTGGGCAGACACCTGTATCCAATATTTCATTTGATTTGCTAAGTCTGTAGTCAAGTTGCTATTTGGTGCAATGTTATTTTACTATTAACTCAACAATTGTCTTCAAATGGAAATCATACAATTTTAAACAATGAATTTGTATTAGAAGAGTGAACTCTCAATAAAAATTGTAATTGTTACAACCTTGCGAAGACAGGGACGTTATGGTTACATTAAACATGTTTTAATAAAAATTTTAATAGCATCTTTAAAAAAATGAATTTTTAAAAATATATATATATAGTTCCAGTGCACTAAAAAAAGAAAAACAAATCCTCTGACATCTTCAAAATTAAAATCATGGGCACAAAGAAGTTTGATTTTTGAGATAAATAATTAACCTGCATTGTTTCAGGATGTTCATGGGAATTTCATCTCCCAAAAAATTTGCAGTAGAAGTAAAAGTTTCTTGAACTCTCAATTTATTGTGGTTCAGAGACACACTGCGTATCCGTGACGCATTGTCGTATGTTGACAGAGATGAAACATAATTCTCATAAGTATTTTTTAAAATAAATAGATTTCAGGTGAAATGTATTTATTTTGAAAACTTCTGTCATTTTTTACGGGTAAGACACTAGTAATTCTTATAATTCTGAGTCCACATGATGTATCATGAATATTACCCATTTATTTGATTTTCGATATCAAAACGAAAGTCGTTTTTTAAGAGGCAGCAACCCTGAAGATAAAAATTTGGAAAACGGGGATAAGGACAAAAAGCAGAAAATTAACCATGAAAAAAAAATGGGAAGTTCACCACGACAAACAACAGGAAGTGCACCACGACAAAGTTGGAACAAATTCAAAATCTGAAAATGTCGTCAGTTGATTTTTTACAGATGACGTCCTCTGGCCGTCACCAGCAGCTCCCTGGCACATTCTGACCTTATAACGGGCTCTGCTGATTGAGACCATCACAAACCGAAATGAAAACAACTGTTAAATTTAAACAGCTTTAATGTCATCATAGTTGAGATACGATTATCTTTTGATAGAGCTTGTATTGGTGCCAGAATTTGCTAGTGATTTGAAGGTTATCATTTTATCGCCATAAATGTGTAGTCTGCAAAAAATTATGCTGATTAATTTATATTTTTCTGGGTGTTGTCTGCAACGGTTAAGAAAATAATGTAATGTTGAAATGTGATCTTCCAAACTACGTACATAAATTGATTGTCAACGCTAGTAATGATTTAATGAAATATATTTGTGAAATTTCGTACTTTTATTATTGAGTAGTAACAATTTAGACAGGAAAATGTCAGACAATGGAATAATAATGCTTCGAGTCGTTTGAAAATTTTCAAATCAATAATCTCTCATAAATAAATCTTACATGTTACCACCTTTCTTTCATTTTATAAACCTCAATATCATACATCTCAAACACTTTTCTGTTTTTAGAGACACGCCAAACATTTAATTACCGAGTCTTCCATATCAACACCTCTTACATCTCGTCAACAACTCTAAATTTTGATTTCATCAATTGTTATGTCTAGTACTTGGGTACGTTTAGAAAAAGCCATTTCTGTACAAGACTTGTCTCCCCATAGTTCCCTGTGGATACAACTCCCACTACTAGCAGTTTTAAAACGTGTCGAATCATAATTGACGTTCAACATATTTATTTAAAAAATTTGATCTGGACCTGTAAAAATTGTGTTTACATTATTTTAAAAAATATATTTTTTACACATTATATTTAAATTTTAAATTTTGATAAGGTAACTGTAAGTTTAAAACTATTATTAGCGTAATGGTGTTAAAATGTGATTTTGACAAGAGGGAAAATTTAAATTTTGGCCTTTTAAAGAAAAAAAGAAAAGCGATTCAAAAGGACGTTGAAATAAAATAATATGAAATTCAAATGCTGAGGAATTAAATGTAATCAAAGGTTAAATTAAAACAAGAGATTTAGACAAAGTATATACAATTAACAAACATTTTTGAATAAATGTTACTTTAATGTACATTAAACAGATAATGTTATTAAGAACTCACCCGAATTTATCCTTTTCACTTTCTCTTACATACACACTCCCGAATAATTTTTCTTACAAACAAATCATTTTTCTTACACATATTCTCTCACTCCTTTTTTAAATCCTTTATAATAACTCGTGGTGTCTGTTTGAGCCCTTGCTTGATTGCTTGTCAAAAAAACTTTGGATCGATTTTTAACCCACTTCCTCGTGAGCTAGCAAGCTGAAATTTTGAAGTCAGACTTGTGCCGATAAGAAAAACGATATATCAAAATTTCAGATCAATCACATGTAATGTAATTAAATTATGGAATTTTTTTATTATTTTATTCATCTCTATGTATCCTGTTAAATTTTTGAGATAGAGTGTCGCGGTGCGTATTATATTGAACGACCTTTTTATTAATACTTTCCTGTAGCGCGATTTGGTGCGTATTATATTGACAATACTTTTTATAAACGTATATCCGATCGGTGCACATTATATTAAACACGTTTTACGAGACATAACTAAAATTTTGTATTGTTGGATTGTCTTGCGCTGCGTATTATAATGAACTAGATTGTTCCGGGGCGCCGTGGCGCCTTCGGCGCCCACTTCTTTTAGGGCACCTACGGCGCCCGCCTTATTCATAAGCAAAAATTAAACTTGCTGAAATGTTCACAAAGTATTTTTATAGGGGCCGTCCATAAAGTACGCCACTTTTTTGTCAAAACCCCAAGTAACTTATCCTTGTTTGATAAATACGAAATATTAAACTTCCTGAAATGTACACAAAGTATTTTATAATTATAAATCATCAAATCCTATTTTTACATCGTTCCCTTTTTCCAAAATTAAGATATAAGCTAAAGCAATGACGTCATATAATATATTTTTTACAGCGCGTCTTTAATTTGTAATTAATTTGCACACCTTTTGATGCACACCTTGTGTTAAATATAAGATCAACCAATGACGTCATATTAAATATTTTTACAGCGCTAATCACCACACGATTTTTTAAAACTGCTATAGACTGTTCTACATCATCAGCGTTCCACATCCAATGATCCACTTGGGCTTTTATATTATATATATATATATATATTATTTTAGTTATGTCTCCTATATAAAGGATTAATAGTCAAAAACTTTTTTTTTACGGGTTTTTTAATTGCATCATAAATTCTCGCAAAAATTTTCTCTATCATAAATACTTGAAAACCATTTTTCCTGTATCAATATTTCTACACCATTTAAAAGAGCTGAAAGTTTAAACAACTATCATAAGAAACAATATTCTACGTTGACTTGTTGCTAGAGAAATCATTTTTAAGGATGTTTAATATTTAAGTTTCAATCAGTTCTCATATAGACGTAATCGTACGTCTTTTTGAGCTTAACCATTTTTTCAAATGTGTTAGTGATCCCCCTAAATTAGATGGGTAAATTTTACTTTCCATGTATAGAAGTTAATTTTTATTAGATTTAAGATATACTGAATGTTAATGGTAAAATCTGAACGCCTTTTAAGATTTTAGATTTTTTAAAAATATAGTTACATTGTATTGTTTTATGAGATTTGTATATAAAAATATGTTTAATAATATTAAGATATTTTTTATGTTAAATGTCAAGACAGATAAAATTTTAGCGATTGAAGATTTAAATGTAATATAGCATTAAACATAATTTTTCAGTTTTCTGTACTTTAATTCGCCACCATTGTTATACCTTATCAGTGTATTTTTATAACATGCTAGTGAAGCCTGCATTGTTAGACATACGCCATCAATAAGCTTAGGACGCAATAATTCTCTGTATAAAAGAAGATTATGTTATAGATAGATGGGCAAAGATATTTTAGTTCACTGATTTACGTTTTAACCTTCAGCTCAGGACACAACTGTTGTTACATTGGGTCTTTTTGTTAACTAGAGATATATGGAAATGTTAGAGTGATCATGGTCAATATGGCTCTAAATGATGCATTAGTTGTAAAATAATCATTTACACCAGTTGAACTTGTAAAAGTGTGTGGTTTTGGAAGACAAGATAAGACAATATTTTAGTTCGTTTATTCTGATACCAAATTTACATCAAAACTTGTTCTGTCAAAGTGATTTGAGTTTATTTTTTTAGCAAATCTCCAAACGTCATTACCTAACTTACAGATTCTAAAAAAACGAAGGCATTTTTAAAAAAAAATTTTTTTTTAAATACATTGATTATTATTGGTATTTTTTATATGTGTAAAGTTATTTGTAAGTTAAAGCCATTTTAATTGTGTCTCGTAATGCAATGGAAACATATAAAAAACACGTTGGGGTAACTAAGACAAAGAATGAACTCGAATAATCGAACAATGGATAAAAAATTCCATTTATTTAATTTATACAAATAATAAAAAGAAAATAATGTTTTATAATTGTGAATTTGAATTTAAATAGATACACAATTTGAGTTATCAATGAACGAACACCATAAAGTAAATGTATGCATCCTCATTTTCAAACATTTTAAGGATATTTACTATGGCTTGATAAAAACATGAAAAAAAATCGCAATATTTTACATTAATGAAAGCAAATAATTATCAATATACATAATTCCTGACGTCTGTATGTATGTAGGTATGTATGTGTGGATGTAACGCTACTAATTTTAGAAAGCAGCGCACCAAATTACTGCACCAAAAATAACTCTTTTCGAACATTCCGCATAAAATTGTTCAATATGATAATAAGTGAATCAAATAAAAATAAATAAAATAAATAAAAGTTCTGTATTAAGTTATTTTTTAATCTGATGTGTATTTATTTTGAAAACTTCCGTCATTTTTTACGGGTGATACGCTAGTAATTATAATAATGTTGTCCACTATTTCCAATGACAATTTTCATCTCCATCGAGCTCTGACCTGGGGTTCTCGTGAGTCGGTGGCGCGAGAAGGCAAAGTCATCCTACAGTAAATACTGTGAACTGTCTTGTATCCGTCAGTCCCTTAACAGGCAAATGCGAACCTGATTATGTCCGAAAGACAACTTTTTGTTCAGGTTAAAGCCAAACAAGGACCGGTCTGACGCGTATGTTTGTGGCAGAGGAGACAGGGGCACATCTGCTGGCCGAATGCTCTGCAGCGATTGGTGATGTGGGCACGTCAGGCAGCACCAGAATTTCCAATTGGTTATAAGAATGTCAACCATAAAAACAGAAGCAAACAGCAAGTTAAATTTTTAAATAAATATAGCAGTGTATAGGATGATATAATAAAGACATCAAATATGACAAGAAGTAGATAATTAAACAAAAGTGTCTTGGCATTGCGTGTAACCCTCATTGCCATGGACTGTGAACGCAACATCTTTGGTCAACAGAACGGAATGGTCTTTTAACATAATAATATTCTGTATAGAAGGAGTTTCCGTATAGAGACGACAAGAAATGTGATTGAAGTGTTTGATTATTTAATACATTTATGTATATACGATATCTTTTTAAAAAAATTTGTCAATAAAGTTTAAAGTTAAATAGATGATGTTCGTTTTTAATGAGAAAAAACAAACAATTTACATAATTTTTTGTGTTTTTAAAAACTAATTTTTTTAACTACCGGTACATTATTAAAATCCTCCATAAGCTTTTAAACTTAACGGAATGTACGAAAGAATTTGCATAAGTAGATAAATTTCATGCCAGTTATTACTCAATTATGTTTTTTTAAAAGACGCAGCCCAAACTAAATAATTAATGATAATACAACCAAAAAGTAGCCATTAATTTTAACTTACAAGCTTTAGAATTTGGAGATTTTGTCATAGGTGTTTTCATACTCATATTAAAAGTACTTTTAGAGTTCAATGCTTCCTTTATTTGTTTTTATATCATTTGTTTCCGCTTACTTGATGTTTACAGCTAAACAAGAAAGCTTTTAAAATATCAAATATGTATTGTACTCATACATCATTTTTATATTAAAGCAGTGGAACTGTACACATAAGTTGTAGAAAAAATTCCTAATTTCAAGTAAATTTGGGGAATCTTTGCAATGAAATTTTTGAAAAGATATATGTGAAAAAGTGTACTTATCAAAAGGGTATTTTTTTTATTAATGTTAAATCTTCTGCAAGAAATCAACTTTTAAAGCTCTTATATATAGCTGGCAATGTGTAGATTGTAGGATTTATTGCTGAGTTTACTGGGAGAATGAGAACCGCTGACCAGGCATAGGCTTCAAGGTTAAACTCGTAACCATTAAGGGACATAATACCCATAATCCCAATAGGAAACCAGCAGCAGAAGTCTGACACGGCCACCAGAAATAACTGTTTGGCAACAGCTAAATCTTGCGCTCTTCTTGAGTTGTCTCTCATGCTGGAGATTATGTTGTTATACCAGGTTATGGAAAGGAAAATGGCCAGCTGACCAATGGCTATCAGAATAAATAGGACAAAGTTCAGGCCGACAAACAACGCGGCCGAATATTCCCAACCCCCGTGACTCCTGGCACTAAATGGAAGAGCCAGGCACATCCCGTTAGAGGAGTAAATCTCCCAGCCAGGGAACACAGCTGGGATCACAGACACCACGAAACCAATGATCAGTGTCAAACAGATGGACGTTATCTTGCCAGTCTTTGAGAACCTGTGTTGACCAAACGGATACCGAATGACCAAGTACCTGTCAAGTGTAATGAGGCAAATGAACATGGTAGAGGTCTCACTTGAGAAAGTTGACAGAATTCCAGCTAACTTGCAGACGTCACTATGTCTCCAGTACATGTCATTCAAAACGTACAGGTTCCGGTAAAGCAAATCTGCCCCAGCTATGATCAATAAGTAGACACCCATGATAAAATCAGACACACCTAGACAAACAACAAACAGCCCGTAAGCTGTTTTAAATACAGCCCTGTCAAAAACTAACCTGTATATCACCACCACCATGTTCCCAAGAAGAGACAAGACACCGACCAACCATAGAATGACACGTTTCAGTGGGTCACCAATCATGTCTTGACACGTAGAGATTGCATCACGTGGTGCGTGACAATTTTCTGCTGTTATGTTTGTGCCTCTGATCACGTCACAACAGATCCTAAAGTCATCTGTGTAGAAAGCTTTGCCAATAGACAACCAGCTCAGGTAGCCATCTTTGATGTTTATCAATTCTGTTCCACGTACATCAAAGATGTCAAGGTCGACATTTCCAGTGACGTGGTTTAAATCAACAGGTTCAACATGGCGAAGCTCCAGAATCCTTAGATTGGTTAAATTTACTAACGACTTAATTACAATATTACCACACTTAGTGTAAGACAAATCCAGTACCTGTAAATTTAAAGGAAATTTAAAGCCGTCATGAAGCTCCAAGTTTGGATTGTATGATAAATTCAATATTTGCAAATCTTTAATTTTGTCTAGGTCAGAAAAGTAATTTTTCCTTGACATATCATTTTGACTGACATCTAAGTTCCAAACATCTAAAGTGTCAAGACTGTTCAGTACATTGTTCAAGTTATTTATTTTACATTGACTGAAATTTATGTCTACCAGTTTGAAAAAAGGAAATAAGGAATAGACCATTGGAGTAATGTCAAATGAGTTTGTATTATCATATACCTGAACTGTTGTTTCGAGAATACGCACGTAAAATGTGCTGTCATTACCACTTACTTTTCTTATGACATTGGACATACAAACATAGCCATCGGCACAAGGAACCAGACATACAAATCTATTGATTGCACTAGGGCAGTGATCAGTTGTATCACAAATCTCCTGTCGAAGACAAATATTTCTTAACGTAAACTTCAGTTTCCCTTGGCACAATGTCGTCTCGACGTTATCCGAAACTTCGTCTTCTCCATGAGGACAGTCCCTTTTATAGTCATTGACAAGGTATGCAGGGATACAGTAGGAATCTGGACACTTGACAAATCCTTCTGGACACACGAATCGTTCACAGTTTTGTAAATGAAAATTGTTAGGTGACCCAATTCTATTTCGCTGTGAATCTACTTGGTATAAACAATTAGAATCTGCCGAGTTCGGACCCTGGAGATAGCGGACGTCATTTTGACTGACATTTGAAACTATCGAATAATATTTGTTGTTTCTTACCAACGGGCACATAAATCTGTGGGGAAAGCAAAGAGTTACCTCAACTAAATCACAGGAGACATGGTTTTTCATAATTTCATATATTACGTTTTCCTTAATGTTAGTTTTAATTGTATTGTTTTTTAAAGGACAAATTGGGATGTGTTCTTTTAGTGAGATGTCATAGTACATTTTCTGATAAAGTAAGGACAGCACTGTATTTTGCCTTTCATATTCAATTTGGGTGAATAATATATTTATGATACTTGTGTAAAGTACCTGATTGAACGTGTTGTGTATTTTGGAATGGAAATCATTCATTGTAATTCTATTTTGTTTAAAAGTCATTTCTGATTCACATAGTATAAAATGTACATAATCTATTGTGCAATTAGAACTATGCCAGTTAAATTTAGTTGACTCAAAATCATGAGAGCCCACTTTACTATAGTAATTCTGTTCCAAGTAATAACAATTTCCCTCTTCAACACTACTAGTCAATTTAGCCGTTAGCACAAATGGATTACCATCGCCCAAATAATACCTGGATTGGTTGAGTTTGCTAACACCATAAAGTCCGACAATACCGATGAAAGTGTAATTTCTGTTGATTGGTTCACAAGAAGATTCCAATTGATTTATACACAGTTCAGATTGAATTTCAGTGGTCACCAAGTCAACAAATGTTTTTTCAAAGATAGATGTCACATATTCCAATTCACTTTGAGTATTTAAGTAAACCAAATGTGATTGCGGCAAATTATGAAAACAGATAGTTTCCCCATGTTCCACAATTAGTTCGTCATTCCAGTCTACCACGAAATAACAGCTGTTGCCATTCTTGTAACCCGAATAACTTTCGTGGCATGGGTTGCAAAGAAGGTCAAGGCTTTTCTTCACAATATCATGTTTATTTTTTAAACTTTTTGTTTTTATTACGTTCACGTTTGTCTCTGCAGAGTTCAATTGGGAATTAATTATTATAAACAATCTTCTCACTTCAGTAATTCCCCTTTGTTCACGCTCAAGCCAATCAGAAACATTGTAATCAGACACGTGACCAGTTATGTTTTGACCCATGACGACTATGGCCAGTTTACGTTCAATGTTTTCGGCACCATTAAACACATCTCTCGTTTCATTAAATAAGTTTTCAATTGGCAAATGTTGAGGACAGGACGAGGTGTTTATTGTTAATATGGATTCGTAATATGTTGTTGGGGTGATGTTTTTGTCTGTAAATGTTTCAAATGTGGTCATCTCAGTTGGACCATACGTCATCAGGAAAAGATTTTTGGTATGAGGCAACCATCTAACAGGTTCATGAAGGTCTATAAATGAAGTGAAAATTTGTTGTTGTTGTTCTAAGTCATGTCGACAATCGAAAACGAGAGCAATGTTAATATCCCCTGCCTTGCAATCCCAATTTGTCGCCCTTGCCAAGAGAACTGAAGAGATGATGAGAGTTTAATGAATAAAATATTACAATATATTTCGTTAGAATTTTAAATTATACATTTTTAACTTGATTTGAAGGTATGAACAAAATAACTGTTTTATTTAAAAGTGATTTAAAAGATATTAAGTAGTAAGTCAACATTATGTATTTAATTTCCTTCCAAATACGTCAACAACATGTGTATACTGAGGTGGTCGGCATTATTTATTCGATTTTTGACAGCAATGTTGGCTTCACTATACAAACTATTTCAATATATAAAAATACATTAAAATTAAATAATTATTTGAGCAACGCCTAAAGACAATTTAATAACATACAAGAAAAATTGGCGTTAAGTTTTGCAGCTAAACATGATAAACCTAATTTAAATTAATAAATCGACTTACGTGATAGCAACAGTAAAACTATTGTGATGAGAGCATGGCGTCCAGACATGGTATTAAAATATGTTTAAAATGAAACTTAGTAACAGTTCTACATAAAATAAAATCACTAGCAATTGAAATAAATAAATGTCAACACCAAAAATTCAAGTAAAAAAACCAACAAAAAACGGAGCACTAAAGGATGTTTGTGAATCGTTAGACTCGGTGGATCTGTCTAACATTTAAAAAAAAATGAATGACTGAATGGTTGTAATGTCAATGCAAATTATTAGGAGAGCTATTTAATATTGAGTTTGTTTCACAAAATAGGACGAGGCGCTTTGTGTGTGGAGGGCGTTAGGCAGTAATGGAAGTGAGACGACCAATCGTAGTTGACATGTCGATTACAAATGTCATCAGACAGTCTGCGTTTGATGACATTTGCTAGTATGGTTCAACACATTGTTAAATCGTTAAATGTAAAAATGTATGTTTCACAAAGATCTATTGAGTACGTTCTCGTCTCCTTGACGATTGAGTTGAACCAAAATATTTGACATCAGAGATTATTTTAACAACATTGTCTATCGCACATCACGTGTCTCCCGGCACTAAATGGAAGAGCCAGGCACATCCCGTTAGAGGAGTAAATCTCCCAGCCAGGGAACACAGCTGGGATCACAGACACCACGACACCAATGATCAGTGTCAAACAGATGGAGGTTATCTTGCCAGTCTTTGAGAACCTGTGTTGACCAAACGGATACCGAATGACCAAGAACCTGTCAAGTGTAATGAGACAAATGAAGTAATTGGGGTGAGACTGCAATCAGACTTTTAAAAAGGTAAATGCATAAAATAAAAACAGGGTATTAGTAGGCTTGACAGGACGTAACAGAACAGCGAACGTTTCGGCAAAGAGCCTTCTTCAACGGACAAATAGTACACAAATGAAACGAATAAAACGAAATAATAGAAAAAAAACACTTAGCTGCGGTGAAATCCAAGTAGTGACAAGCTGATTGATTGGCCACACCCACCCTTTGCTTTCCTATTTAAGCTCTTACTTTTCTCTCCTTGCTTTATCTCTACTGGACTACTTGGATTTCAACAAGCTGAATAGATGTAATATCAATGCATACTACTAGAAGAGCATTTTAATAGTGAGTTTATTGCACGCAATAGGGTAGGTGCTTTGTTTACGGATATATACGGGTGACGCATGGTAGTAATAGAAATGGGCGGAGCAAACGTAGATGTCACGTCAATCAAAAATGTCATCAGACAATCGACGAGGAAAGAAATGTGTCTAGATTTATCGCTTATTTGGCAAGAAATGACCGGTCTATAATTAACACATTGAAAAACTCGGTTAAGCTTACAATTAAAAATATATTTAACAAGAATCTACTTCAAACCATAGAGTCTATATGACGAATGAGTTAAACTAAACATTTCACAATATATAATAACATTGTGCCTCTATCAGCAAATCAAAGTAGACGATTAATAAGGTTATTGGAAATATAATTCTAGTTAATGTCACTTAACTGCATTATTAATTACACTATAAATGTTTTTTTCCCTAAATATTTATTAAGGTTTATGCAATTGTTTTCAAACGTATTATTTCAATGCACATTTTAAAATATGATTGCTAGTAGATGTGAAGTCAATAGTAACTGGAAACTAGTGATTGGTGGATTGTTTTAATCATTTTTTTAATAGATGGGAATGGTTGAAGCTTTCAGGTTGTTGTTTTTTTTTGTATTTGTTTTTTTTTATTTTTATTTCTTTATGGAGCTGGAGAAGTACGCGATAGAAATGGTGTGGCAGAATATGCGCATGGCAGATTTTGTGGGGAAATGTATAGAAGAGAAAGACGATAGGGTCACTTGCGGTTGAATTCTTACGAACATTATCTACTTAATTTAATAATCTAGATACGTCGCGCGGCGTAGCATACGCCTCAGACTTGCCTATAAACAGTTCAAAGAAAGTATGTAAAGAACAGACACAAAATACAGCACGAAGAAATCAGAAAAACTTGAAGGAACGTCGAAAAGGGGGGGGGGTAGGTGGAAACATCACTGACATATTGATAGCCTCGAGACATGCGCACTGCTGTTATCTACCAGCCCCCCCCCCACCTTGCACCAACCTAGATGGCCAAACATAAACTGCAAATGGTCCATCCCAGCGAAACTCATTCGTCATGTTTATTTGAACTCAACTCTGCTTCCTCTTGTTCTGATGAATTATATAAATAGATATATTAAAGTAAATTTTTACTCTACAAATATTGTTTCTTATACAAAGGCGTTGCTATGGGGGCAGGGGCGGGCTGCCCCGGGTTACACCATCAGGGGGTGACACCAAAGTCTAAAATTTTACTATATTCGATTTTATGTAAAATAAAAAACCCCGTAAAAAACCAAGTTTTTTATTATAAATCCTTTATTTACTAGACATAACTAAAAGAATGTTCATTATAATACGCAGCGCAAGACCATCCTAAAATACAAAATTGCAGTTGTGTCGTAAAACATGTTTAATATAATGCGCACCGATCAAGAATATGTTTATAAAAAGTGTTGTCAATAAAATACGCACCTTATTGCGCGACAGAAAGGTTGTCTAAAAAAAATAACATGATACATAGGAATAAATAAAATAATCTAAAAATTCAATAATTTAATGACGGTACATGCGATCGATCTGAAATTTTGATACATAGTTTTTATCATCGGCAGAAAACTGCCTGCTATATATCAGCTCGCTAGCTTACGAGGAAGTGGGTTAAAAATTGATCCAAAATTTTGGCGACAAGGGCGCAACCAGACATTAAGAGTTAATATAAAGGATTAAATACATTTTAAAAAAACGTAAAAAACCAAGTTTTTCACTATAAATCTTTTATGTACGAGACGTAACTAATAGAATGTTCATTATAATACGCAGCGCCAGACCACCCAGAAATACAAAATTGCAGTTGTGTCGTAAAACATGTTTAATATAATGCGCACCGATCAGGAATATGTTTATAAAAAGAGTTGTCAATAAAATATGCACCTTATTGCCCGACAGAAAGGTTGTTCAATATAATACGCGCCGGGACGCTCTATCTCAAAAAATAGCATGAGACATAGGAATAAATAAAATAATCTAAAAAATCAATAATTTAATTACGGTACATGCGATCGATCTGAAATTTAGAAACATTGTTTTTATCATCGGTACGAAACTGCCTGCAAAATTTCAGCTCGCTAGCTTACGAGCAAGTGGGTTAAGAATCGATCAAAAGTTTTGGCGACAAGGGTGGTCGGTCGGTCGGGCGGGCGGCCGCAGACACCACGAGTTAATATAAAGGATTTAATTTTAAAAAACCCTTAAAAAACCAAGTTTTTCACTATAAATCCTTTATGTACGAGACGAAACTTCATTGTACACGTCTATTCCTCATGCTGATGGCCTCTCTGCAATCTCATTTTTTCTCAACAAGAAGGCGAATCTCAAGATCCCTGCAAGTGCCATACTACGATTAACTGAGCTGGTCCTAAATTTAAACTCGTTTGAGTTCAACGGACAGTTTTTTGATCAAATTAGTGGAGTTGCTATGGGAACGAAAATGGGACCAAGTTATGCATGCATATTTATGGGCCATTTGGAACACCTATGGAGTAAAAATTACAAAGGTATCTCTCCAGAGTACTACAGGAGATACATTGACGATTGCATTGGAATTACAAAAATCGACATGCAACAATTGCAAAGTTTTATTGACTTCGTCGGTAACTTCCATGCTTCAATCAAATTTACTTCAACAATCCATAGGCGTTCTGTTAATTTTTTGGATATACAAATCAAATTGAAAGAAAATAAAATATCCACATCAATTTTTTACAAGTCTACAGACAGCCATAGTTTCCTTATGTACACATCGTCCCATCCTGAATCTTGTAAGAGCTCTATCCCATTTTCACAACTATTGAGACTTAAAAGACTCTGCAGTGATGAGGCAGACTTTTTGGAGAAAAGTAATGAGATGCTGGACCTTTTTCGAAAGAGGTCATACCCGGAAACAGTTTTAATATCCGCTGTCAATCGAATTAAAGGCATGACCAGACAGGACACGTTTACATCATCTGTTTCTGATCAATGTGATCGATGCAAATTTATTTTAACTTTTCATCATCATAATTTTAAAGCCCGCCAGGTGATTCTCAAAAACCGACCAATCCTTGTGGCTGACCCTCTAACTCAGCAGGTCTTCAAAAAACCTCCTCTTTTTGCTTTCCGGAGAGATAGAAGCCTCAGAGATATTCTTTAACAAGTCACCTTCCCACAATGAAAGCACATATTGGAACAAAAGGTTGCAACCGTAACCGTTGCAATACTTGTCCATATGTGATGGAAATTAACAACATTTCTTTCCCTCTTGAAAAAAACGTGATTTATGCAATTCTTTGCAAGAGGTGTAACAAAATTTACGTGGGTGAGACTGGTCGTCGTCTTGGAGATCGGTTTAGAGAACACCTGTATAATATAAATAAACAGGCTCAATGTCCTGTGTCTAAACATTTTAACAGTGTTGACCATAACGGCATATCAGATATTGCAGTAACTGGTATTTTATATGCAAGCAATACCCATGATAGAATCCACATGGAAAATAGACTCATAAAAAGATTTGGTACGTTGGCTCCATATGGAATTAACCAAATTCATAATTTTACTTAACTGCAGAATCTTGTTCCCGTTGTGGTTTTTACT
This sequence comes from Ampullaceana balthica, assembly GCA_944989445.1. NCBI lineage: Eukaryota > Metazoa > Mollusca > Gastropoda > Lymnaeidae > Ampullaceana > Ampullaceana balthica. The sequence continues at coordinate 329,461 of CALYLW010000924.1, forward strand.
GTAACTTTGGATACTTCCCCCTTTTTCCTATATCCTGTGTCCATGTTTGTTTTTGTTTTTCCTTTCTTTTTATTTAACATAAATATTTTAAAATACAATATGTTTTAAGAATGTTATTATTACTTATGTAAGTATTGTAAGAATGTATTTTATGTTGTACTGATGAAGGCATTAGCCGAAACGTTTACTGTCGTATCAGTCTAAAAATAAAGCTCAAATTTATTGTTTTCATTGCACAATTTGTTTGTGTATTTTGTATTTTATTTAAAAGATTTATTGCAGTCCCATTCTATATGATCATTACAATACGCAGCGCCAGACCATCTAGAAATACAAAATTGCAGTTGTGTCGTAAAACATGTTGAATATAATGCGCACCGATCAGGAATATGTTTATAAAAAGAGTTGTCAATAAAATACGCACCTTATTGCGCGACAGAAAGGTTGTTCAATATAATACGCACCGCGACGCTCTATCTCAAAAAATAGCATGATACATAGGAATAAATAAAATAATCTAAAAAATCAATAATTTAATTACGGTACATGCGATCGATCTGACATTTTGATACATTGTTTTTATGATCGGTACAAAACTGTCTGCACAATTTCAGCTCGCTAGCTTACGAGCAAGTGGGTTAAAATCAATCAAAAGTTTTGGCGACAAGGGCGGGTGGTCGGGCGGGCGCGGTCCACTAGTTAATATAAAGGATTTAATAAAACAAACCCGTAAAAACAAAGTTTTTGACTATAAATCCCTTATATATAAGACATAACTAACAGTATTTTTTATTTTCAAACTCTTAACTCAACTTTGCTTCATAACCCTAGAGGGGGGGGGACTGAGCTCAGCATGACACGTAAAATGTAAACAAAAGCACGCGGGTACGTCGATGGGTCGCGTCAACGCATCAACTCAAACTCTCACGTGGGAAAAAAACAATAACAAACCGTGAATTTGAATTACATACCTCATATAAGGATAAACTAAAAATGCATTAATTTAATTACGGTACGATCGATCGATCTGAAATTTTGATACGATGCATTGTTAGGTCAGACAGGGCCCGTGTGCCAAATTTCAGCTCGATCGGATCACGGTAAGTGGGTCATTTTTGACTTTTGTTTTTCCGCCCGCCCGCCCGCCCATGACAGACAGAGAGAGATGACGAGACGGCGGTGAAGTTAATATAAGGGATTTAAAAAGTCTGGACATGAAAGAGGCAGTGTCTTCTCTTTTAAAAGATATAAAGCCATTTGGGCTTTGACACACTGACAGCATGGACGATTCCCACCTAACTGCATCACAGTGGGGTGGGGTGTGGGATTTGATTGTTCTATTTAAAAAAATCAAAAGATGGGTTTTCTTTGTTGTTGTTTTGTTAGATGAAAATAATGAATTCAGTTTCATTGACTTTATACTTTTTAAAATGTATATTTATTAAAGGTGTGCAATCATAGATATGCATGTTTATATACAGGTTGTCATCCGGTTACGACAGTCCCATCCTGACTGTAAGTCGCTGTTTCATGGTTACGAACGCGCCCCCATAAAGAATACTATGACGCGTTATATGGTATTTTGTAATGTTTTTATTTTAAAAACTTACGTTTTTTCATGGGGTAACGAATATTTGTCTCTATTTGAAATATAAAACATATATAAAAATATTTATTATTATTATTTCCAACTACAACTTTTTTTTGCGAATTTGTCTCATGGCAAAGTTATCAATCAAGTCAGTAAAGCTAAGTGAGGTTACAAGTTCCTATTCAATGCTCATTAGAGAGAGCATATTCAGTCTTTGTTGTCCCATATAAATTCTAACTCATTTTTATAATCTTTTCAACTTTGAAAATCATCGCTCTCTGCTGAAGTGCGATGTGTACATTTCTAAAGGACTGTGTGAAATGTAGCTCATTCAAAAGCAGCAAAAGTTTTAGCTCTGTGCACGAGTTTTTGGATTTCGCTTTGTGCTACTTCCTTCTGCTTACCATGTGCCTGGGACTGGACAATAACTTTTTTTAAGAGTTCTGAAAATTTGACTAAATCTGTACGTAAGCAGTCTTCGAAATCACTTGAATATTCTGCCATTAACGTGGCTGCTGCCCATTGGATGGCGTCATTGCTGAGCTCAGTTAGGTTTGTAAGAAAGCCACATTTGTCATGGATGTCTTTATATGCGCATAACTGATGTTGTAGGGCTGAAGAAATTGTGTCAATGATTACCAGAAATACATAAACTTAAAATTTTTGTTTCGGGGAGAATATTGTTTTGGTGATGTCTCTTTATCAAATTGACACTTTCTCTTTTTTGATACTCTTGAAAATTGTTTATACTCTTTTTTTCCACGGTCTTGTCCTTTCCTTTGTCTTCATAGGATTTAAATTAAGATTGTTGTCTTTTAACAAACTTCAAATGCATGGCTGAATTCAAAGATATTCTCGGCTCTTGAAGGGATACATAATACATTTGTTTTCTGAAATCTTTCTAAAACTGTTTCCCAAATTTAAAGTAAAATAGCGACTTCTAGTTGTTCTAGTTCCTTCGAAATTCGTCTGCTTCAAGTCGACAGTCACTTGGCTGATTTTCGTTGGTTGCTAATTCTTCCAGTGCTGCAATTGTCTCATGGTATGAGTTCCTAACAGACCTTACATCATCATTTAGGGCTGACCATCTTGTGTCAGACAAGGCTTTGTTAACATGCATCAATTTTATGTGCTTTTGAAGTACCTAACAGCGATGAGTAGATACAACAAGCCGGGTATAAAGATTTTGCAGAAGAAAAAAAATCTGACTGCAGCAGGACAACTTTCCGCTGCACTTTTCTCAACCAACTTGAGGGAATGAGCTGTGTACGGCACATCATAAGCAACACAGAACTTCTCACGAAGAATAGCCTGGACTCCGTCATACTTCATACTCATAGTTGCAGCATATATGTATGACCGTCGGAGGCATTTTCAGAGATTCATACAAACATTTGCCCATCTTTATTATACACTATAATAAGTTTGGGGGAATTTAAATCATTGGGCTTTAGCCCGTTCAGACCCCCCCCCCTTTAATCCCCCATTGGAGAGAGGTGGTCACGCAACTGTGACGATGTATGACGAAGAGGAGGGGTGTGTTTTTAAAAAAAATGACGTCACATCCTGAACTGGCAACTTTAAATAAAAGTTCCACTTAAATATTTGATTCTTTATCATTTATTTAATGACATTTTCAATTGTTTCATGCGTAGTACGATAGTAGAGTGCAGACTTACCCTATTTACATAATTAAATGATATAGGGTGACACCATGAGCTACCGCCCCGGGTGACATTAACCCTAGCGACGCCTCTGTTTGTATATATAGTACGTAAGTATACATTTAAGTTTACATTTTTATAGTTTTCATTTGTCCATTTATTCAGTCAAACTTCTCAACATTTGACCAAAAAATATTTCATTTTCACTTTGTTTTGAGCCGTTTAATTTTAATTTTACCCTTAATTGCTTTTTTAAAATGTAATTTACGCAGCAATTTAGCCTCGTTCCACCAAAATATGTTTTGACAATTCAAATAAACTGAAATAACAGTTTTCAAATTTTATTTTCGAGCTGATATGCTGTATAAGTGATAACAACGAAATTTTCGAGAAAAGAACTGCCTACAGGCCAGCATTAAATTTTCGTTAAGAGATTTGTTGAATAAAAAATGCCATTTTACTTTTTTTTAAACTGAAGGCAATAATCTTCTGTATAAAACAGATAAGATAAGATAAGATAAGATAAGATAAGATAAGAAACGATAAGATAAAATAGCATAAGATGAGCTAAGATAAGATAAAATAACATAAAATAAGATAAGATAAAATAAGATAAGATAAGATATAATAGGAAAGACCTAAAGATTAATAACTTGTCAACGGCGATAAGAACAAACAAAACCCTCGAGTACTTCCGGCCTGTGTCCCAAAGTTGGAACAAAGGCCAATCCTAAAAATTTCGCCAGTCGGTCTATTAGGTCTGACGACCCTTAGCCTAAAGTTAGCTTCCTGCCACATTCTGACCTTATAAAGGATTCTAATGGCACTGATCGACACTATCACCAACCAACAAGGCAACAACATAGCTGTTAATTTTCCATAGATCTAATGTTTTTATTGATAAGATTTCAATTCATGATTTGGTGGGGCTTGTCATAGTTCATAAATTTGCCAAATATTTTAATTTAGTCGGCACATTTTTAATTAGCGTTGGTCTTTAATATATAGTGCTTCATATTTTTTGTAGTTCCGGTTGTGGTGTGCGGCGTTGAAAAAGAAATGTCATATTGGAATATTTTAAGCCTTGAGCACAAGATGATTGTGGTGTCCTAAGTGTCCTTATTATTTAATTAATTGTGGAATACCAACAAGACATTTTGTATCAAGGTACAAGACGTGAAGGTCAACTTGATAACGCCATATTTATTATTTTACACACAGCCGGAAGTGATAGCCTACATTTACATAATTATTTGTACCGGTGTTCACATTCCGTAATATACTATAATGCTTAACATCACTTTTAATTTTGTAATGAAATATGCACATGGCATTAGGTTATTTTCATTATAACTAGTTACAGTAGTAACCTTAAAGACAATTAGATAAATATCTTACACTGTGACAATTATCTGTCGGGCATCTAATAAATAAATATTTAAAAACTATAGTATACCATCCCATCTTAATTTCATATAACACTCATACATCTCCCCGTCATAAAGATCACCAACCACACTACCAAATCAACACCCAATCCTATATTTCATCACCAAATCTAGTTTGTGTGTTCCTTTATTGTTACTGGCATGTCCATGACAGTGTTAATCCATCTAAATTTCTGTAGAAGACTTGTCTTCCCATTGTTCCATGCTGACTCATCTCAGACTATTAGAAGTTTTCAAACTTAACGAATCAAATTTTACTTTTAAAATATCTCCCAACAATCTTTTGATGCCGTCCTGTAGTCAGTTCTTTTCTTTAAAGTCTCTGTTGACGTGGCCAAAGAAAACTTTTTCTACTTTTGATATCAAATCTGTTTATTTTAAGATTGGTTTAATGGTTTTAATAAAAATGATGGTGACACTGCGGCAAACTATGGCGTTGCATAAATATTTTTTGATACACTGAGGTAGAAAATAAATAACTGATTCAAATTTAGAGGGGAAAAATTGGGTCCGAGAATTATTTTAGAAATAACATTAAATCAATAAAAACCTCTACAAATAAAAGATTTGGATACTCTTAATAAAATAAAACATAAAAAAAAACAGCAATGGCGTTTATTTAGACAACATATTCATTTATATTATTTTAATTATTACAATTTTATTAAGAATTCACCCAAAATTTACAATATGTCCTTTCCATTACATAACCACCCCAAAACTAAATGAAAGTTCTAACCACTTCAATCACATATTTCTATTTATAACAAACTTTAAAACCATCCACCAATCATTGGTTGCAGAAATGACTTGAACACAATGTTATACAACACATCTGCTGAAGTTTCTTTATCAGGCATGTAATAAATGATAAAACCTATAAAATTACATCTTTAATAATAATGAATATTTTAAAGAGAACCTTAACCCGGTTGGTATTATCTATAAACTAGGGGTTGTAGGGCCCACTCTTTTTTTTTGTCAAAAGCCCAAATAACTTATCCTTGTTTCATGAATACGAAATATTAAACTTCATGAAATGTATACAAAATAGTTTCTTATATTATAAATGTTGATTTTTGGCGCTTCATCACCTGCCTCAGCGGCGCGTGCATCTTCTTGCGCTTCGACATCTCTAATAGATTTAAAAGTCTGAGCCAAACGATTGTGTTGATGACAAAATCGATCGATTTGATCTAGTATTTCCCGCTTGCAGTTCTCAGCGTAGTGTCCTTCTCTTACGTCTGTAGCCTGATTACTGTCGACAACATAGAGCTGGGCAAATTGTGGTTCTTGGGCATTGACTGGCTGTAGATGTGACGTACAATGGTACATTTGTCAAAGAATCTTGAATATGTACGGGCCTCTCCCTGGTAAGTCCATGATATTAGCACCCAATGAGGCAAACGAAATTGCGCTGTTATACGATAGGATGTTGTCACAAAAATGTTTGAAATTGGGATGATTAGGTTCTGATAAAAGTTGTCTAAGGAACTCGGGATACTCAACGACGTCTCCATTGATGTCTTGCGGCTTAGGTAGCATAACCTTTCCTTTGCGACAGCACAACGTAAATAGGGCATCTGATGGACGCTCACCATCAAAATGCTTCGCCCCACAATACTGACAATTTAGAGATTGCCCACCAAACTGTCCACAATCATGTGCAACAGTGTTGCTAACTTTGAAGTTGATTGCTTCCCGACGAAGAGCATCATTCAGACGCTCTCGATGTTGTTGCTGAGAGGCAGCTTTGGCAAGTCGATGGGCTCGAAGCTGAGCTGAAGACATGTGTGAAACGCGTTGATGTTGAGAGGCAGCGTTGGCCGCTAGATAGGCTTGAAGCTGAGGTGAAGACATGTTTGTAACGCGTTGATGTTCAGATGCAGCTTTGGCCACTCGATGCTGTCACGAAAATGTTTAAAGCTGGGATGATTAGATTGTGATAAAAGTTGTCAAATAAACGCCGGATACTCAAAAATTAAATTTTAGTTAATTAGAATTACCGGTAGTTATTATTTACAAAATATCTTTATACACAATATTTCATGTAAAGAAACGATCACCATTGAGTAGTTGACCTTGATGTGGGTTTGGCTCTATGTTGATCTTTACTTGAGCAGAATTTCGAGAACGGGATAAGGCCACATAAAGTTGGCCATGCGAGAACACCGATGTTCGAAGACTTATTCCAACGTGATCGTAAGACTGGCAATGGCTTTTGTTGATTGTAATTGCGTATGCCGGAATGATAGGCTATTGTCGACGACGCAAGATGAATAGCAATGTAGTCTCAGTTTGCGCGAGATCAATCCTCGGAATAAGCACAATGTCTCCTTTGCAGCATTCCGAAACGATTTTCGCTTTGACAAATTTGCTTGAGAGCTCTTCAACAATCAGTCGAGTTCCGTTACGCATACCCTTCTTTGGGTTGAGATTGCGAAGAAGCATCACAATAACGCCTTTTTTAAGCATTAGAGCATGTGGTGGCATCCCAGATGGATTCTGCTCGTTCAAGAACTCGATGGGGAAATTTAAGTTGTCATTGGGATCTTCCGAATCGATAGAGTCAGCACTATAGTAGATCATTGGCTCGCCGCGCATTGCATCGATGATCTTCAGGTTCATTTCCAACGTCTGTGCGTTAGTAGGCGCAACAATGACTCTCTTTGATAATTCTTCGACCGAAAGGTTCTCAATATCGCCAAAGATTGTCCCAATTAAGTCGTCTGTTTTCACCATGCTCGCAGGTATCTGAATCGCACCCTCTTCCTAAATTCCGTCTACTTGAGACAATCTACCAGAACCGACATCTAAAAGCCATGCATTGTGCTCATTTTGACCCTCACTTCGCATGTTTGTAGACAGTGGAAGATGTTGAAATTTGCACCAAAGATTACTCGACTTAATGCAGCACTCGATGATCTCTGTTCTTGTACCTCGAGGAACGACAGGGAGAGTCTGTCGAAAATCACCGCCCATTACCAACACTTTTCCACTAAAACTTTGTTCCTTGCTCATTATCTCGCGGAGTAGCTTGTCGATGCATCTTAGACCGTTCTTAGGAAGCATAGTGATTTCATCGATGACAATCAGAGCGGCCTCACGTAGCGCAGCAGCTTCCGGGGAGTTCAAGCGCATGGATGAAACGGAGGTATCGAGCAACGGGACTGGTATTTTGAATCCAGTGTGGACAGTCCTCCCCCCTTCAAAAGCGTACCAGCGATACCAGTTGTTGCGGATGGCAGCACGACTTGACCTTTTACTCGGAAGTAAGACATTAAAGTGTTGTAAAGAAAAGTCTTTCCAGAGCCTCCTGGACCGTCGACATAAAATAGTTTGCAATCGGCGTGTAGATTCTCCACTGCAACCTTGACTTTGACAAAGCCAACAGTTGAGATTCATTGAGCATTGCTATATGTGCCTCTGCCACTCTGGCCTCTGCCACTCTGGGCTCTGCCACTCTGGCCTCTGCCACTCTGGCCTCTGCCCCTCTGGCCTCTGCCACTCTGGACTCTGCCACTCTGGCCTCTGCCACTCTGGCCTCTGCCACTCTGGCCTCTGCTACTCTGGCCTCTGCCACTCTGGCCTCTGCCACTCTGGCCTCTGCCACTCTGGCCTCTTCCTCCTGATTAAATATGAGCTCATTGTTAGCAGAGTCTCCAATAGGCGTAGGAAGACCAATTGCATGGCAACTCAAACCATGTTGAAGGAGAATTTTATTGACTTGGTGAAGAGCTTTGTTCAACGCAATCTCATCAGTGGTCTGTCTCACGTAATCAAGCGTTAAATTGGAGAGGTGATCCGCCCATACTTTGACTGGTTGTACTGGTGACAAAATACGATAATGTAAGAGAACATTTCTTGTAACTGCTTTGGCAAACGATATGTTCTAGCATCGGTCATGCATCTATCCCACTCATCGTCACTTTCTAACAGTCGTCTTGCGATTGCAGCTGCCTTTAAGGTCTCGCATAGAATGCCGTCTACAGTGCGTAATGATTCGAAGCTGGTGGCACCGGACACATGAAACAGAAGAATGCGGAGATAGAAGCGTTCCTCATCCTTCATTCCTACTGTATACATGCGTGCAACGATTTTATTGCATCCTCTTGATCTCTCCTTCCACTCTCCTTTCACATAAACAAAGTGATAAGGGATGTCGGTGTATATGTACTGGCGAGCAGCTGCGTTGTTGACGTTGAGCTGAAAAAAACTTTCGAGTTTGGTATTGCCAGTTTGTGCAGCCAATAACGTTTTCTCCTCGCGTCCTTCTTCAAAAATTATGCTTTGTTGATTAGGCAGGTGAACTGGTAGACGCATGACAGCGTGAGAGCGGTCGTGCATTTTCGACTCACGGAGACGCCACATCGCTTCTGGCGCACTCACATATCGGCAGTCAATGTAGTTGTTGATCTCATTGTTTCGCAATTCATTCTGCCCAGCTGAGTTGATGACGATATTGGCACAGTCTTATACTCTGAATATGTATTTATATATGTACTTCACGAATAACAATGAACTACATGCTTCCACATTGATATGGGCGTTGTATTTGTATGTAAGATATGGATTGTACGGCACCACGAAGCGATTATCCATTAGAGCTCCCCTCACCATAACTAGCGTGTCACGACGTCGTCGATATAATGGGTAGCCTCTTACATTTGGAATCGTCTGCTCATTGAACTCCTTCAGAAACTGCTTTGAGCAATGCACATCCTTCATGCAGGGTGCATTCTGGTGACATTCGCAGCAAGGACCATGCATGTTGCACTTTAGCACAATATCTCGCAGTTCTTGACACTCCTCTGATGGAATCTCAGCACAAATAAATTAGTCGATCCTCTCTGCAGTTGTGAACTTGAAATCTTCTTTCAGTGTCACCAAAATGTGCGCATGGGGGAGCCCTCGCTTCTGAAACTCAATATTGTAGACAAAGGCCTTTGTTTCACCAAAAATTCCCGCAGCATTGGTGTCCTTATTGAGTGAGTCAAGTTTTAGCTTAAAAACATGCGCTACCAAGTCAGATCGATCTGAGGTCAGTTCCCCGGGTCTTAAGTTTCTGGTGATCTCGGGCCAACTCAGCATCTCAGCATATCTGGCGCATGTTTCATGGAGATCCTTCGAAAGGTGACGGAAGTATGACCGATACACCCGATTCCATGTTGCGATTCTCAGCCATGTTAGCCATATGATCGGCGAGACCCTCATATTGTTACGCTCTTAAACGTTTTTGATTCTGGCGAATGTAGTTCAGATTGTTGGCTTCCACCTGCAGATAGGAATCCACCAGCCACTGATGCGTAAGCTTTCCGGCACTCATGATATGATTGAAGTCATCTCGGATGGCTGTCATCTCGGCTTTGAACTGAAGCATGCTGATCTTGTTACGGATGCGATTCTTACTTACACCTGGGTAGGCTTCGCACTCCCAATTCGGCTGCCAACCTGCTTCACAATAAGGAAATAATAATGCGTAGGTCATCGGATCCATGTTGGGACTTAAAATACTCAAGTTAACGAACTGCTTACCGGGATCCTCTGGATTGATTGGATAAACCTGGATGTCACGTTTGAAAGGTGGCTTACCGTCGTCGTTGACAAACACCATAGCAATTTCGTTTGAGGTGGTCAAGTTGTATCAACGTTTGTTTGATCGCCGATCACTTTTGAAAATCAACTTAATTTTTGGCGCTTCATCAGCTGCCTCAGCGGCGTGTGCAACTTCTTGCGCTTCGACTTCTCTAATGAGTTGATAAGTCTGAGCCAAACGATTGTGTTGACGAAAAAAGCGATCGATTTAATCCAGTATTTCACGCTTGCAGTTCTCATTAGCGTAGTGTCCTTCTCTTACGTCTGTAGCCTGATTACTGTCGACAACATAAAGCTGGGCAAATTGCGGTACTTGGGCATTGACTGGCTGTAGATGTGACGTACAATGGTACATTTGTCAGTGAATCTTGAATATGTACGGGCCTCTCCCTGGTAAGTCCATGATATTAGCACCCAATGAGGCAAACGAAATTGCGCTGTTATACGATAGGATGTTGTCACGAAAATGTTTGAAATTGGGATGATTAGGTTCTGATAAAAGTTGTCTAAGGAACTCGGGATACTCGACGTCTCCATTGATGTCTTGCGGCTTAGGTAGCATAACCTTTCCTTTGCGACAGCACAACGTAAATAGGGCATCTGATGGACGCTCACCATCAAAATGCTTCGCCCCACAATACTGACAATTTAGAGATTGCCCACCAAACTGTCCACAATCATGTTGAACAGTGTTGCTAACGTTGAAGTTGATTGCTTCCCGACGAAGAGCCTCATTCAGATGCTCTCGATGTTGTTGTTGAGATGCAGTGTTGGCCGCTCGATGGGTCTTGAAGCTGAGGTGAAGACATGTTTGTAACGCGTTGATGTTGAGATGCAGCGTTGGCCGCTCGATAGGCTTGAAGCTGAGGTGAAGACATGTTTGTAACGCGTTGATGTTCAGATGAAGTTTTGGCCACTCGATGGGCTTGAAGCTGAGCTGAAGACATGTGTGAAACGCGTTGATGTTCAGATGCAGCTTTGGCCACTCGATGGGCTTGAAACAAAGCAGGGGACAGGCTTCTCAGGCGTGTCTTTTGCGACTCATTATTTTTGCGCGAATTTCTTCAACTGATTCGGGCGTTTGCTTTGCACGCCATCTATCTTTACGTTCCTTAGCTTTACGTCGTTTTCTGGTGATAGGGTCTTCATCCACCTCCATCATAATCTGTTTTAAACAAATTGCTTCATAATTACATTTATCAACGATACATTTCTCCATAACATCTCACAAATTGATTACTGTTCGTCCCCAATAGCAAAGATAAAACTACAAATGATAAGCAAATGATTAATACCCACTTGAACACCATGCTTCCGGAATAAATTAATTATATAATCTAATGTACACAAAGTATTTTATTTATTAGGATTAATAAACACAAAATGTTGTCTACTTCAACACAATAGCAACGATAAAAATAAAACTGCAAATGATAAGCATATGATTAATACCCACTTGAACACTGCAAATTCTACCACCCAATCGATTTGATGCGTTAAGAATAACGTAATTGTCTAATCTAATGTACACAACATGAAATGGTGTCTATGTTGTCTACATCAACACACATGCTGACGTCACAGATGCGTGTGTTGTTTTGGTAATTGGCGTTCTATTTTATTTATAAATCATTTTGCGCACCGATGCACACCTTTTATTTTAAAAAATAATATCAAACAATGACGTCATATTAAATATTTTTACAGCGCTAATCACCACACGATTTTTCAACTGCTATAGACCGTTGTACATCGTTCCTCAGCGTTCCACATCAATCCAGACAGCCAGCCAGTGACTTGGACTATTATTTTATTTATGATGTTGAGGGGACCTATCTATAATTGTATAACCATTATTAGAAGCAATCTTCTACTTTGACTTGCAGTCAGATGGACATTTTTTTTGTATGATGTTAAATATTTACGTGTAACTCGATCGTCATATAGCCTGCCTGTTTTGTGTCACAAAGTTGGAAAAAAGACTAAATCTGAAAATGTCTTCAGATGATCTATCAGTATTGATGACCACAAGCTTAAAGGGAGCTTTCTGTCACATTCTGGCCTTATAATAGACTCTATTGGAATCGATGGAGACTATAACCAACCAAAATGGCAACACAACTACTTTAAAATTTTAAACAGCTCTAATGTCAACACTGTTAAGATACTACCATGTTTGGGTGGAGCATGTATTAAATGTCTAGTCATGACTGATACCATTAGGAGGGTGGCTGTAAAATATTAATCAGCCAAGGTTTTTTGTACCCGAGATGATCTGGGATGTTTAAAGGGAAACAAATGTCAAAATGAAATGAGATATTCTAGTCTACGAAGAAAAATTGGATATAAACGCTAGTAATGATGTAATGAAATGTATATCTGACATTTTACACTTGTATTATTGAGTATTAAAGTTTTAGCAGATTAGAATGTATAAATTAAAAATTACTTTTTTAACAAAAATGTTACTATAGTTAATATTCAATAGCCATTTTATTAAGAACTCACACGAAAATGCTTACATTCAATTTTACCAATTTACCAATCATGCACTGACTTTCGCAACACCATTTTTCTATCATACATTCCTGCTCACAATTTCTCTTGCATACATATTCCCACACTATCTAAAATAGCTGAAAGTTTTAACAATTTTCATCATAGATTTTTATCTATAATAATAATTCCAAGAATCCGCCAATCACTTGTTGCCAAAATGTCTTGACTTTCCACATGCAACAGTTTATAAAGCGAGCATTGAACGAATAAGGTTTATAACATTGTTATTTCATTAATAAATATTTTTAAAAAAACAATTTAAAAAAATATATATATATTTGTGGTATTTTTTAACAACTTACATTATTAGCATTACCGACAATTATTCTTACCAATAATTGTCTTAAACTGTTAAAGAGATACAGAGAGACAGAGAGAGAGTTTTATTTTATGTAGTGAAATGTTTGGGATTAACTGAATCGTCATATAGACGAGAACGCACGCATTAGATTCTTGTAAAACATTATTTTCAGATACGAGTTTTGCCATATTTTAATGATACATCTGTCCTAACTTGATAACGTCATAACAATGGATGCATTTTAATTTCTGCGCCGACGTTCTGATGACATTTTGACTGAAATGACATTTACCTTTGAAATGACATTTACCTTTGAAATGACATTTACCTTTGAAATGACATTTACCTTTGAAATGACATTTACCTTTGAAATGACATTTACCTTTGAAATGACATTTACCTTTGAAATGACATTTACCTTTGAAATGACATTTACCTTTGAAATGACATTTACCTTTGAAATGACATTTACCTTTGAAATGACATTTACCTTTGAAATGACATTTACCTTTGAAATGACATTTACCTTTGCTCCACCCCGAAACCATGACTACGCTACGTAACCGGTATATATCTCAATGCACAAATCACCTCCTCCTATTGCTATAAATATTAAATTCAATATTGCAACTCGTCTATAAGTTTACATTGACATTACAACCATTTAGTTACTCCGTTTGTTTTCGTGTACGAAAAATCTACCGAGTCTAACGTTTATCAAAGAACTTTTTGTGATATTTTTTTCCAGTATTTGGATATTTGTACTTTTTATATTTTGTACTTTTTATATTTTCTAGCGATTTCAGATTATATATTACTTTTACTATTTTATTTCAAAAAATATTTTAGAACCATGCCTGGAAGCCTTAATATCATCACAATAGTTTTAATGCAGCTATCAGGTAAGTCAATTTATTCCTAATTTGATTTAGTCTTGATCTATATACCTAGTACTGGATGTCACTAAAATAAATATGTAATGTATTATGTAATACACTTTAAACAGATGAATGTTTTATAAGCAGGTATTATTCCATCACTTTTAACTCACTACATAATATATAAATATATATATATATATATATATATATATATATATATATATATATATTATATATATATATATATATATATATTTAATGGATATATATTTATTAATTTTAAAAAAAGTAATGTCTACTAAAACATTATTCAAATTATATTATTTTGTAGACATGTTTAAGGCAAGTTGAACATTTCAGAAATTATGTTACAAATATTTTAATATTTTAGTTTTAAAAAAAACGTGTATGCGTCTTTTCAGTTCTCTTGGCACTTAGGAAAAATTGGGACTGCCTGGCGGGGGACATACACATTGTATTGGTCTACGATTGTCGACATGATTTAGAACTACAGCAGCGATACTTCAAACAATTTTTAAAAAACTTTAAACCTTCCATAATAATGTATTATGTGACCAATCTCTTTCTAATGACATATGATCCGAGTAAGATTACAGCATTTGAGACACTAACGCGGGAAACCTTCACCGAAACAAAATTTGACGAATCTGTATTAAATATAAACACCTCATCATGTCCTCAACATTTGCCCATTAAAAACTTATTTCATGAAACGAGAGATGTGTTTAATGGTGTTGAAAACATTGAACGTAAACTGGCCATAGTCGTCATGGGTCAAAACATAACTGGTCACGTGTCATTTAAGAACATTTCTGTTTGGCTTGAGAGTGAACAAAGGGAAAGTACTGAGGTCAAACGTGTGTTTATAATAATAGATCCAACAGTTAACTCTGCAGAGAGAGGCGTGAATGTAATCAAAACAAACTCTTTAAATAACACAGATGATATTGTTACAAAGACCATTCATGTGATTTGTAACCAGTGTGATTCAAATTACACAGGTTACAAGTATGAAAGCAGCTGTTATTTTGAGTGAAGATGGATGCTCGGACTAACTGCGGAATACGGACATCAACTATGTAATGATTTTTGGCCTCAGTAACATCCAGTTTACTTGAATTCTCAAGGCGAATTTGAATATCTGGTTTTTATTTTGGAAAAACGATTTATCAATGACGTGATCAACTGATAAAATTAAGAGGAAATGTGTGTGATGTAAATAATTCGATTATTTTTTGTAAACCAATCAACATTACCTACAATTTCTTTGGTTTAATCGGACTCAACGTTACTAGCAAAAACAACCACACAGAGTTAATTTCGGCCGATGGTTCTCCATTTGTGTTAATGGCTAACTTTCCTCGTAATGTTGAAAATGTAAGCTGCATTTACTTTGAAAATAATTTATATATTAATAATAATTCTTATGATTTTTTTCCAACGGAAATTTATTGCCATAGGACGGATTGTTTTGTAAAAAGGCGATCTTATAAAAGTTTATTGTGTGAATCGGACATGTCTGATAGAAAACCAAATAGAATTACAATCAACGAATTTCAGTCAAAGAAACAAGAAACTTACAAGCACGTACTTTTCATAAGTATGTTAAATATATTTTTCACCCGACTTCAATTTGAAGTATAAAACGCAGTACTATCCATACTGAGACAGAAAATCTATTATTACATTACCCTAAACCAGTGGTTCCCAAAGTGGTCCCTAGGGACCCCCTGGGGTCCCCGGTACTATTCAGGGGGTCCGTTTGAAATTAAAACTGATTTGGGGGTCCCTGAACAACATCAGGGGGTCCACGCAAGGTTTAATATAAAATAATAAATTTGTGATCAATTTTTTTTATTATTAGGGTAATTAAAATAAATTACAATAAATAAAATACTATCTGAATGCTTTTTCTGCTAAGAAAATACCATTTTCGGCGCTATCTGTCAGGGAATACAATATTTTACCTAAAAGGGTAGAAGAACTTTGGTAATTTCCACAGCTTCATCCAATCAAAATACTAAATCCTTTATTGAAAGGTCAAGTTTGATGTGTAAGAAATGTGGACCTACAAGCAGGTCAGAGAAATACAAGTTTTTAACGTGAATCGACTAGGGTTGCAAGGTTTGAGTAATTTTCGATGTGTCGGGAAGTTATAATCATTTAAATTTTATCCTATCATCAATTTTTTTCTAAATGGCTTTACTGCAGCATTTAATTGAAAATGTTAATATTTATTAACAGTGGTTTGATACAACAGATAAGAGAGTGAGTGAGCCAAAGAAACAATGCCGACAATACAATATTTTGTTGTTGAATGTTGGAAGTATGGCTTAATGTTTGGAAACAGATACGAAAGGCGAAACGTTATTTAATGAATTAAAATATTTTTTGAAGTTAAAGCTATAACCTTGACTTTATGGCATGTTTAAAATAAGCTGTACCGAATGTATTTTCAGTACATCGTGTCATTCATCGACATCATTTATTGACATCATTCATCGACATCATTTATTGACATCATTTATTGAATCATTTATTGACATCATTTATTGACATCATTTATTGACATCATTTATTGACATCATTTATTGACATCATTTATTGACATCATTTATTGACATCATTTATTGACATCATTTATTGACATCATTTATTGACATCATTTATTGACATCATTTATTGACATCATTTATTGACATCATTTATTGACATCATTTATTGACATCATTTATTGACATCATTTATTGACATCATTTATTGACATCATTTATTGACATCATTTATTGACATCATTTATTGACATCATTTATTGACATCATTTATTGACATCATTTATTGACATCATTTATTGACATCATTTATTGACATCATTTATTGACATCATTTATTGACATCATTTATTGACATCATTTATTGACATCATTTATTGACATCATTTATTGACATCATTTATTGACATCATTTATTGACATCATTTATTGACATCATTTATTGACATCATTTATTGACATCATTTATTGACATCATTTATTGACATCATTTATTGACATCATTTATTGACATCATTTATTGACATCATTTATTCTAAAAAAATCTTAGTGAACGTTATCATGGATAACTAAATGATGTCATTAGAGCAGTTAATAAAATCAAAATGACAGCTTTCAGTGAGAGATTATTTGCTCTACATTGTTTGGAAAATGAAGAAGACTATCTATAATCGTTTACTTATTCACACAGAAATACGTCGGTTATATCTAAAAGTGCATGTTACATTTTGAAATCGATTTTATTTTATTTTTGATTCAGTTTTGGAATTCTTGGAAAGAAAAGACAATGATTTGCACCAGAACGAACTCAACAATTGACATATTCTTTATGACTGATTATTTTACAAATGTAACAAAACCAATTTGAAATAAAAAGTGACCAATTAAATTTAATCAAATTTAAAAGCGTAATATCTGAGTTAGTTGCAAAACTTTTTCTGCACAAAAAAACTTGGGAAGAGGAGAATGTTCTCAGTTTCTAAATCTTTCAAAATTGCAAATCAGAGATAAAGACTTGCTTGCTTACTGTCAACACTTCATGGCTCTTCTTCATCCAAAGTCAGAACCAAAGTTTTGAAGACATTCTTCACTTGGATATTCCCGACTGGCAGTTGAACGAACCCTTTTGCGCGTGGACAAACTCAGATCCCAAACACCGATGAATCCATACTAATACAGGAGCAGCTTATTGAAATATCCACAAATGAGGAACTTAACCCAATGTTTGAGCAAGGATCCCACAAATTTTGGTTACAAAAACAGATCCAAATTTTATATCCTGCATTATGGGTTATTGTACAGAACTTGACTGCTTTCCCCTCTCCTTGTTTGGTGAAACAAGGATTCAGTACCGTTATGAACTTCATTATACACACAAATAGAAACCGACTAGAAATTAGTGCTCGTGGGGATTTGTCGTTGCTAATCACAATCTTGATGCACTCATAAAATCTAATCACGTTCATCCAAGATTTGCAAAAGTTGAATTTATCTTACAATGAAAACCTAGAGCTAGATGACAACTTTACATTTCCTTTAAATTTACAGGTAATTAATTTGTCTAACAGTAATGTGGTAATGCTGTAATCAAGTCTTTAGTAAATTTAACAAATCTAAGGATTCTGGAACTTCGGCATGTTGAACCGGTAGATTTAAGCCACGTCACTGGAAATGTCAACCTTGACATATTTGATGTACGTGGAACAGAATTGATAAACATCCACGACGACTACTTGCGCTGGTTGTCTATTGGCAAGGCTTTGTACACGAACGACTTTAGGATCTGTTGTGACGTGTTCCGAGGCCACAAACAAAAACAGAAAATTGTCACGCACCACGTGATGAAATCTCTACGTGTCAAGACCTGATTGGTGACCCACTGAAACGTGTCATTCTATGGGTGGTCGGTGTCTTGTCTCTTCTTGGGAACATGGTGGTGGTGATATAAAGGTTAGTTTGGAACAGGGCTGTATTTACCGGCTGTTTGTTATTTGTCTAGGTGTGTCTAATTTTATCATGGGTGTCTACTTATTGATCACAGCTGGGGCAGATTTGCTTTACCGGAACCTGTACGTTTTGAATGACATGTACTGGAGACATAGTGACGTCTGCAAGTTAGCTGGGATTCTGTCAACTTTCTCTAGTGAGGCCTCTACCATGTTCATTTGTCTCATTACACTTGACAGGTTCTTGGTCATTCGGTATACGTTTGGTCAACACAGGTTCTCAAAGACTGGCAAGATAGCGTCCATCTGTTTGACATTGATCATTGGTGTCGTGGTGTCTGTGATCCCAGCTGTGTTCCCTGGCTGGGAGATTTACTCCTCTAACGGGATGTGCCTGGCTCTTCCATTTAGTGCAGGGAGTCACGGGGGTTGGGAATATTCGGCCATGTTGTATGTCGGCCTGAATTTTGTTCTATTTATTCTGATAGCCATTGGTCAGCTGGCCATTTTCCGTGCCATCACTTACACCAACACCACTGTCAGAACAAGAGACAACTCAAGAAGGGCCCAAGATTTGGCTGTAGCCAAACAGTTATTTCTTGTGGCCGTGTCAGACTTCTGCTGCTGGTTTCCTATTTGGATTATGGGTTTTATGTCCCTTAATGGCTACGAGTTCAACCTTGACGTCTATGCCTGGACAGCGGTTCTCATACTTCCCGTAAACTCGGTCATATATCCGTTAATCTACACTTTTCCCGTTATTCTCCGCTGAATCAAATCTGTTGATGTCATATCCTATATGTCTTGACGTGACTCATTATGATGGAGATTCAAAGACAAAAACTTGAAATCAGGGAGTTTGCGGCTCTCATTTAATAGTCAAATAAGCGTCATTTTTAATAAACAATATTTAAAGATTTTTTATGTAAGTTTTGCTTCAGCTTGAAAATTATTAAAGACTGCTTTAAACTTTATATCATTTATTATACATATTTTTAATAAAAAATTCCGTACAGTTCACTTTTTTTGTTTACAATGTGTAAATCATTAAAAGTTATTTTTAACTACTAGGTAATTTTATTGAAATTAAGATATTGTACTTGTTAAATGTCAAATCTTACTAGACAATGTTAGTGATTGTAGATTTAAATATAATATAGCTTTGAAATTAAATTTGTATTTTTCTTTACTTTAATTCAGACAATATATTATACCTTATCAGAGTATTTTATTTAAATTGTTGTTTTGCCTTTATTATAAGAATAATAAAATCTAAACTTGTTTTTTTTATCAATTATTTGTCGATTCTATTGTTAATGTGACGTAATAGAAAGAATCATTTGTTGTTAGTTTCTTGTGAAGTGGTTGGTCATTACAACCTATATGTTAAAAAATGCGTACAAACATTAAAGTTTGTTTTTGTATACTTATTAATTTTATTTATATATTGAATCTTAAATATCATAATCAGATTATACAATTATATTGAATAAATAATTACATATAGTCTAAAAAAGCATTAAAATTAAATAAGTATTTTTGTTACTTCAAATTCAAATACATTTTATAAAATGGTGAGACGATTCTTATTTAAATTTCTGTGTGTCCTATATAATTAGTATCATTAAATCTAAATGTACTAGTCTATTACCCGTCAACATTGACGGGAGTTTTCAAAATAAATATATTTCATCTGAAATCAATTAATTAAATAATTATATAATCATAAAACGTAGACAAAGAGAGAACAATTAAATCTCATTTCCATATTTAACAATTTTATGCGGACTTTCGAAAATAGTTATTTTTGATGCAGTAATTGTTTTTTTTCAAGGCTTTTTTTAAAGGGGTGCTCTGATTTCTAAAACTAGTATCATTACGAACATACATAACAAATTATGTATATCTATGTTGAATCATTTGTTCGTCGATCCTATTGTTTGTGTCACGACATAAAAAACTTTTTTAAAATGAACCGTTCGCATTCTAGACTTGTTTTTAAATAAAACAATTAAATACAATATTGTAATAAATCTTTTTTTTAAATTACCTTAAAAAAAAGTAATTATCTAAATTTTGATACAAAGTTATTTTTAAAAAATAAAAAACAACTTTCTTTTGTTTTTGCATTGTGTATAAATGATAATTTCAACAATAATGTAGCATTCAGTTTTAGGCCAAATAGCCAAAAAACACTTATTCCAATACTTTATTATAGTTGCAAGTCCTAGCCATACGATACTTTTCTAACACTTGATTGATTTAGCGACTAGAAACTATAAAATATTAAGATATGTCAAATAACAAAATAAAGTTAATCTCATTTCGGTCATTAATTATAAATATTTTAAAATAGATTCAACGATTTACGGACTAAATAGTTCTGAAATTTAAAATATTTTTTAAAATATTAAACTAATTAAATATTAAAATAGAAGATCGAACAGTTATTTGTATGTTTGCAATGTTAATCTGTGTGATCACTTTATAAATTTACTACGGATGAGAGATCCTTGTGAACACTTTAAAATTTGAATACAGATGGATCCTGAGAAACATCAAACGGCCAAGCTTCATTTCTCTTTATTATTTTTCACAAAAAATTTATCCATGACACTTATATTCAGTTTCTAAAATGCAATATTCATTCTTTTCAAACAATAATCTTGTTGCTTCGCTATAGTTTATCCTCATCATTTTTATTTGTTATTTCATAATCGCATAGTTGATAGCTAATACCACTTCCACCAAACGACTTATGATCCAACAGAGAAAAACGGCCGTAATTATGATGTGAAAAAATATCGTCTATTTTAAAAACACACACACAATCATGTTAAACACACACACACACACAGCTATTTTTCCGAAACCTCGTGTCACGTGACTAAAATGTTTACTAGGTCAAATGAATTCCAAAGTAAGAGAGTTATGATTTGTTATAAGGAACTGACAGCAGAAAAGATTATGTCCACCTAATATTTTCACTATTTTTATAGTTTTTTACTGAGCCGTAAGATTTTTTTCAATAGCAAAATAGCAAAGTTTATCTCGGTTGTATAATTTAAGAGATAATGCACACATATTTATACACAGTTATGAAAATTTTGTAATAAATTATGTGTGCGTGTCTTGAATATGTGTCTTATCATATATTTATAAGTGTAGTGGGATAACTTTTTCTTGCATTGTTGATACTTTAAATATATATGACTAGGTTAGGCGGTGAAAAAAAAAGTGCACAATTATATTTTTTAAACTTTATTAGAGAAACATTTAGTAAAATCAAAATGAGAATGAATTGAAAATTTAGAAAACTTTTTTAAAAGGTATGTCCAACTGTAACTGTTTGTCAAAAAGAAGAGTGAGGCACACACAAAGAAACATAACATGTGCACATTTTAAAATAATAAAACTATAAATATTTTTTTAATATAAATAAATACTCTAGTTTCTTTTAAAGATTCCAAAACGTATTTAACCTTTTATTAACAGTGGGAATCGTCTTCATAAGCGGGTCATGGACAAAGTCTAAGGGCAAGATAAGGACCACTGACAAATTTTATATGTTGCTGTTGAATCTGTTAAGTACGTAGACGCGACGCCTACCCAACAAACTGGGAACCAGAAGCAGACGTTATACAAGGGTTCTTCGGGTTACCACATTGATACGTTCTTAAGAATCACCGTAACCCGAATTTCAGTGAAAGTCGAAACATACAAAAGATATATAACATACAATAAAATAAGCATCTTATCTTATCTGTTTGCAGACGCTCCTTCTATACAGAAGATTATTGCGTCCTACGCTTATCTTTGGTTTGTGTTTAGTTCTGCATTTCTATTAGAGATTTAAATTTTGATAAAGTGTTGGTGTTCCTGGTTTCTTCAGGCAACCCAATCCACGCCCGAATTCCGGACGGGAAGAACGAAAATTTGTGTGTGTTTGTTCTTGCATACGGAATAAGAAATGTGTTTTTATCCTTATGTCTATCTGAGGGTTGTATTAAGTTTTCTTTGTGTTGTATTTCTAAATTAGAATTAATTGTTTTTTTGTATGGTTACTACTTTACTCTTGGTTCTTCTATCCTTTAGTGTTTCAAGGTTAAATGATTTTATTAATGCTGTTATTCTTGTCAGTTTTGAATATTCTCCAGTAATGAATCTGGCAGTGTACTATACTTATAGTGCTATAAACAATGTAACAGTTAATGACATAAATAAGTATTTAAACAAATAAAACAACTCCCTACCACATACACAAATTTAAAAGATAAAACATGACAGAGAGAGGGAGAGAGACTGTGTAAACAATCAAAATGGCGTCTATACTGAGATTGAGAGTCCTCCTCGCCCTATAACCATAACAAAGCGTATTCTCCCGCCGCACGCCCGAAACATACAAAAGTAAAGCGTTAATGGCATAAAAAAGAATTTTAAAAAGATAAAACTCAAAGGGACCTTTTTTATGGGATCGTGTTCGTAACAACGAAACAGCGTAAGCCGTGATCGTCGTAACACGAGGACTCCCTGAATTGGTCATCAATTGGATTTATCTAATAAACTAACTTTGAGGATCGTCGTAACACGAGGACTCCCTGAATTGGTCATCAATTGGATTTATCTAATAAACTAACTTTGAGGATCGTCGTAACACGAGGACTCCCTGAATTGGTCATCAATTGGATTTATCTAATAAACTAACTTTGAGGATCGTCGTAACACGAGGACTCCCTGAATTGGTCATCAATTGGATTTATCTAATAAACTAACTTTGAGGATCGTCGTAACACGAGGACTCCCTGAATTGGTCATCAATTGGATTTATCTAATAAACTAACTTTGAGGATCGTCGTAACACGAGGACTCCCTGAATTGGTCATCAATTGGATTTATCTAATAAACTAACTTTGAGGATCGTCGTAACACGAGGACTCGCTGAATTGGTCATCAATTGGATTTATCTAATAAACTAACTTTGAGGATCGTCGTAACACGAGGACTCCCTGAATTGGTCATCAATTGGATTTATCTAATAAACTAACTTTGAGGATCGTCGTAACACGAGGACTCCCTGAATTGGTCATCAATTGGATTTATCTAATAAACTAACTTTGAGGATCGTCGTAACACGAGGACTCCCTGAATTGGTCATCAATTGGATTTATCTAATAAACTAACTTTGAGGATCGTCGTAACACGAGGACTCCCTGAATTGGTCATCAATTGGATTTATCTAATAAACTAACTTTGAGGATCGTCGTAACACGAGGACTCCCTGAATTGGTCATCAATTGGATTTATCTAATAAACTAACTTTGAGGATCGTCGTAACACGAGGACTCCCTGAATTGGTCTTCAATTGGATTTATCTAATAAACTAACTTTGAGGATCGTCGTAACACGAGGACTCCCTGAATTGGTCATCAATTGGATTTATCTAATAAACTAACTTTGAGGACAAGGTCTCCAGTGTCATATAATTGAATATCTATTAGTCAACTTTAGGAAGAAGTCCCAGATATGGTAAAAACTATCTCTAACTATATTTTTACTATACTTTCCGGTGGGTTCTTTCCGGTGGGTTCTTCCGGTGGGTTCTTTCCGGTGGGTTCTTTCCGGTGGGTTCTTTCCGGTGGCTGATACTTATAGGATGGATGCGTATCGTCCGTTCACCTCAACTCTACTTGAGTTTGACTTTACTGAACTTGTATTCTGTCAAACTCTACTTTTACTGCAAATTGACTGGGGTACAATTTACTGGCTGATAGACAAATCATCAGTCAGGCTCTCATTAACGACTTCGTGGTCCCACTACTATCAGTGACGGTCTACCACCGTCTCAGTAGCTTGGGCTGGAATAAAGAGAACGACTTGTCACTCGTTACAGTTTATAAAGCCACTCACCAACGCCAACGCCCTCTCGTGACTTGAGTTATTATTGAATGTCCTTTTTTTCCCAAAGGTCAACCACGGACATCCTTTGTTCTTGTTGAACAGAGTCATAGGATACGCAACCATGAGCAACCATCACGCGCGCTTTACGGCATGTGTTGCTCCGTCGGTTCTAAAAAAATGACTCAGTAGACCTCAACACTACTACGTCACCGGTGACTATTGTTTGCCGAGGGCAAGTAGCTTCGTTGTGGAGATTTGTATGCTTGGAAAAGACTTGGATTTTTAGGAGAGGAAAGACCTAAGGATCAAAACCTAACAAACAGCGATGAGGACAAATGTGAGGAAATGTACTGTTCAAAACAGCAGAAAGTTCACCACAAAAAACAGCAGGAACTTTATTACGACAAACATCCCGAAGTTCACCATTACAAACTGCGCTGTCAAATACTGCAAGCCTCTGTGTCGTCTGTCACAAACTTTGAACAAAAACCTAACCTGAAAATGTCACAAATTGATATGTCACAACTGTCAACCCCTAGCATTAAGCTCCCTGCCAGACTCTGACATTATAACGGACTCTATTAGCACCGATCCAGACTATCACTAACAGAAATGTCAACAGACTAAATTTTAAAATATTCAACACATTAAATGTCAATATCATAGTTGAGATGCCATCATGTTTGGGCGTAGTTTGTATTAGTGCTCACATTCACCAGTTACTTGACTGTCGTCATCTCATAGCCACCGAGGGAAGGGGGTCTTTAAGACATTATGTCGCATGACGTATGTATGAACAGGTGTGGTCTTCAGCGGTTAATATAATGAATTGTCATTTTAAAATGTGAATATTTTATACTACGGGAACAAATTGATTTTCAGAGCGGGTAATGTTGTTATGAAATATTTATTAGGATGTTTTCATTATACCAAGATACAGTAGTAACCTTTTAGCCAATTAGATGAATATCAAACACTATTGTAATTATCTATCGGGTTGATAGCAAACTTTCATCACAACTCTTACATATACATACATTTTGTGTGTTATTACGCCTTCTTCATTTCATAAACTACACATACATCTCAACATCATAAATCTTATCAACCAGTCTTCCATATCAAAAAACAATCTCACATCTCAATATCAACAAAAAATCTCGTATCTCAATATCAACTAACAATCTCATTTCTCAATATCAACTAGCAATCTCATATCTTAATATCAATTAACAATATCAAATCTCAATATAAACTAACAATCTCATATCTTAATATCGACTCACAATCTCATATATAATATCAACAAAAAATCTCATATCTTAATATCAACTTCTCCTAATCAGATCCCCACCCTACAACTCATCACTCACTATATGCATTGTGTTACTCTATTGTTAAAGTCTTGTCTATAACTGTGTTAACCTATCTCCATTTCTTTACAAGACTTGTCTCCACATAGTTCCCAGTGTAACATCTCCAGTGTCGTAGCTATGGAAGGGTGATTGGGAGGGGGGGGACAAAATTCGAATATTCCCCCCGAGCCCCCACTTGAGGGGGCCCCCAAATTAGTGTCCATTTTTTTAACATTAAATATTATACTACCACAATGAATGTGGGGCCCCCTAAGAGGTTAAGTCCCCCTGGCCTCCAAACCCCTACAATTTCCCAGCTACGCCACTGCAAATCCCACTTATTGTAGTTTTCAAATTTATCGAATCACAGTTTACTTTCAACATATCTCTCAACGATATTTTGATACTTGTTTCTAGGTAGTTCTTTTATCTGTTAACGTGACCCAAGACAATTGCTTTATAGTCTGATTTCACAACTATTATTTAAAGATTGGCTTAAAGATTTTATTAAAATGTTGGTGACACGGCGTCAAACTGACAAACAAAGTAAAATGTTGGTGACACGGTGTCAAACTGACAAACAAAGTAAAATGTTGGTGACACGGTGTCAAACTGACACACAAAGTAAAATGTTGGTGACACGGTGTCAAACTGACACACAAAGTAAAATGTTGGTGACATGGCGTCAAACTGACAAACAAAGTAAAATGTTGGTGACACGGTGTCAAACTGACACACAAAGTAAAATGTTGGTGACATGGCGTCAAACTGACACACAAAGTAAAATGTTGGTGACATGGCGTCAAACTGACACACAAAGTAAAATGTTGGTGACACGGTGTCAAACTGACACACAAAGTAAAATGTTGGTGACACGGTGTCAAACTGACACACAAAGTAAAATGTTGGTGACACGGTGTCAAACTGACACACAAAGTAAAATGTTGGTGACACGGTGTCAAACTGACACACAAAGTAAAATGTTGGTGACACGGTGTCAAACTGACACACAAAGTAAAATGTTGGTGACACGGTGTCAAACTGACAAACAAAGTAAAATGTTGGTGACACGGTGTCAAACTGACACACAAAGTAAAATGTTGGTGACACGGTGTCAAACTGACACACAAAGTAAAATGTTGGTGACATGGCGTCAAACTGACAAACAAAGTAAAATGTTGCTGACACGGTGTCAAACTGACACACAAAGTAAAATGTTGGTGACACGGTGTCAAACTGATACACAAAGTAAAATGTTGGTGACATGGCGTCAAACTGACACACAAAGTAAAATGTTGGTGACACGGTGTCAAACTGACACACAAAGTAAAATGTTGGTGACATGGCGTCAAACTGACACACAAAGTAAAATGTTGGTGACACGGTGTCAAACTGACACACAAAGTAAAATGTTGGTGACATGGCGTCAAACTGACACACAAAGTAAAATGTTGGTGACACGGTGTCAAACTGATACACAAAGTAAAATGTTGGTGACATGGCGTCAAACTGACACACAAAGTAAAATGTTGGTGACACGGTGTCAAACTGACACACAAAGTAAAATGTTGGTGACATGGCGTCAAACTGACACACAAAGTAAAATGTTGGTGACACGGTGTCAAACTGACACACAAAGTAAAATGTTGGTGACATGGCGTCAAACTGACACACAAAGTAAAATGTTGGTGACATGGCGTCAAACTGACACACAAAGTAAAATGTTGGTGACATGGCGTCAAACTGACACACAAAGTAAAATGTTGGTGACATGGTGTCAAACTGACACACAAAGTAAAATGTTGGTGACACGGTGTCAAACTGACACACAAAGTAAAATGTTGGTGACACGGTGTCAAACTGACACACAAAGTAAAATGTTGGTGACATGGCGTCAAACTGACACACAAAGTAAAATGTTGGTGACATGGCGTCAAACTGACACACAAAGTAAAATGTTGGTGACATGGCGTCAAACTGACACACAAAGTAAAATGTTGGTGACATGGCGTCAAACTGACACACAAAGTAAAATGTTGGTGACATGGCGTCAAACTGACACACAAAGTAAAATGTTGGTGACATGGCGTCAAACTGACACACAAAGTAAAATGTTGGTGACATGGCGTCAAACTGACAAACAAAGTAAAATGTTGGTGACACGGTGTCAAACTGACAAACAAAGTAAAATGTTGGTGACACGGTGTCAAACTGACACACAAAGTAAAATGTTGGTGACACGGTGTCAAACTGACACACAAAGTAAAATGTTGGTGACACGGTGTCAAACTGACACACAAAGTAAAATGTTGGTGACATGGCGTCAAACTGACAAACAAAGTAAAATGTTGGTGACATGGCGTCAAACTGACAAACAAAGTAAAATGTTGGTGACACGGTGCAGACTGACACACAAAGTAAAATGTTGGTGACACGGTGTCAAACTGACAAACAAAGTAAAATGTTGGTGACACGGTGTCAAACTGACAAACAAAGTAAAATGTTGGTGACATGGCGTCAAACTGACAAACAAAGTAAAATGTTGGTGACACGGTGTCAAACTGACACACAAAGTAAAATGTTGGTGACATGGCGTCAAACTGACACACAAAATAAAAAGTTGGTGACACGGTGTCAAACTGACACACAAAGTAAAATGTTGGTGACATGGCGTCAAACTGACACACAAAGTAAAATGTTGGTGACACGGCGTCAAACTGACACACAAAGTAAAATGTTGGTGACACGGTGTCAAACTGACACACAAAGTAAAATGTTGGTGACATGGCGTCAAACTGACACACAAAGTAAAATGTTGGTGACACGGTGTCAAACTGACAAACAAAGTAAAATGTTGGTGACATGGCGTCAAACTGACACACAAAGTAAAATGTTGGTGACACGGTGTCAAACTGACAAACAAAGTAAAATGTTGGTGACACGGTGTCAAACTGACACACAAAGTAAAATGTTGGTGACATGGCGTCAAACTGACAAACAAAGTAAAATGTTGGTGACATGGCGTCAAACTGACAAACAAAGTAAAATGTTGGTGACATGGCGTCAAACTGACACACAAAGTAAAATGTTGGTGACACGGTGTCAAACTGACACACAAAGTAAAATGTTGGTGACACGGTGTCAAACTGACAAACAAAGTAAAATGTTGGTGACACGGTGTCAAACTGACACACAAAGTAAAATGTTGGTGACACGGTGTCAAACTGACACACAAAGTAAAATGTTGGTGACACGGTGTCAAACTGACACACAAAGTAAAATGTTGGTGACACGGTGTCAAACTGACACACAAAGTAAAATGTTGGTGACATGGCGTCAAACTGACAAACAAAGTAAAATGTTGGTGACATGGCGTCAAACTGACACACAAAGTAAAATGTTGGTGACATGGCGTCAAACTGACACACAAAGTAAAATGTTGGTGACATGGCGTCAAACTGACAAACAAAGTAAAATGTTGGTGACACGGTGTCAAACTGACACACAAAGTAAAATGTTGGTGACACGGTGTCAAACTGACACACAAAGTAAAATGTTGGTGACATGGCGTCAAACTGACACACAAAGTAAAATGTTGGTGACACGGTGTCAAACTGACACACAAAGTAAAATGTTGGTGACATGGCGTCAAACTGACAAACAAAGTAAAATGTTGGTGACATGGCGTCAAACTGACAAACAAAGTAAAATGTTGGTGACATGGCGTCAAACTGACAAACAAAGTAAAATGTTGGTGACATGGCGTCAAACTGACAAACAAAGTAAAATGTTGGTGACACGGTGTCAAACTGACAATCAAAGTAAAATGTTGGTGACACGGTGTCAAACTGACAAACAAAGTAAAATGTTGGTGACACGGTGTCAAACTGACACACAAAGTAAAATGTTGGTGACATGGCGTCAAACTGACAAACAAAGTAAAATGTTGGTGACATGGCGTCAAACTGACAAACAAAGTAAAATGTTGGTGACACGGTGCAGACTGACACACAAAGTAAAATGTTGGTGACACGGTGTCAAACTGACAAACAAAGTAAAATGTTGGTGACATGGCGTCAAACTGACAAACAAAGTAAAATGTTGGTGACACGGTGTCAAACTGACACACAAAGTAAAATGTTGGTGACACGGTGTCAAACTGACACACAAAGTAAAATGTTGGTGACATGGCGTCAAACTGACACACAAAAGTAAAATGTTGGTGACACGGTGTCAAACTGACACACAAAGTAAAATGTTGGTGACATGGCGTCAAACTGACACACAAAGTAAAATGTTGGTGACACGGCGTCAAACTGACACACAAAGTAAAATGTTGGTGACACGGTGTCAAACTGACACACAAAGTAAAATGTTGGTGACATGGCGTCAAACTGACACACAAAGTAAAATGTTGGTGACACGGTGTCAAACTGACAAACAAAGTAAAATGTTGGTGACATGGCGTCAAACTGACACACAAAGTAAAATGTTGGTGACATGGCGTCAAACTGACAAACAAAGTAAAATGTTGGTGACATGGCGTCAAACTGACAAACAAAGTAAAATGTTGGTGACATGGCGTCAAACTGACACACAAAGTAAAATGTTGGTGACACGGTGTCAAACTGACACACAAAGTAAAATGTTGGTGACACGGTGTCAAACTGACAAACAAAGTAAAATGTTGGTGACACGGTGTCAAACTGACACACAAAGTAAAATGTTGGTGACACGGTGTCAAACTGACACACAAAGTAAAATGTTGGTGACACGGTGTCAAACTGACACACAAAGTAAAATGTTGGTGACACGGTGTCAAACTGACACACAAAGTAAAATGTTGGTGACATGGCGTCAAACTGACAAACAAAGTAAAATGTTGGTGACATGGCGTCAAACTGACACACAAAGTAAAATGTTGGTGACATGGCGTCAAACTGACACACAAAGTAAAATGTTGGTGACATGGCGTCAAACTGACAAACAAAGTAAAATGTTGGTGACACGGTGTCAAACTGACACACAAAGTAAAATGTTGGTGACACGGTGTCAAACTGACACACAAAGTAAAATGTTGGTGACATGGCGTCAAACTGACACACAAAGTAAAATGTTGGTGACACGGTGTCAAACTGACACACAAAGTAAAATGTTGGTGACATGGCGTCAAACTGACAAACAAAGTAAAATGTTGGTGACATGGCGTCAAACTGACAAACAAAGTAAAATGTTGGTGACATGGCGTCAAACTGACAAACAAAGTAAAATGTTGGTGACATGGCGTCAAACTGACACACAAAGTAAAATGTTGGTGACACGGTGTCAAACTGACAAACAAAGTAAAATGTTGGTGACACGGTGTCAAACTGACAAACAAAGTAAAATGTTGGTGACATGGCGTCAAACTGACAAACAAAGTAAAATGTTGGTGACATGGCGTCAAACTGACACACAAAGTAAAATGTTGGTGACATGGCGTCAAACTGACACACAAAGTAAAATGTTGGTGACACGGTGTCAAACTGACACACAAAGTAAAATGTTGGTGACACGGTGTCAAACTGACAAACAAAGTAAAATGTTGGTGACACGGTGTCAAACTGACACACAAAGTAAAATGTTGGTGACACGGTGTCAAACTGACACACAAAGTAAAATGTTGGTGACATGGCGTCAAACTGACACACAAAGTAAAATGTTGGTGACATGGCGTCAAACTGACAAACAAAGTAAAATGTTGGTGACACGGTGTCAAACTGACAAACAAAGTAAAATGTTGGTGACACGGTGTCAAACTGACACACAAAGTAAAATGTTGGTGACATGGCGTCAAACTGACACACAAAGTAAAATGTTGGTGACATGGCGTCAAACTGACAAACAAAGTAAAATGTTGGTGACACGGTGTCAAACTGACAAACAAAGTAAAATGTTGGTGACACGGTGTCAAACTGACACACAAAGTAAAATGTTGGTGACATGGCGTCAAACTGACAAACAAAGTAAAATGTTGGTGACACGGTGTCAAACTGACAAACAAAGTAAAATGTTGGTGACATGGTGTCAAACTGACAAACAAAGTAAAATGTTGGTGACACGGTGTCAAACTGACACACAAAGTAAAATGTTGGTGACATGGCGTCAAACTGACACACAAAGTAAAATGTTGGTGACACGGTGTCAAACTGACAAACAAAGTAAAATGTTGGTGACACGGTGTCAAACTGACACACAAAGTAAAATGTTGGTGACATGGCGTCAAACTGACACACAAAGTAAAATGTTGGTGACACGGTGTCAAACTGACACACAAAGTAAAATGTTGGTGACATGGCGTCAAACTGACAAACAAAGTAAAATGTTGGTGACATGGCGTCAAACTGACAAACAAAGTAAAATGTTGGTGACATGGCGTCAAACTGACAAACAAAGTAAAATGTTGGTGACATGGCGTCAAACTGACAAACAAAGTAAAATGTTGGTGACACGGTGTCAAACTGACAATCAAAGTAAAATGTTGGTGACACGGTGTCAAACTGACAAACAAAGTAAAATGTTGGTGACACGGTGTCAAACTGACACACAAAGTAAAATGTTGGTGACATGGCGTCAAACTGACAAACAAAGTAAAATGTTGGTGACATGGCGTCAAACTGACAAACAAAGTAAAATGTTGGTGACACGGTGTCAAACTGACACACAAAGTAAAATGTTGGTGACACGGTGTCAAACTGACAACAAAGTAAAATGTTGGTGACATGGCGTCAAACTGACAAACAAAGTAAAATGTTGGTGACACGGTGTCAAACTGACACACAAAGTAAAATGTTGGTGACACGGTGTCAAACTGACACACAAAGTAAAATGTTGGTGACATGGCGTCAAACTGACACACAAAGTAAAATGTTGGTGACACGGTGTCAAACTGACACACAAAGTAAAATGTTGGTGACATGGCGTCAAACTGACACACAAAGTAAAATGTTGGTGACACGGCGTCAAACTGACACACAAAGTAAAATGTTGGTGACACGGTGTCAAACTGACACACAAAGTAAAATGTTGGTGACATGGCGTCAAACTGACACACAAAGTAAAATGTTGGTGACACGGTGTCAAACTGACAAACAAAGTAAAATGTTGGTGACATGGCGTCAAACTGACACACAAAGTAAAATGTTGGTGACATGGCGTCAAACTGACAAACAAAGTAAAATGTTGGTGACATGGCGTCAAACTGACACACAAAGTAAAATGTTGGTGACATGGCGTCAAACTGACACACAAAGTAAAATGTTGGTGACACGGTGTCAAACTGACACACAAAGTAAAATGTTGGTGACACGGTGTCAAACTGACACACAAAGTAAAATGTTGGTGACACGGTGTCAAACTGACACACAAAGTAAAATGTTGGTGACACGGTGTCAAACTGACACACAAAGTAAAATGTTGGTGACACGGTGTCAAACTGACACACAAAGTAAAATGTTGGTGACACGGTGTCAAACTGACACACAAAGTAAAATGTTGGTGACATGGCGTCAAACTGACAAACAAAGTAAAATGTTGGTGACATGGCGTCAAACTGACACACAAAGTAAAATGTTGGTGACATGGCGTCAAACTGACACACAAAGTAAAATGTTGGTGACATGGCGTCAAACTGACAAACAAAGTAAAATGTTGGTGACACGGTGTCAAACTGACACACAAAGTAAAATGTTGGTGACACGGTGTCAAACTGACACACAAAGTAAAATGTTGGTGACATGGCGTCAAACTGACACACAAAGTAAAATGTTGGTGACATGGCGTCAAACTGACAAACAAAGTAAAATGTTGGTGACATGGCGTCAAACTGACAAACAAAGTAAAATGTTGGTGACATGGCGTCAAACTGACAAACAAAGTAAAATGTTGGTGACATGGCGTCAAACTGACAAACAAAGTAAAATGTTGGTGACACGGTGTCAAACTGACAAACAAAGTAAAATGTTGGTGACACGGTGTCAAACTGACAAACAAAGTAAAATGTTGGTGACATGGCGTCAAACTGACAAACAAAGTAAAATGTTGGTGACATGGCGTCAAACTGACAAACAAAGTAAAATGTTGGTGACATGGCGTCAAACTGACACACAAAGTAAAATGTTGGTGACACGGTGTCAAACTGACACACAAAGTAAAATGTTGGTGACACGGTGTCAAACTGACAAACAAAGTAAAATGTTGGTGACACGGTGTCAAACTGACACACAAAGTAAAATGTTGGTGACACGGTGTCAAACTGACAAACAAAGTAAAATGTTGGTGACATGGCGTCAAACTGACAAACAAAGTAAAATGTTGGTGACATGGCGTCAAACTGACAAACAAAGTAAAATGTTGGTGACACGGTGTCAAACTGACAAACAAAGTAAAATGTTGGTGACACGGTGTCAAACTGACACACAAAGTAAAATGTTGGTGACATGGCGTCAAACTGACAAACAAAGTAAAATGTTGGTGACATGGCGTCAAACTGACAAACAAAGTAAAATGTTGGTGACACGGTGTCAAACTGACAAACAAAGTAAAATGTTGGTGACACGGTGTCAAACTGACACACAAAGTAAAAGGTTGGTGACATGGCGTCAAACTGACAAACAAAGTAAAATGTTGGTGACACGGTGTCAAACTGACAAACAAAGTAAAATGTTGGTGACATGGTGTCAAACTGACAAACAAAGTAAAATGTTGGTGACACGGTGTCAAACTGATACACAAAGTAAAATGTTGGTGACATGGCGTCAAACTGACACACAAAGTAAAATGTTGGTGACACGGTGTCAAACTGACAAACAAAGTAAAATGTTCGTGACACGGTGTCAAACTGACACACAAAGTAAAATGTTGGTGACATGGCGTTAAACTGACACACAAAGTAAAATGTTGGTGACACGGTGTCAAACTGACAAACAAAGTAAAATGTTGGTGACATGGCGTCAAACTGACACACAAAGTAAAATGTTGGTGACACGGTGTCAAACTGACACACAAAGTAAAATGTTGGTGACACGGTGTCAAACTGACACACAAAGTAAAATGTTGGTGACACGGTGTCAAACTGACACACAAAGTAAAATGTTGGCGACACGGTGTCAAACTGACACACAAAGTAAAATGTTGGTGACATGGCGTCAAACTGACACACAAAGTAAAATGTTGGTGACACGGTGTCAAACTGACACACAAAGTAAAATGTTGGTGACACGGTGTCAAACTGACACACAAAGTAAAATGTTGGTGACATTACGTCAAACTGACAAACAAAGTAAAATGTTGGTGACATGGCGTCAAACTGACAAACAAAGTAAAATGTTGGTGACACGGTGTCAAACTGACACACAAAGTAAAATGTTGGTGACATGGCGTCAAACTGACAAACAAAGTAAAATGTTGGTGACACGGTGTCAAACTGACACACAAAGTAAAATGTTGGTGACATGGCGTCAAACTGACAAACAAAGTAAAATGTTGGTGACACGGTGTCAAACTGACACACAAAGTAAAATGTTGGTGACACGGTGTCAAACTGACACACAAAGTAAAATGTTGGTGACACGGTGTCAAACTGACACACAAAGTAAAATGTTGGTGACATGGCGTCAAACTGACAAACAAAGTAAAATGTTGGTGACACGGTGTCAAACTGACACACAAAGTAAAATGTTGGTGACATGGCGTCAAACTGACAAACAAAGTAAAATGTTGGTGACACGGTGTCAAACTGACACACAAAGTAAAATGTTGGTGACATGGCGTCAAACTGACAAACAAAGTAAAATGTTGGTGACACGGTGTCAAACTGACACACAAAGTAAAATGTTGGTGACACGGTGTCAAACTGACACACAAAGTAAAATGTTGGTGACACGGTGTCAAACTGACACACAAAGTAAAATGTTGGTGACATGGCGTCAAACTGACACACAAAGTAAAATGTTGGTGACACGGCATCAAACTGAGACACAAAGTAAAATGTTGGTGTCACGGCGTCAAACTGACACACAAAGTAAAATGTTGGTGACACGGCGTCAAACTGACACACAAAGTAAAATGTTGGTGACACGGCATCAAACTGAGACACAAAGTAAAATGTTGGTGACATGGCGTAAAACTGAGACACAAAGTAAAATGTTGCTGACACGGCGTCAAACTGAGACACAAAGTAAAATGTTGGTGACATGGCGTCAAACTGAGACACAAAGTAAAATGTTGCTGACACGGCGTCAAACTGAGACACAAAGTAAAATGTTGGTGTCACAGCGTCAAACTGACACACAAAGTAAAATGTTGGTGACATGGCGTCAAACTGACAAACAAAGTAAAATGTTGGTGACACGGTGTCAAACTGACACACAAAGTAAAATGTTGGTGACATGGCGTCAAACTGACAAACAAAGTAAAATGTTGGTGACACGGTGTCAAACTGACACACAAAGTAAAATGTTGGTGACATGGCGTCAAACTGACAAACAAAGTAAAATGTTGGTGACACGGTGTCAAACTGACACACAAAGTAAAATGTTGGTGACACGGTGTCAAACTGACACACAAAGTAAAATGTTGGTGACACGGTGTCAAACTGACACACAAAGTAAAATGTTGGTGACATGGCGTCAAACTGACACACAAAGTAAAATGTTGGTGACACGGCATCAAACTGAGACACAAAGTAAAATGTTGGTGTCACGGCGTCAAACTGACACACAAAGTAAAATGTTGGTGACACGGCGTCAAACTGACACACAAAGTAAAATGTTGGTGACACGGCATCAAACTGAGACACAAAGTAAAATGTTGGTGACATGGCGTCAAACTGAGACACAAAGTAAAATGTTGCTGACACGGCGTCAAACTGAGACACAAAGTAAAATGTTGGTGACATGGCGTCAAACTGAGACACAAAGTAAAATGTTGCTGACACGGTGTCAAACTGAGACACAAAGTAAAATGTTGGTGTCACAGCGTCAAACTGAGACTCAAAATAAAATGTTGGTGACACGGCGTCAAACTGACACACAAAGTAAAATGTTGGTGACACGGCGTCAAACTGACACACAAAGTAAAATGTTGCTGACACGGCGTCAAACTGACACACAAAGTAAAATGTTGGTGACATGGCATCAAACTGAGACACAAAGTAAAATGTTGGTGACATGGCATCAAACTGAGACACAAAATAAAATGTTGGTGACATGGCATCAAAGTGAGACACAAAGTAAAATGTTGGTGACATGGCATCAAACTGAGACACAAAATAAAATGTTGGTGACATGGCATCAAACTGAGACACAAAGTAAAATGTTGGTGACATGGCATCAAACTGAGACACAAAATAAAATGTTGGTGACATGGCATCAAACTGAGACACAAAGTAAAAACTTGGTGACACGGCGTCAAACTGACACACAAAGTAAAATGTTGGTGACACGGCGTCAAACTGAGACACAAAGTAAAATGTTGGTGACATGGCATCAAACTGACACACAAAGTAAAATGTTGGTGACATGGCGTCAAACTGAGACACAAAGTAAAATGTTGGTGACATGGCATCAAACTGAGACACAAAGTAAAATGTTGGTGACACGGCATCAAACTGAGACACAAAGTAAAATGTTGGTGACACGGCATCAAACTGAGACACAAAGTAAAATGTTGGTGACACGGCATCAAACTGAGACACAAAATAAAATGTTGGTGACATGGCGTCAAACTGAGACTCAAAGTAAAATGTTGGTGACACGGCGTCAAACTGAGACACAAAGTAAAATGTTGGTGACACGGCATCAAACTGAGACACAAAGTAAAATGTTGGTGACACGGCATCAAACTGAGACACAAAGTAAAATGTTGGTGACACGGCATCAAACTGAGACACAAAGTAAAATGTTGGTGACATGGCGTCAAACTGAGACACAAAGTAAAATGTTGGTGACACGGCATCAAACTGAGACACAAAGTAAAATGTTGGTGACATGGCGTCAAACTGAGACACAAAGTAAAATGTTGGTGACATGGCGTCAAACTGAGACACAAAGTAAAATGTTGGTGACATGGCGTCAAACTGACACACAAAGTAAAATGTTGGTGACACGGCATCAAACTGAGACACAAAGTAAAATGTTGGTGACACGGCATCAAACTGAGACACAAAGTAAAATGTTGGTGACATGGCGTCAAACTGAGACACAAAGTAAAATGTTGGTGACACGGCATCAAACTGAGACACAAAGTAAAATGTTGGTGACATGGCGTCAAACTGAGACACAAAGTAAAATGTTGGTGACATGGCGTCAAACTGAGACACAAAGTAAAATGTTGGTGACATGGCGTCAAACTGAGACACAAAGTAAAATGTTGGTGACACGGCATCAAACTGAGACACAAAGTAAAATGTTGGTGACACGGCATCGAACTGAGACACAAAGTAAAATGTTGGTGACACGGCATCAAACTGAGACACAAAGTAAAATGTTGGTGACACGGCATCAAACTGAGACACAAAGTAAAATGTTGGTGACACGGCATCAAACTGAGACACAAAGTAAAATGTTGGTGACATGGCGTCAAACTGAGACACAAAGTAAAATGTTGGTGACATGGCGTCAAACTGAGACACAAAGTAAAATGTTGGTGACATGGCGTCAAACTGAGACACAAAGTAAAATGTTGGTGACATGGCGTCAAACTGAGACACAAAGTAAAATGTTGGTGACATGGCGTCAAACTGAGACACAAAGTAAAATGTTGGTGACATGGCGTCAAACTGAGACACAAAGTAAAATGTTGGTGACATGGCGTCAAACTGAGACACAAAGTAAAATGTTGGTGACATGGCGTCAAACTGAGACACAAAGTAAAATGTTGGTGACATGGCGTCAAACTGAGACACAAAGTAAAATGTTGGTGACACGGCATCAAACTGAGACACAAAGTAAAATGTTGGTGACATGGCGTCAAACTGAGACACAAAGTAAAATGTTGGTGACATGGCGTCAAACTGAGACACAAAGTAAAATGTTGGTGACATGGCGTCAAACTGAGACACAAAGTAAATTGTTGGTGACACGGCATCAAACTGAGACACAAAGTAAAATGTTGGTGACACGGCATCAAACTGAGACACAAAGTAAAATGTTGGTGACACGGCATCAAACTGAGACACAAAGTAAAATGTTGGTGACACGGCATCAAACTGAGACACAAAGTAAAATGTTGGTGACACGGCATCAAACTGAGACACAAAGTAAAATGTTGGTGACATGGCGTCAAACTGAGACACAAAGTAAAATGTTGGTGACATGGCGTCAAACTGAGACACAAAGTAAAATGTTGGTGACATGGCGTCAAACTGAGACACAAAGTAAAATGTTGGTGACATGGCGTCAAACTGAGACACAAAGTAAAATGTTGGTGACATGGCGTCAAACTGACACACAAAGTAAAATGTTGGTGACACGGCATCAAACTGAGACACAAAGTAAAATGTTGGTGACATGGCATCAAACTGAGACACAAAGTAAAATGTTGGTGACATGGCGTCAAACTGAGACACAAAGTAAAATGTTGGTGACATGGCATCAAACTGAGACACAAAGTAAAATGTTGGTGACACGGCATCAAACTGAGACACAAAGTAAAATGTTGGTGACATGGCATCAAACTGAGACACAAAGTAAAATGTTGGTGACACGGCATCAAACTGAGACACAAAGTAAAATGTTAGTGACACGGTGTCAAACTGACACACAAAGTAAAATGTTGGTGACACGGTGTCAAACTGACACACAAAGTAAAATGTTGGTGACATTACGTCAAACTGACAAACAAAGTAAAATGTTGGTGACATGGCGTCAAACTGACAAACAAAGTAAAATGTTGGTGACACGGTGTCAAACTGACACACAAAGTAAAATGTTGGTGACATGGCGTCAAACTGACAAACAAAGTAAAATGTTGGTGACACGGTGTCAAACTGACACACAAAGTAAAATGTTGGTGACATGGCGTCAAACTGACAAACAAAGTAAAATGTTGGTGACACGGTGTCAAACTGACACACAAAGTAAAATGTTGGTGACACGGTGTCAAACTGACACACAAAGTAAAATGTTGGTGACACGGTGTCAAACTGACACACAAAGTAAAATGTTGGTGACATGGCGTCAAACTGACAAACAAAGTAAAATGTTGGTGACACGGTGTCAAACTGACACACAAAGTAAAATGTTGGTGACATGGCGTCAAACTGACAAACAAAGTAAAATGTTGGTGACACGGTGTCAAACTGACACACAAAGTAAAATGTTGGTGACATGGCGTCAAACTGACAAACAAAGTAAAATGTTGGTGACACGGTGTCAAACTGACACACAAAGTAAAATGTTGGTGACACGGTGTCAAACTGACACACAAAGTAAAATGTTGGTGACACGGTGTCAAACTGACACACAAAGTAAAATGTTGGTGACATGGCGTCAAACTGACACACAAAGTAAAATGTTGGTGACACGGCATCAAACTGAGACACAAAGTAAAATGTTGGTGTCACGGCGTCAAACTGACACACAAAGTAAAATGTTGGTGACACGGCGTCAAACTGACACACAAAGTAAAATGTTGGTGACACGGCATCAAACTGAGACACAAAGTAAAATGTTGGTGACATGGCGTCAAACTGAGACACAAAGTAAAATGTTGCTGACACGGCGTCAAACTGAGACACAAAGTAAAATGTTGGTGACATGGCGTCAAACTGAGACACAAAGTAAAATGTTGCTGACACGGCGTCAAACTGAGACACAAAGTAAAATGTTGGTGTCACAGCGTCAAACTGAGACTCAAAATAAAATGTTGGTGACACGGCGTCAAACTGACACACAAAGTAAAATGTTGGTGACACGGCGTCAAACTGACACACAAAGTAAAATGTTGGTGACATGGCATCAAACTGAGACACAAAGTAAAATGTTGGTGACATGGCATCAAACTGAGACACAAAATAAAATGTTGGTGACATGGCATCAAAGTGAGACACAAAGTAAAATGTTGGTGACATGGCATCAAACTGAGACACAAAATAAAATGTTGGTGACATGGCATCAAACTGAGACACAAAGTAAAATGTTGGTGACATGGCATCAAACTGAGACACAAAATAAAATGTTGGTGACATGGCATCAAACTGAGACACAAAGTAAAAACTTGGTGACACGGCGTCAAACTGACACACAAAGTAAAATGTTGGTGACACGGCGTCAAACTGAGACACAAAGTAAAATGTTGGTGACATGGCATCAAACTGACACACAAAGTAAAATGTTGGTGACATGGCGTCAAACTGAGACACAAAGTAAAATGTTGGTGACATGGCATCAAACTGAGACACAAAGTAAAATGTTGGTGACACGGCATCAAACTGAGACACAAAGTAAAATGTTGGTGACACGGCATCAAACTGAGACACAAAGTAAAATGTTGGTGACACGGCATCAAACTGAGACACAAAATAAAATGTTGGTGACATGGCGTCAAACTGAGACTCAAAGTAAAATGTTGGTGACACGGCGTCAAACTGAGACACAAAGTAAAATGTTGGTGACACGGCATCAAACTGAGACACAAAGTAAAATGTTGGTGACACGGCATCAAACTGAGACACAAAGTAAAATGTTGGTGACACGGCATCAAACTGAGACACAAAGTAAAATGTTGGTGACATGGCGTCAAACTGAGACACAAAGTAAAATGTTGGTGACACGGCATCAAACTGAGACACAAAGTAAAATGTTGGTGACATGGCGTCAAACTGAGACACAAAGTAAAATGTTGGTGACATGGCGTCAAACTGAGACACAAAGTAAAATGTTGGTGACATGGCGTCAAACTGACACACAAAGTAAAATGTTGGTGACACGGCATCAAACTGAGACACAAAGTAAAATGTTGGTGACACGGCATCAAACTGAGACACAAAGTAAAATGTTGGTGACATGGCGTCAAACTGAGACACAAAGTAAAATGTTGGTGACACGGCATCAAACTGAGACACAAAGTAAAATGTTGGTGACATGGCGTCAAACTGAGACACAAAGTAAAATGTTGGTGACATGGCGTCAAACTGAGACACAAAGTAAAATGTTGGTGACATGGCGTCAAACTGAGACACAAAGTAAAATGTTGGTGACACGGCATCAAACTGAGACACAAAGTAAAATGTTGGTGACACGGCATCGAACTGAGACACAAAGTAAAATGTTGGTGACACGGCATCAAACTGAGACACAAAGTAAAATGTTGGTGACACGGCATCAAACTGAGACACAAAGTAAAATGTTGGTGACACGGCATCAAACTGAGACACAAAGTAAAATGTTGGTGACATGGCGTCAAACTGAGACACAAAGTAAAATGTTGGTGACATGGCGTCAAACTGAGACACAAAGTAAAATGTTGGTGACATGGCGTCAAACTGAGACACAAAGTAAAATGTTGGTGACATGGCGTCAAACTGAGACACAAAGTAAAATGTTGGTGACATGGCGTCAAACTGAGACACAAAGTAAAATGTTGGTGACATGGCGTCAAACTGAGACACAAAGTAAAATGTTGGTGACATGGCGTCAAACTGAGACACAAAGTAAAATGTTGGTGACATGGCGTCAAACTGAGACACAAAGTAAAATGTTGGTGACATGGCGTCAAACTGAGACACAAAGTAAAATGTTGGTGACACGGCATCAAACTGAGACACAAAGTAAAATGTTGGTGACATGGCGTCAAACTGAGACACAAAGTAAAATGTTGGTGACATGGCGTCAAACTGAGACACAAAGTAAAATGTTGGTGACATGGCGTCAAACTGAGACACAAAGTAAAATGTTGGTGACACGGCATCAAACTGAGACACAAAGTAAAATGTTGGTGACACGGCATCAAACTGAGACACAAAGTAAAATGTTGGTGACACGGCATCAAACTGAGACACAAAGTAAAATGTTGGTGACACGGCATCAAACTGAGACACAAAGTAAAATGTTGGTGACACGGCATCAAACTGAGACACAAAGTAAAATGTTGGTGACATGGCGTCAAACTGAGACACAAAGTAAAATGTTGGTGACATGGCGTCAAACTGAGACACAAAGTAAAATGTTGGTGACATGGCGTCAAACTGAGACACAAAGTAAAATGTTGGTGACATGGCGTCAAACTGAGACACAAAGTAAAATGTTGGTGACATGGCGTCAAACTGACACACAAAGTAAAATGTTGGTGACACGGCATCAAACTGAGACACAAAGTAAAATGTTGGTGACATGGCATCAAACTGAGACACAAAGTAAAATGTTGGTGACATGGCGTCAAACTGAGACACAAAGTAAAATGTTGGTGACATGGCATCAAACTGAGACACAAAGTAAAATGTTGGTGACACGGCATCAAACTGAGACACAAAGTAAAATGTTGGTGACATGGCATCAAACTGAGACACAAAGTAAAATGTTGGTGACACGGCATCAAACTGAGACACAAAGTAAAATGTTAGTGACACGGCGTCAAACTGAGACACAAAATAAAATGTTTTGAGAAACTAAGGAAGGGAACATTTAAATGATTCCAAGGTAGAGGGAATGAAATTTTCTTAGGGTCAGGACCGCCACCAGGGGGTGAATCCACGAATTTATTCAGGGGCCCCGTCAACCACGCTTAATTTTTATAATACTGATATATATTCGGACAATTATTCAAGTTACATATAACAAAAAAGTTTTTAAAAATTAGTCCACATCGAAAATTGACG
Source organism: Ampullaceana balthica (assembly GCA_944989445.1). Classification (NCBI taxonomy): domain Eukaryota; kingdom Metazoa; phylum Mollusca; class Gastropoda; family Lymnaeidae; genus Ampullaceana; species Ampullaceana balthica. The sequence goes on from CALYLW010000924.1 coordinate 373,126, forward strand.
GAAAAACTTTTCTGCACAATAAACTGTTCGCTGAAGGTGCTCCTCGGAATTTCGTGTTTTACGTCACAATTTTCAAAAAAATATTATATCTTAGTGATCAAATACGTCACATATATGTCTTCCGGTGACTCTCTCACTTATTCGAATGGTTGTAAATATTGGAATTTTTTTCTTCACTTTTACGACCCGTTAAGCTGTAAATAAGACATAAATACTTTTTTGTTTGGAAAAAAAGGCACCAATCGTATTTTCTTCGTGTGTTCATGGGGTTCCCGTTGAGATTCTCAATCATTTTCAATCTCTAAACACAAGATGATTAAAAATGTTTAAAATTTCAATCTCCGTGTGCAGCTCACACACTGAATCTGGTCGGGGTAAATGCTGCGTCATGTTGCAGAAATGCAATAACATTCTTTGGAAACGTGAATCGCCTCTACAAATTATTCAGCTCTTGTCCAGAAAGATGGAATCTCTTGCTGGAATCAACAAGATGCTCCCTGCATAATCTGAGTGACACGCGCTGGAGTTCAAGAGTTGATGCCTTGCGTCCAATTGCTCAGAGGTTGCCTAGCATTCTTCCTGTTCTAGAGACAGTTATGTCCACGACTAAATACACAAATGAAACTAGAAGCGAAACACGTGGACTGAAAACAAATTTCTCTTCCTTCACCGTAGTGTTGATGGCAGCATTCTGGCTAAAAATTTTGACGTGCATCAATGAAAGAAATCTGATACTCCAATCAAAGGCAATCTCACTTGAAATCGTGTCACGTAACATCAAGGATCTCTCAAATGAATTGAAGGAGTTGAGAGATAATTGCAACACGATTTTCACAGAAGCACAGCATGTATCAAAAGAATTAGGAATTCCTACAGAACTGAAGACGGCGCGGCGTCACGGCCAAAGGCCAAGACCTTTCCGTTCAGATTCCGAAGCGTCCAATGATTCCCGAGACGTCGAGGGTGTCAAGGAATCAGCAGAAGCTAAGTTCACTAGTGAAGTTTTGTATTTCATTTTGGATTCTGTGATTGGGCAGATGAACCATCGGTTCAAAGTTTTGGACAAGATCTGGAAACTATTCAATCCAGTTCTAAATTTTAGAAGTCTTACTTCTGAAGAAATCTCGTCCTCTTGTGCTGATTTAGTGGTTAAATATTCACGTGATCTTACCAGCCTTTTGAAAGACGAGTTGCTTCACTTGAAGAATGTATACGGTGCAACATTCAACATCAAGGTAGCGTCTGCCTCTGCGTTGTCTGATCCACTTGATCTTTTGAACTAAATTTATTCACTCGGGCTAGAAGGAATATTTAGTGAAGTGTGTATTGCCCTGAGGATTTTTTGTTGTCTTCCTGTGTCGGTGGCTCAAGGAGAACGATCGTTCAATAAATTGGCTATTATAAAAAAACTATTTGCGTTCTTCCATGAGCCAAGAAAGATTCAATGGACTGTCAATTATTTCAATTGAACACGAACTTACCAGGCAGATAAACTTCAATGAAGTTATATGTGATTTTTCTAATATGAAAATAAGAAGGTGGTCCTCCTCATGACAGTAAATATACAAACAGCCCTCACACACTTAAATATGAATAACACGTTGTGTTATCCATGGTTGTTACTATATTTCAAATTTCAAATGAAAATTCCAGTTATAAACATGGCTATTTCCCTTGGTATGTAAACATTTTTACACTTCAAATGATTTCTTATTTAACGATCTAATTTTTTTTTAAATGTACTCAGGGCCTTCTTAACGCATAGGCCCGTTGGGCATTTGCCCGGGGGCCAACACACACATAGGGGCCACATGGGAATATGTTTATTTATATAAATATTATGTATATTTATTTACTTATTCCTGCGGGGGAGGGGCTCAACACTATTTCTTTGCCCCGGGGCCCAAAATGGTGTAAAGACGGCTCTGAATGTACTTCATATGATTGAATAGAGCACAAACTTATTACTGTTTTTTAAATTAATATGAATGAATAAAACACAAAAAAGAGAAATTCTACTACTGCTTTTGTTGTTGCAAAAATGTGGCGTTTTTGTTTTTCAGTAGGAAATTCTTGCTCCCTAGATCGCTTGTATTGGTATTTATAAATGCAGCCAGCATTGTCGCTATCGGATAAGCTACATTTTAGTCATTTTGTAAGTAGTTAGGGTTGGACGTTTCGGTTAGATTTTTGGTGGCGCGCCACCGTGACGTCAACCAAGCTGTTGCCTTTACCGTCGGCGGCGCGCGGTAATTATGTTAATTAGACAAGTTAATTAGGCTATCATAAGTGTCATGTTGTTATACAACATGTTAATTATCTTAGACAAGTTAATTAGTATGTCATGATAATTATGTTAATTAGGATATCATGTTGTTATATGTAGGACGTGTGGCGCGGGAAATTCAAATTTTTCTGTGTTTAAAGGGGGATAATCGTGTATTTGTATTTAAGGTTTACTTCCCCTTTTTTAAAACTTTTTTCAATGTATTCAATTATTTATTTTTTAACTTTTTAATATTCATTTCATAATTGAGTGGTTCTCAAAATATTTTTATTTATTTTATGTATTGAGTGGTTCTCAAGCCATTTTTATTTATTTTGAATTTTATTTTATTTAAGTTAATTAGGGTGTCATAAGTGTCATGTTGTTAAACAACATGTTAATTATCTTAGACAAGTTAATTAGTATGTCAAGATAATTATGTTAATTAGGATATCATATGGTTATATGTGTCAACTATTAGACTTCTGATAAGAAGTGAAACTTCGTTAGATTTCATTTTTACCCTGTAGTACTTATAATAATACGACAAATTTATTGTTACATAAAAGTCACTTCCATTATTAACAACCAATCCAAGTAAATCATGAACATTTGTAATGAGAGTGTTGTTACACATGTTGGTATATTGGGCAAATTAGTGTATGATACAATGAACAGAACATTTACCATGTTAAAATAAAGTTATGATACAATGAGCAGAACAATTACCATGTTAAAAAAAAAGCATTACGTCTATTTAAGTGGCACGCCACTTAACTTCGATCTCGTTAATAAGGGATAACATTTCAATGAATTGCTAGGATTCCTTTATCCCCCGGTATAGATTGATTTCGATTTAAACAATTTCCTGTCAACTGCTCACTTCCTTCGATTCTAAATGTTCGATTAAATTAGTTACTTGCAAAAGGAACATTCAATAACTAAGCATTGACTATGTTGCATCAAAGACTAAATATCGAGTGATAATGTTATTGTTACTTTTAATTCTAAGTTTTTTTTAACTCCTTATAAAACTTTCTAATATCGAACAAAACTATTTCTTAAAATCTCGACTGATCCAACTTTCTTAAATACAGACTTACGTCATTTGTTTTATCGAATGCAGCTAAACATATTGAAATTAAAATTAATGGATAATGTTTACAGTGTAATTACGTGATGTTGTATTCTATATTTGGATTTAATGTGTGTAAGTTCAATGTGATTCGTGTCTCTATAACATTTGATCCATTACCTCTATTGAGGTCATACCATGAAGCATAACTTGATTGCTACTGAAGTCTACTGTAAATTTGACGTCATTTGAACAGATGAAATATAAAGGAATAAATATTTAACATTTTATTTGTCAAGCAATGTCACTCTGACCTGTTTCTCACATGCTGGAAAATGCACTTGTTAAATATTTCGGCCAATCTATAAGAGCAAAACTTTAAGGGTAAGTTACGATACAGTTGTCACTTCACAATTCACTTCCTTAAGTTCTCAATATAAAACACATGAAGGCACAAACACGTTACTTGTCAGATTGAACATATTTGGGAATGTATGAACTTTCTCTGGCTAACAATAACAGAACACATCATTTCAGTCGTTTAACTAAACCGTGTTGTCAATGACGTCATCTCTGTGACGTAGAACCTAAACGTACTTGTAACCAAGACAATGTGCTAAACTAAAAGCTCAGACGATTTAGCTATAGAGCGAAATTAAGTCTGGAAATTTTTTTTTAATATTGAGTTTTATTTCAAATTTTGAGTTTTATTAATTGTTTGAATTAAGGATTGTTTCATTTATATAAAAATGTATAAATAGGCTTAAATCTAATTTATTCGGTTTTTTATCATTTGAAAATGCCACATCATTTTATTAATCAAAAATTATTCATTTACCAAGAAATAATTTATAAATAAAACAAACAGGTCACGTGCGTAATATAACTGATAACACAATTGATTTTATATTTAAAAAAAATCATTTTGCTAATTATATGGTAAAGCTCAAACACTAACAATGGTTTGACCTAAAAGGTCATATTCCTCTTTTATCAATACCAACATTTTTCACAGTTCGAAAAATAAGGTTCACAAAACCATATTTAATAATTTTCCATCTCATCCCTCTTTGAGTTTATAAAATGTTTGTTTGTCTATTTTAATGAAAACATAAATGTTATTTCGATCAACTCTCGGACAGGCCGAAGACACTGAAAGTCGCAAGACCCGGCTTTTCACAGGTAGGCGAGCAGTTCTCTTTTCGCAATCGTCTATTGTTATTAAGTACACAGTGAACGTGCTTGACCTCTGAACTTATGTGCAACGTCTTTGTAGAGGCCAAAACCTTAATCAGATGTTTAAATATCGTAAAGGTAGAAGAAAACAAAAGTCTATCCTTGTTTCTAACATATTTTAACATCTTATAATCGCGCTGTTCTATACTGCCAACAAAGCTATTCAAACAAAACGTTGCTCAGTAATGTCCTTTCAAGCTGACATAATACCATTTTATATAACATATGAACTATCCAATCTTGTAGACAACGAAGACAAGTTTATTATACAATACAAGTCGAATATAAGGCAGTTAATTTTAAGAATTATGGCATAAAACAGGGAAATTACAGTGTTGAAATTAGATTAACGCTTTATCTGGGGTAGGAGAATCTTAGCAATTCAATGACATTGTATCCCTATTTTTAGGGATCGAAAGTAAGTGTCAGAGCTCTTAAATTAACTTGTTTTCTATTCAAAGAAAATAAACGGAGGAGATATGCACTACTTTATCATTAAGGAAACATTGTACAAATGTTAAAGTACATATAATATTTTTATAGGTAGTTTTAAATTCGAAATAAATGCAATTTTAAAATCTATTTGTCCTTCGAATTTAATTTTTCTATACATTTTCTAATATTACGTTGATACACACAATAAGTAAAAGAGGTCATTAATATTTAGAGTCATAGAATTTATAATTTATATATAATTTATTAACATTTTCTAAAGAAAAAAAGTTCTTATCATTAATTGTCAAAAGTAAGTTTCATTAAATATATATGATTATTAAATACAACAGCAAACGGTGCTTTGTAGTGCATAGCTAGCGTGAAAAAAAATATATATTTCTATTATTTAACAACACTAAAAATCTGTGAAATTTACTTTTATTTTTTACATATTTTATATGTTCAGTGACATGAGTACTTATTCAGTAAGGTGAGTAATACATCAGTTACGTAAGTACTGTTTCAGTTAGGTGAGTAATATTTCATTTAGATCAGTACTGTTTCAGTTAGGTAAGTAATTTTTCACTTAGGCCAGTACTGTTTCAGTTAGGTAGGTACTGTTTCAGTTAGGTCAGTACTGTTTCAGTTAGGTAAGTAATTTTTCACTTAGGTCAGTACTGTCTCTGTTAGGTCAGTACTGTTTCATTTAGGTCAGCACTGTTTCAGTTAGGCGAGTACTGTTTCAGTTAGGTGAGTACTGTTTCAGTTAGGTGAGTACTGTCTCAGTTAGGTGAATGCTGTCTCAGTTATGGTGAGTACTGTTTCAGTTAGGCAAGTACTGTTTCAGTTAGGTAAGTACTGTTTGAATTAGGTGTTTACTGTTTCAATTAGGTGAGTACTGTTTCAGTTAGGTGATTACTGTTTCAGCTAGGTGAGTACTGTTTCTATTGTGTGATTACTGTTACAGTTAGGTGAGTACTGTTTTAATTAGGTGTGTACTGTTTCCGTTAGGTGAGTACTGTTTCAATTAGGTGAGTACTGTTTCAGTTAGGTGAGTACTGTTTCAGTTATGTAGTGTGAGTGTGTGTTTTTGCTTTAGTGTGTTTGAGTGTTTATATATTCTATATTTATTTCAGTGTATTATTTACTAGGACGAAATTTGAGCTATAATTAAACGATCATAAAAACTGTTAGAACATAATATATATCAACATTCATAATGCATGTTATATTATAAAAGAAAACACTTATGTGAAAACTAAAATGATTCCTTGTGTTTGTTAACTTAATATGTCATGGGTGCCACAAACAGAGTTAAGACATATAACGGGGATGTTTTACTACAATTGTTTGTTTGACTTTCAACTTGTTGATGTTACATTTAAACAGCGTCAGAGACAAAAAGAATACAGTCATACAGTTTATAAAGTAAACATGTAAGATAATGTGAGTGATATGCTCCGGAAATTGAAATTTGATAATATGAATTAAATTATGAAAATAAAAGTGGGCGATACGTGGCATGATCTGAAAATAAAATATGTTTTAAAAAAACAAGAACAAATATAGATATATATATATATATTTAAATGTAATAATTGTTGATGTCTGCTCGCCCATTAGACCTTTCTTCTATGTCTGCTCGCCCATTGGACATTTCTTCTATGTCTGCTCGCCCATTGGACCTTTCTTCTGATGTCTGCTCGCCCATTGGACCTTTCTTCTGATCTCTGCTCGCCCATTGGACCTTTCTTCTATGTCTGCTCACCCATTGGACCTTTCTTCTATGTCTGCTCGCCCATTGGACCTTTCTTCTATGTCTGCTCGCCCATTAGACCTTTCTTCTATGTCTGCTCGCCCATTGGACCTTTCTTCTGATGTCTGCTCGCCCATTGGACCTTTCTTCTGATGTCTGCTCGCCCATTGGACCTTTCTTCTATGTCTGCTCGCCCATTGGACCTTTCTTCTATGTCTGCTCGCCCATAGGACCTTTCTTCTATGTCTGCTCGCCCATTAGACCTTTCTTCTATGTCTGCTCGCCCATTAGACCTTTCTTCTATGTCTGCTCGCCCATTGGACCTTTCTTCTTATGTCTGCTCGCCCATTGGACCTTTCTTCTGATGTCTGCTCGCCCATTGGACCTTTCTTCTATGTCTGCTCGCCCATTGGACCTTTCTTCTATGTCTGCTCGCCCATTGGACCTTTCTTCTGATGTCTGCTCGCCCATTGGACCTTTCTTCTATGTCTGCTCGCCCATTGGACCTTTCTTCTATGTCTGCTCGCCCATTGGACCTTTTTTCTATGTCTGCTCGCCCATTGGACCTTTCTTCTGATGTCTGCTCGCCCATTGGACCTTTCTTCTATGTCTGCTCGCCCATTGGACCTTTCTTCTATGTCTGCTCGCCCATTGGACCTTTCTTCTGATGTCTGCTCGCCCATTGGACCTTTCCTCTGATGTCTGCTCGCCCATTGGACCTTTCTTCTGATGTCTGCTCGCCCATTGGACCTTTCTTCTATGTCTGCTCGCCCATTGGACCTTTCTTCTATGTCTGCTCGCCCATTGGACCTTTCTTCTGATGTCTGCTCGCCCATTGGACCTTTCTTCTGATGTCTGCTCGCCCATTGGACCTTTCTTCTGATGTCTGCTCGCCCATTGGACCTTTCTTCTATGTCTGCTCGCCCATTGGACCTTTCTTCTGATGTCTGCTCGCCCATTGGACCTTTCTTCTATGTCTGCTCGCCCATTGGACCTTTCTTCTATGTCTGCTCGCCCATTGGACCTTTCTTCTGATGTCTGCTCGCCCATTGGACCTTTCTTCTATGTCTGCTCGCCCATTGGACCTTTCTTCTATGTCTGCTCGCCCATTGGACCTTTCTTCTATGTCTGCTCGCCCATTGGACCTTTCTTCTATGTCTGCTCGCCCATTGGACCTTTCTTCTATGTCTGCTCGCCCATTGGACCTTTCTTCTATGTCTGCTCGCCCATTGGACCTTTCTTCTATGTCTGCTCGCCCATTGGACCTTTCTTCTATGTCTGCTCGCCCATTGGACCTTTCTTCTATGTCTGCTCGCCCATTGGACCTTTCTTCTATGTCTGCTCGCCCATTGGACCTTTCTTCTATGCCTGCTCGCCCATTGGACCTTTCTTCTATGTCTGCTCGCCCATTGGACCTTTCTTCTATGTCTGCTCGCCCATTGGACCTTTTTTCTATGTCTGCTCGCCCATTGGACCTTTCTTCTGATGTCTGCTCGCCCATTGGACCTTTCTTCTATGTCTGCTCGCCCATTGGACCTTTCTTCTATGTCTGCTCGCCCATTGGACCTTTCTTCTGATGTCTGCTCGCCCATTGGACCTTTCTTCTGATGTCTGCTCGCCCATTGGACCTTTCTTCTGATGTCTGCTCGCCCATTGGACCTTTCTTCTGATGTCTGCTCGCCCATTGGACCTTTCTTCTGGATTCAGCTGATTTCTATCTGAATGGAAATAATCTATTTTTAAATCGTATACATTGTCAGAAGTCAATTTTACCATTGTTATCAATTCTCGGTTTCATGACCGAACCAATAAAATAAGAAAAACCCGTAAAAAACCAAGTTTTTGACTATAAATCCTTTATGTACGAGAAGAATTTAAAAGAATGTTCATTATAATACGCAGCGCCAGACCATCCAGAAATACAAAATTTCAGTTGTGTCGTAAAACATGTTTAATATATTGCGCACCGATCAGGAATATGTTTATAAAAAGAGTTGTCAATAAAATACGCACCTTATTGCGCGACAGAAAGGTTGTTCAATATAATACGCACCGCGACGCTCTATCTCAAAAAATAGCATGATACATAGGAATAAATAAAATAATCTAAAAAATTAATAATTTAATTACGGTACATGCGATCGATCTGAAATTTTGATACATTGTTTTTATTATCGGTACAAAACTGTCAGCAAAATTTCAGCTCGCTATCTTGCGAGCAAGTGGGTTAAAAATCGATCAAAAGTTTTGGCGACAAGCAAGCAATCAAGCAAGGTCGGTCGGTCGGTCGGCCGCAGACACCACGAGTTAATATAAAGGATTTAATAAGTTAGCGTTGTCTGTCATGATTTTCTGCCTGCATGAGTTGTATAATTGTCATTGTCTGTATTTTTGTAAGAGTTGTGTGTAGGTAAGAGTTGTCTGTCTGTTACATTTTCTAATGTTATTGTTGTCTGTCAGTTTGTAAGAGTTGAGAGATTGTTAATGTTGTCAGTCAGTATGTAAGCTATGTATAATTTTTAGGGTTGTCTGTCTGTTAGATTTTTATGACTGTCTGTGTGTCATAAATAAAATAGATGTCTGAGTGTAGTATTGTATGTATGTAAAGGTTTTCAGTCTGTTGTTGGTGTTGTCTGTCTGTTGTTGGTGTTGTCTGTCTTCTAGAGTTATATGACTGTTTGTGTGTCTTAAATAAAATAGATGTCTGAGTGTAGTATTGTATGTATGTAAAGGTTTTCTGTCTGTTGTTGGTGTTTTCTGTCTGCTAGAGTTGTATAATTGTTAAAGTTATATTTTAGTTTGATAGAGTTGTTTGATTGTTATTACGTTTTTGCCTGTAATTTCTATAATACAATAGAAACAATCCTTGAGTATATGTAAATGGAAATGAAATCATTGTTCCAAGTTTGAGCTCAGATATACATATTGAGGAAAATTTACAAATTAAAATTCTTTCTTTTGTAATATATGACGTGCATCACATTTTATTTTCCATAAAAGCGGCACTAAAAGGCACTGCTATCGACATACTGAATATGAGGTTGTAATCGAATAAACTTAAGCTGCAAGATTAATGAGAAGATCGTAATATCAATTTCTTTAAAATACCATTAAATGGCAATCTTCAAGTCTATGCCATATAGTATTGTTAATTTGTATTGCTTACACTTTGTATTACACGTAAATAAATTTTATTAATTGAAATATTTATTTCCAAGAAAAAATACATTGTCAGGATCCTATTTATTTAAAAATAAGAAAACTATAAATTTAATACACTTACTGTCATGTGTTGCCATGCGTATTTGATGAAGTGGGCATTTAACGATCATATACATAGGTATAAGCTTAAAAATACTTTCACAGTACAGAAAACACATATGGCATCACAGAATTAAGGCATGTTTCCATAACCACAGTTACACAGACATAACATTAGAAAACATGTTTAGACAAACAATTCAAAACATGTTTTTAAACATAACAGAAGATAAATATGGTTTTTATGTTTAAGAAATAATAAATAATGTACATTTTATTTGTTACAATCAAATATTTGTATTTTATATTATTTGTGAATTGATATAAAACATGTCATTTTCAAAAGTACGACTTCTATTTTATTTAAGTGGCAAGTCACTTGACTTCGATCACCACAAATAGGGCAACAATGTCAATAAATTGCTAGCATTCTTTTACCCGTGCCTAATTAGAACATTCCCTTGTCTGTAGTTCAGACTGTAAATACTTTTTGGTAAATCATAAACTCGTCCATTAATAATAAATCACAAAATGCATGAAAAAAAATATATTGAAATTTATTTTATCCAAGTGGCTCGCCACTTAACTTGGATCTCTATAATTTAATTTCAATAACTTGCCAGCCTTCCCCTATCACCACTGTCTAATTAGCCAAAGTTGATGTTCTTAGATCAGTCCATTTATAAATATATGAAATTATTACAGGTATGGGAAAAACCAAAATTGCACATTAGTCTAGATTGTGTTGTTCATATAGCAACATAATTTTATTAATGGGAGGATTATCTCATGGCGACTACACGTTTAGGCTGGACGAAGCTTCAACACCGCCAATTCGACATCGGACTATTCGACATCGGACTATATGACATCGGACTATTCGACATCGGACTATTGGACATCGGACTATTGGACATCGGACTATTGGACATTGGACTATTGGACATCGGACTATTGGACATTGGACTATTGGACATCGGACTATATGACATCGGACTAGTGGACATCGGACTATTGGACATCTGACTATATGACATCGGACTATTGGACATCGGACAATTCGACATCGGACTATTGGACATCGGACTATTGGACATCGGTATATTGGACATCGGACTATTGGACATCGGTCTATTGGACATCGGACTATTGGACATCGGACTATATGACATCGGACTATTGGACATCGGACTATTGGACATCGGACTATATGACATCGGACTATTGGACATCGGACTATGAAACATCGGACTATTGGACATCGGACTATTGGACATCGGACTATATGACATCGGACTATATGACATCGGACTATTGGACATAGGACTATTGGACATCGGACTATTGGACTTCGGACTATATGACATCGGACTATTGGACATCGGACTATACGACATCGGACTATTGGACATCGGACTATTCGACATCGGACTATTGGACATCGGACAATACGACATCGGACTATTGGACATCGGACTATATGACATCGGACTATTGGACATCGGACTATACGACATCGGACTATTGGACATCGGACTATTCGACATCGGACTATTGGACATCGGACTATTGGACTAGAGTGTGTACTAGAGTGTGTACTAGAGTGTGTACTAGAGTGTGTACTAGAGTGTGTACTACAGTGTGTACTACAGTGTGTACTAGAGTGTGTACTATAGCGTTTGCACTAGAGTGTGTACTAGAGTATGTACTAGAGTGTGTACTAGAGTGTGTACTAGAGTATATACTAGAGTGTGTACTAGAGTGTGCACTAGAGTGTGCACTAGAAAGTGTATTAGAGTATGTACTAGAGTGTGTACTAGAGTGTACTAGAGTCTGTACTAGAGTGTGCACTAGATTGTGCACTAGAGTGTGTACTAGAGTGTGTACTAGAGTGTGTACTAGAGGCTGTACTAGAGTGTGTACTAGAGTGTGTACTAGCGTGTGTACTACAGTGTGTACTAGAGTGTGTACTAGAGTGTGTACTAGAGAGTGTACTAGAGAGTGTACTAGAGTGTGCACTAGAGTGTGTACTATAGTGTGAACTAGAGTGTGTACTAGAGTGTATACTAGAGTGTGTTCTAGAGTCTGTACTAGAGTGTGTACTAGAGTGTAAACTACAGTGTAGTACTCGTCAAGTGTACCCAAGTGTTTAGAACAGTCCAGTATGTACCAGAGTGTAGGAGTATGAAATAAATTTAAACACTATTGGAATTTAAGTTTTCGTAATTAGTTATAAAATAAATCAAAGGAAATAAAGAGAATATTCATTACAAAATACATCGCAAATGCTCAAAAACATAAAATTGTATTGGTCCGAAAAACCGTTAAAATCTAAAGCAATATAAAATGATACTATCTGACTTATTTATGTTTTTCAATGTAATTTTATGTGTAGATTATTTAAAAGTTTATTTTATTTCCTTGAACTTAGAATATCCTGTAGACTGTAGTCAATAATGTTTCATAAATAATGTTCAAACAATGGACTGCTTTGTAAATGTTTTGATTTCTAAGAATGTGTACTAAATAAGAGGAACAGACCTCAGATCATTTCTATTACAAACAGCATTTGGGCCGTCCAAAAAGTACGTCACGCTATTTTTGACCATTTTGACCCCCCTCTCCCTGTCACAAACTGTCACAAATCTCCCCCCCCCCAAAGTACGTCACACTTTCGAAAAATATTTTTAATTAATACCTAATACAAATATTTAATTTAATACTTAAAATACACTTCACAATTAAACTGTATTAAACTATAAAATTTCCACTTAAAAGTAGGGATGTACCGGATTCAAAATTTTGAAATCCGGCTGGAGCTTAATTTGGCCGGATTTATGAAGTGAAATCCAGCTGCAGCCTTAACCAGATTTGTTAAAATGGCCGGATTCCGGGTTTGCCGGAGCCATTATGAATATATATATAAATTAGGGAGCTACCGGCAGCCGGATTTATGAAGTGAAATCATGCCGGAACCGGATTTGCCGGAGCTGGAGCTGAAATCCCGTACACCCCCACTTAAAAGATCTATCATATTATTAAAATGACTTTAATAGTAGAATAGTTAATTTTCAACAGTTGTCATCATTTGTCTGCTACCTTTTCATTTACAATGGGTGAGGTCAATTTTTAGATAATCTTCCGATTATGCATTCTTTTGACACAGGATAAGAATTAGATTAGCGAAACTTGACCTCAACCAGATATTAAATAATAAAAAGGAAATACAACAATTTGACTAAAAAACACTAGATTGACAAATTATGGGACAAACTCTTGTGCTATATTGAATCTCTTTATTATGGTCCTATGAATTATGTTTCATTCAAAAATATTCACTGGACATCATCTTACAACGGTGAAGTGAAGTGTTCATCCATAGTTGCGACTGACATCAATCTTTCACCATCATCGTTTCCTGGAAGGATTACTGCAGACAGATCAACTCGTACTCATCTAGCCACTCAACAGACTCTGTATGTGAGACAGATCAACTCGTACTCATCTATCCACTCAACAGACTCTGTATGTGAGACAGATCAACTCGTACTCATCTATCCACTCAACAGACTCTGTATGTGAGACAGATCAACTCGTACTCATCTATCCACTCAACAGACTCTGTATGTGAGACAGATCAACTCGTACTCATCTATCCACTCAACAGACTCTGTATGTGAGACAGATCAACTCGTACTCATCTATCCACTCAACAGACTCTGTATGTGAGACAGATCAACTCGTACTCATCTATCCACTCAACAG